>CM041776.1:195752920-195788181 GCA_023374045.1 Limonium bicolor | reverse complement strand
TTCATTCATTGACAATCTCAACAAGTTCTCAATCATAATAAATAGCCATCAATCAAGCTACTAAAATCTGAATAAACGAAATGATAAGATCTAAGTTGAATTATTAATATAAAATATAACCATCCTAAAATAAAGGATTTGAATATTCTAACCATTTGAAAATAAAAGAACTAGAGATCCAAACCATACTAAAATAAGAAACTAAAATATCCTAACTATCCGAAATAAAGGACAGGCCCACTACTCAATGGATCGGTCATATCCCTCCCACTTTGAAAGCATTCAGAGCTGGGAATTTAAAATCGGATCGGGCATGGGATCATACCCTGGGTCGGATTCGCCTACTAACCACAAAACTGCCCGTTTTTGCAACGAGCCCCAGGACAAAACCGTTCATCACACACAAGCCTTATTCCCTTTGTGTCAAGGCTTCTACAGGGCTTCTGCAGGGTAAGGCGGATTGGAGCACGTGCGGGGACAAACGAAGCTGGATTGTGGGCAAAGGTGGTTGTTCAGCGCGGGTAGAGCCGGTAGCTGTGGTTATGACACGAGTGGCTGGTTGAAGGAATAATCAATGAAGAACGGATGGAGGTCTGGTAGGGATAGCCGTTATCTTATCTTCGATCAACGCACAAGGACGACAACAAGAATCAAGTTACAGGACATATGAAAGAACTTCACGATGAATGTCGTCGCGGTGTCCAGAAACAACAATTCACGCTACCCGTGGAAGATGAGGAATTTGGACTTGAAGGGACTCAAATTCCTCCGTATATTTGGCGACAGTGGAGGACTGTGTAAGCTTGGTAAAGTAACCCTCTGGCTTTCAATACAAATGGACCAATCGCTCTTGGACGATGCGTTGAATTGCTACCATGAGTAAAGAGAATGCACCTGATGTGCATAGTGAACCAAAATAGAGCGACACCGGTCATATACATGCCACGATGTTGAGGCATTGATTATGAGCGGTTGATGGTTATCAAAAGCTTTAAAATCTGAAACAGCCAGCCATGGACATTCTCGCTCGTGAGAAGGGAATCCAAGGCATGGTTAGCGACACTGGGGAGGAAGAAGACCGGTGCTGGAGTTTACAGAATCAGCATGCGATACTCCACGGAGATAAACACGTATAATGTCCGCCAATTGTTTGCACATATCTTTAAATGCGTGTTTGTTCGGTGGCCAGAACATTAAGGGCATATCAGATTTTCTTAAAGCTTTGAAACGGATTGTTGTGCCATCATTCGTCATGGCGAAGGACGTTGAGACTGAAGAGTAGTGGCTATTGTAGAGCAGAACCACAACCATAGTTTGTAGTGTGGACTTGATTTTTTTTGTGTTTTTTTTTGTATTTTGTTCTGTTTGTGTTTGGGTTTGGATAAAGTGGAGATAGAGTGGAAGAGAAGATGTGATTTTGACTACTGAGCATAAACCAGGAAGAAGGAAAGATAACAAATAGAAGAAGATTTTGGAAGATGGGTCAGCAATGAAAACACCAATGGAACCAGTTTGTAATTCACATAACCAGGATAGATGAGAGATAAGGATATAGGAGTTGGAAGAATTGGAAGATGAAGATAAGAAAGTATTTCATTCATTACAATCTCAACAAGTTCCGAAATCCCAAATAAATAGCCATCAACCAAAGTTAACTTAAATTGAATAAACGAAAAGATAAGATCTAGGTTGAATTATTAAATATAAAATATCCTAACCATCCTAAAATGAATGAAACTGAAATATGCTAACCATCCGAGAATAAAGGAACTAGAGATCCTAACCTTAGAAAATAATGGAACTAATACCTTAAAACGTAATCATCCAAGTACATTGGGGCCTTCTTGTTATGGCTGGACGATTGCCCACTATATCACTGTATCGGTCACATAATCCTAACTATTAAATGTAAAAGAAAGTATCACAATAACATTCAAATTGTTTATATTATCCGTATGTTAATTATGATAACGTAATATCAAGTGTTTTCGTTTTTTTTTGAGAAAATAAGTACTATCAAGTGTTTCGATTATGAATGATAACAAGCATTAACGTAGATTGAGTGCAATATATAGTATAGATATGTCCAACAACATTAGACCGTGATGATGATGATGTTTCTTCTTTTTGTGATTTTATCATAATTCTATTAGAATGTTATCGAAGTAAAGTAGTGTGGTTGTGTGATCAAAAGGAAAAATGATTCAATCTGTAAAGCAAAGATTATTTAGAAACTCTCCTCAATCGCCTCTATGTCTAGACTGTGTTCTCCAATTTAATTATTTCTTTCTAAAAGCGGGCTTTGGCGCATGTTCTCCTTCATTCATATCTAATACCAATGAGTTGGTTGTTGGGCTGGTTATGTTAGGCCCGTGTACACATATCGCGGTTAGCTTATATTCCCCTGCTCTGATATTTCAGCGGGTGTGTCTTGCTTTGACTTCCTCCTCTACCCCGCGGTTTATGATGACGCAGAGCTTTGCTTAGCTTTATAAACATACTAGTATATCAGTTTAGGGCCGTTCGGTGGTGCTGTTTAAAAATAACCATTCATAAAGGTCGGGATTAATCTAACTGCGAATCGCTCTCATAAGTGCACATTAATCTATTGATGAAAATTACCCGTTCGTTGGACTTTAAGATTTCCAACATTTGCTGGTGAAGACTCATACACCCCCACCCGTTGAATATATGCAGAAGAATTGAGAACGGTGAAGTACCGTAATCAATAAAAATGCAGCAGGGTAAAGTTAATTATGCAGCTCCTACATGAAGAAACAAAGAACACAAACAATTCATGAATGAGAAGAAACGAATTGAAAGTACGAAGGGGATGTAATCCAGTGCGCAGATTGGTGAAGAATAACACCAGTATATAAGGTGAAACAGAGGGGACGGGAGCTTGCCAGCGCAAAGGTAGATGACCATTCAATAGGCAAGAATAACTGAGAGACGGGTGTAAACCTGCTTCGCCATGTTCAATGGTGCTACAGAAAATCAAATTTGTTGGTTATCGAATAAAATTGAATGCAATAAAATAAAGGGGATAGGGTTTGAATAGTAGTGATTGCGTCTTCATCCAAAGACACAGGCAAACAACGATTTCAAACGCCCAAAAATTGAGGGCATATGCGTCAAATTGTTTGTATGGATTC
Source organism: Limonium bicolor (assembly GCA_023374045.1). Lineage (NCBI taxonomy): Eukaryota > Viridiplantae > Streptophyta > Magnoliopsida > Caryophyllales > Plumbaginaceae > Limonium > Limonium bicolor. Next base: position 195,785,026 of record CM041776.1, on the reverse strand, counting down.
AGTCAAACGTAGCTTTTTACCCTGAACGCAGGGTTGAGCAGCTTTTGAGTAAAGGTCGAAATATACATTAATGTGGGCCTTAAATGGATGGCCCGCCCCACTTTATATCTACATTAATCTTGACGATTCGCTACAAATCTACGATTTGTGATCAGCGAACGGCCCTTAAACTAAGTTACTAGGTCGTGGCCTCAAGGCGCCCTGACCTTAACAAAGAATATCCTTCCTTCTTCATCAAGAATACTTTTGTAAGAGCACCCAAGGGTGAATTCCACTTCATAATATATAAAAGAAAAAATAAATATAATGTGGAGGTGAGCGATACGAGAGAGGATTTCTTAATTAAGAATTGAGGAGGGCTTAATAATAACTTTACTTGGGGATTTTCTCTTCTGGTTTCTCTAACGACTCAACTATGCAAACAAGCTGGTACGCAATATCCAAACTAACACCAGTATAATGCACCAAAACCAACATAGACTTATAAGACATCTTATCCTTATCTAGCACTGTAGAAAGCTGCCCCTTAACAGGTTCGTATTCCGCAGTCGCATCCATTAACGTCTTCTTCGCGGCGGCAAAGTTATTCGTCTTAATACTATCAATCGCGGCAGCTGCTCTCTGACCCATTTCGTTAAACAACGGCACAGCACTGCTAAGGACACGGTTTGTCTCGGGACTCATTTCGGGATCTTTCTGATGGTTAGTCGCTGCCTTACTCCCGTCCTCACACTTTCTTTGGAAGAATGTTATGGCTGCTACTACCGCAGACGGTTGTGAAACTATGTCCACGGCTTTTTGAGTGCCTAGCCATATCTTACAGAGATCGGATAAGTCATCTTCCACTTTACCGCAGAGGAAGGTTACTAGTTGGTTGTCTGTTTCTTCCATTGATAGTGTGGTTTTAGATTTCTTGTCCGCTATTGCACGCTCGGCAGCTTTATTGCCGGCTTCTGCCAGCGTGTCAGCATTCATGTTCGCTACTGCGCGCTCGAAAGCCGTGTTGACGGCTTCATCCTGCTTTTCAGTGTTCGTATCAGCAGCGTCAGCCCTACTGAGCGCCGGCGTGCAGAGGGAAGCGAGAAGATTAATTATGGTTAGGGTTGTAAGGATGTTGATGATCAGTAGCTGCGACATGGTATGTATGGTCTTTGTGTTTTGATGAAGTGCAATATGGTATGGGATTGAAGAAATGTATGTTGCATTTATAGAATAGAATATGTGAACTTACGATGATGAATTTGAGGAGAAATGCTTGCAGTATCATCAATCAATCAACCATACAATCGATTTAGTGGTGCTGCTTATAACTTGGACAAAAATAACTGAAGAATTTGCTTTCTTTAGTATAATCACCATACATCTGGGCCACTGTTTTTAGTAGCTGATCAGATTTTCATTCTGTTTTACACACTTGTTTTATGTAGTAATTATTCTCCTAACCCCTTTAATGGCCTCCTCGATGCAGTCTCGGCCTTAAATGGAATCGCCCAATACTCCTCATCGATCTACTACTTTCCTAGGCGCCTCTATGATATCGGATCATACCCCTCTCCGTTAATAGCCTATCAGACCAATCATACCTCCTTCATATATAGACATGGTCAAAGATGCGTGGGACCATCCAATCAACAATAGTCTCATGTTTAATTTTGTGATGAGACTAACGTCATCTCGTCATATCCACTTTCTTCGCTCTTCACTATAAGAAGTAAGGCCTCCATGTTCCTCTAATCCCAAAAGATTAGAGAGCATGTCTACTTTAAGTTTGTAAGGGGATTAGTTTGAGACTAACGATTTATGAGGAGCAAAACTCAATGGAAGATCAATTATATATTCTTACAGCTTATCAGTTTAACAGTTTGAACAATCACAGCCTATACAACCATTGACGAAGCCACTTTACCTGTTAGGGGCCCGTCCCCCAATTGTTCTAATGATGTCACTAGTATTTAATAATAGATTTATACAGTATTCCATCATGTTCTTAATAGATGATTTTCCACCACAAGCACAAAAATTAGAGAAAGAGTTTTTGGACTATTTTACTTTTAATTTTCTAAGAGCAGGATTATCAAAGAACTCAAAAATGAGTTCTTTGTTAGAAATGAGAGAACAGAGAAAGAGTAGAAATGGTAAGGTTTTTCATTCCCATTACAACTTAGTACAACCTAAAGGGGTAATATGGACATTCACTATATATATATATATAACACTCCCCCTTGAATGTCCGATATTGATTGCCTCGTTAAAAACCTTGCTTGGAAAAACCCAGTGGGATAAAAACCACTAAGGAAAAAAGAGTGCAATCATAAGTTCTCCCCCTGAACCAAACGTCACTTCAAGTCTCTGAATCTATATAGCCCAATCTTGCGGATTAACTTTTCAAAAGTTGAAGTTGGGAGTGACTTGGTGAATATATCTGCCGAATTCTCACTGGAACAGATTTGTTGTACATCAATTTCTCCATTCTTTTGAAGCTTATGGGTGTAGAAAAACTTGGGAGATATGTGCTTCGTTTATCTCCTTTGATGTACCCGTCTCTCATCTGGGCTATACAGGCAGCATTGTCTTCATATAAGTCGTGGGAATTTTCTGATCAAAAGATAGGCCACACTTCTCTTGTACATGCTGGATCATGGACCTCAACCAAACACATTCTCGACTGGCTTCGTGTATCGCTAGAATTTCTGCATGATTAGAGGAGGTGGCGACACTCGTTTGCTTTATAGACTTCCATGATATGGCCGTACCTCCATGAGTAAATACATAACCTGTTTGTGACCTTGCATTATGGGGATCAGATTGGTAGCCAGCATCAGCATAACCTACTATACCAGACTTAGTTGTCTTTGGAAGAACAACCGCATATCCATTGAACCTCGAAGATAATGGAGTACATGCTTAACACCATTCCAATGTCTTTTTGTAGGAGCCGAGCTATATCTTGCTAATAAATTTACAGAGAATGCTATATCAGGTCGAGTATAACTCGCCAAGTACATCAATGCTCCAATAGCACTTAGATATGGGACTTCAGGACCAAGTAACTCTTCGTCACTTTCACGAGGTCTAAATGCGTCTTTGTTTACATCTAGGGACCTAACAACCAATGAGGAGCTCAACGGATGAGCATGATCCATATAAAATCTTTTCAACACCTTTGTAATATATTGAGTCTGGTGTAGGAATACCCCACTTGGTGAATGCTCGAGTTGCAGTCCTAGCAGAATTTTTTACCAAGGTCTTTCATTTCAAATTCTGACTTTAAACATTCAACAGCTTGTTGAAGTTCAGCAGATGTTCCAATTATGTTGAGGTCATCAACATAGACTGCAATTATGACAATCCCAGAACCACTTTTCCTTATGAATATACAGGGACAAATCGAGTCATTCTTATAGCCTTTCTTAAGCAAGAAGTCGCTAAGGTGATTATACCACACATGGCCCGACTGCTTTAGTCCATAGAGGGATTTATTCAATTTAATAGAGAACTTTTCTCTAGAGCTTGATTTAAATGCTTCGGGCAATTTAAATCCCTCTGGTAGCCTCATATAAATGTCGCTATCAAGCGATCCATATAGATAGGCTGTAACCACATCCATTAAACGAAACTCAAGATTTTCTTGGATTGCCAAACTAATCAAGTATCTAAAACTTGTGGCATCCATAACTGGGGAATAAGTTTCTCATAGTCAATACCAGTCTTTGACTAAAACCTTGTGCAACTAGACGAGCTTTGTATCTCACAATTTCATCTTGCTCGTTTCTTTTTCGCACAAACACCCATTTATAACCAACTGGTTTTATCTTATGGGTGTATGGACCACTGGTCCAAAAACCTCACGTTTTTTAAGTGAGTTTAATTCTGCTTCAATAGCATCTTTCCATTTTGACCAATCATTTCTTTGTCTGCATTCTTCTACACAGACTTTGGTTCTGATCCTCTTCATTATTCATTACTTGTAGCGCTACATTATATGCAAAAGTTTCATCGACGTCAATTTCATGTCGGTTCCATCGAATTCCAGTCATGACATAGTTGATCGAGATCTCTTCATTATCGATATTTGTTTCAGGTACCTGATTTTTCTGCATTTCTGCAACTGTCATGTCTACAGACTCTTCAAGAGTCTCACCTTTTCACTTAGACCATCTTTAATGCATGCTCCCTTCGTTTTCGAGGGTTTTTATCTTTGGAACCGACTGGTCTACCACGCTTTATACGTGTGTTAGACTCATTTGCAACCGTCCTCCATGGACATCAATTTTAGCGGGAGCATTTTTAGCTGGCACATATGACTGTGTCACCTGATTTAGGTCGTAAATGCATCAGGCAATTGGTTTGCCAGCTTTTGAGATTAATAATATGTTGAACATCTTGTTTACATTGCTTAGTGCGAGGATCGTAATGTAGTAATGATGGTTCGTTCCATGTAATCTCCTTTACCAATTGCTTATTTTCTCCCCCTAATGATGGGAAATGTGACTCATCAAAATGACAGTCAGCAAATCGAGCTGTAAACAAGTCCCCAGTTGTTGGCTCGAGATATCTAATAATTGAGGCAGATTCAAGCCCAACATATATTCCCATTCTTCTTTGAGGCCCCATTTTGGTTCTTTGCGGTGGAGGTATAGGAACATATACCGCACAACCAAAAATCCTCAGGTGAGAGATATTGGGTTCTTGACCCGTAACCATTTGTAATGGTGACAACTTATTAAAGCTTGTTGGTCTGATGTGAATCAAGGTAGCTGCATGTAATATAGCATGTCCCCATGCAGATACTGGGAGTTTTGATCTCATTAGTAACGGTCTTGCAATTAACTGCAGACGTTTGATCAAAGATTCTGCCAAACCATTTTGGGTATGCACATGAGCTACTGGATGTTCAATGGTTATTCCAATGGACATGCAATAGTCATTGAAGGCCTTGGAGGTAAATTCACCAGCATTATCCATGCGTATGGATTTGATTTGATTATCAGGAAATTGGCTCGCAATCGAATTAACTGAGCCAATAAACTTGCAAATGCCATATTACGGGTTGATAATAAGCTACATGTGACCATCTGGTTGATTCATCTATCAAACCAAAAAAATATCTAAATGGTCCACATGGTGGATGAATAGTCCACATATATCACCCTGAATCCTTTGAGAAAAGCAATCGGCTTTATCTCGAGTTTAACTGGTGATGGCCTTATAATTAGTTTTCCTTGAGAACAAGCAATACACGAAAAACTATTTAGTTGAAGAAACTTTTTGTTTTTCAACATATGACCACATGAATTTTCCTATAATTTTCGCATCATGATGGAACCGGGATGGCCTAACCGGTCATGCCACGTTTTGAAATTGTCAAATATTTCATTTTTTCAACAACATGTATTTCTGTTGTATTAATATACGCAGGGTACAACCCAAAGGAAATAGCAACGAGCTTTTCCAACATTTGTATCTTTCCAGCTATCACTTTTGTGATGCCAATATATTCAACATTTCCATCATTCCCCGTCTCAATGTGATACCCATTCCGGCGTATATCAATGAAACTCAACAGGTTTCTTTGAGACGTCTGGAAAATAATGCATTTTCAATGCATATTTTGTTCCCTTAGGTAGAGTAATGGTTGCTTTTCCAGACCCTTCAACAATACTCGTACTACCTGATATGGTAGTAACCTTTGGCACATAATTTCGTAAATGAAATTCTTCATAAGACATACGTCTTCACCATCCATCAATGAAATTCTTCAATGGTAATTATTATTACAATCTGTCATATAAATAAAATAAACAAATATTAGGAACGATCCTATAGGTATCGTTTTTATGTCATCATTTGAATATCAGAACTGAAAACTTTCCGGCATGGTGCCTTTTTTTTTCTATAAATAATACTAAAATTAAACTCAACAGGCAAAAAAGCCCTATATAGCGATGTAACCATCATAGAGGTCAAAACTTGACATATGAACATACAATTATTATACGATGCCGCTTAATTAGATTTTTTTGAACAACTACAATCATAAATTTTCACTGGTGCTATACCATCATGATTCTTCATGAAGCATAATACAATGCTCATCTCGTACAAAAATAAATATATAAATACGGCTGCATATGAATTAACCAGGTGTTATACCATCTTTGCGATGAGTGATCTACTTAATATAATTTCTTTTTCATATATTATAATGATTTCTGGCGCAATGCCAATATCATATTATATCAAAATTAAAGTTTTCAGGTGTGATACCTTTTATAGCATATCAAAATTAAACTTTCAGGCACAATGCCCTTTACATTTTGGTACTGTTGACCATTCTTAAACACTTTTGTCATAAGATAAACAAATATAGAAACGATTAAACATGTATCGTTTTCAGAACATCGCTTTTATATAGCATCAAAAGCTTTCCGGCATAATGCCTTAATGATTTACAAATTAAAATTTAACAGGCGCGTATGTAGTGATATAAGCATCATAAATAATAATAAAAATAAAATTTGAACCATATATCAAAACAAAATAAATAAATAATATATAATAAATGGAAATATTAAATAACAATACGATCAGGCATGATGCCTCACGTGATAAATAAATCTGGCACGATGCCTCACGTGATAAATAAATCTGGCATGATGCCTCACGTGATAAATAAACCTGGCACAATGCCTCGTGTGATTTAATTTCTGGCACAATGCCTCACACGATACATAATAAAATAAACAGCGAAATAAATAAACAATGAATTAAATAAATGAATGAATAAATAAATATTAAAGAAACTGAATAAATTAAACACACGAAATAATTAACAATAAATAAAATCTGGCGCGATGCCTCGCATGATATTTAATATCTGGCATAATGCCTCACGTGAAATTAATTTCTGGCACAATGCCCGACGTGATATGTTATCATATCATAATTATATAATAAATAAATACAAATAATATAATATACAATAAATGAAAAAAAATATTAATCAATTCACTCAAATTGATACACAATTCACGCTTCCTTCTCTAATTTTGACACCACCATCAATCATAGTTTGTTCTAAACTAATCACTCGATCAGCGCAGCCATCAATATTAAAAAAAAAATCATATTTTGTTCTAAACTAATCACATCCCACAAAACATATCGATCAACACAATATTAATATGAATGTAATTATGATAATGAGATTTTTGTCGGCAAACAACCCGATTGATTGTGGAGATTTGTTTGAATGAAAACAGAAAATGTGAGGTGTTGAAAACGGAAGGTGTTAGAATTTTGACGATCTGAAAGAGTAGAGAAGGGGATAGTGTTGAACGACAGCAAATTGGATGACATCTCCATATTGAATTCGATCGGTGAAAAAAAACATTTACAACTTTTTTTTCTTTTCTGGAAAAGCAATCGAATATTGTCAGCGGCGATCGAGATGGAGGCGATTGAATTTTGTGTGCGAGATGGAGGCGATCAATAATCAGAGACGATCGAGAGAGTCGATAAAAAATTAGAAAGGCGGCAGATTCTTTTTGAGACTGAAGGAAGTGGTGAGTAGATGTTTGACAATTTTACCTGTTGATCGGAATGATTGTGACAGAATGAATCTGAATTAGTTTGGAAATTTAGAGCATGCTGAAACATGTTAGAAATGAGAGAACAGAGAAAGAGTAGAAATGGTAAGGTTTTCATTCCCATTACAACTTAGTACAATGGTCTCTATTTATAGAGATAATGGGATAACCTAAAGGGGTAATATGGACATTCACTATATATATATAACATTCTTAACATTCTCTCATATTTCTCTTTCTTCCACCTCATTTTAAGAGTCACACCTAATTTTTAACAATATCAAAGAACTCACATATTAGTTTTAATTTGTTTCTCTTTCATATACGTGGAGCATTATGATTGGAATAATAATCGTTGTGGGGCCCATATTTGGGTTCCTAAAAGTTCTTGTGGAAGAACCATCTCTCATGGGTTCTTAATCTCTCTCCTCTTTTTATTTACACATCATCTTTTTACTTTATTTTTTTAACTAAGAACCCTTAAAAACCACCAATAATCATGCTCTAAGGGGAATACGAGAGTTGTGGTGTGAGTAGAAAAATAAGAGGTAAATGTGAAAAGAAGGTGGTAAAGAAGACCAAAATATCTTATATTTTGATAAAAATGACAACACCTAAAAAATCAACTATTGAAAACAAGAGGGAGTATCGTTTATCTTGTTATAATTATAGTTTAATTTATTAAAATTATCTACAACTTATATTATAGTTATTGTTTTAATTAGCATTAGTCCATTTTAATTTGTTTAGTGCAATAATAAACTAAACTCAAAACATTAATGATTTATTAATGGCCTTATATTTTATACATTTTTATTTTTACAACCATTATTTGAACTGAAACTTGCTTCTGAAATATAATTTGTGTTTATCTTATTTGAAGTTTAAAGTTAAGTTAATGAGTTATGGTAGTTGTCACCCTATGTACCACCTCATGTTCTTAACAGATGATGGTGTTGTCATTTTTTTTCAAAATATAAGATGTTTTGGACTTTTTACCACTCTATTTTCATATTTGCCCCTTACTTTTCTCTCTCACTCACAACTTTTCTATTCCTTATAAAAAAAAGTAAGGATAAAGTAGTCCACAAATTATCTTCTCAATTTTCGTATTTTGTAGTAGAAAATCATCTATGAAGAACAAAAGAGAGTATATTTTAGTGAGTTATATTGATATATAAAATATAAACATTTAAATCATATTGTGAGTATTTTTATTTTAAACATTTATTTCTACACTAGTAGAAAAAGGGCCTTTTTCGGAGTTTTATATGCCTTTTTCGGCGGTTCACAACCGTCGAAAATGGTACCGCCGAAAATAGTAAAAATTTTCGGCGGGTCCTTAGGACAAAACCGCCAAAAAATATGAGCTACAGAGGGGAAATTAAGGTAAAAAAATGGCATATTTTCGGCGGTTTCTACTAAGAACCGCCGAAAATGAGCAAAAATAGGGTCTTTTTCGGCGGTTCCTTAGGTTAAAACCGCCGAAAAAGACCCTAAGAAACCGCCGAAAATATGCCATTTTTTTTGTTTTTCCGTTTTCGTTTATAATCCCACATATTTCATAAAACCTGTTAATATGCATCCAAATCTGTCCATCATATCTCTCTACATCACATGGTAGAGGATCTCATCACTCTTTGTAAGTAAATTGTCAAAACAAATCCAAAAAATAATGACACGTCTTACAAATGACCATACACACCACATTTAAAATGGTCACAAATGACCATACACCACAATTCACATAGTCACAAATGACCATATACATACACAATTGATCAAATGTTCACTAATATACTCAAAGTGGTCATTTTTTACAATTGTCTAACCATAAAAGTCTAAAGAAAGTTCTAAATAACAATTCGAGAAAACAAAAAGCAAAAATCAAACCAAATTCATGCAGACGAAATCCGCCCAATCCTCTAGCATCCCGTTGATGGTTTTCCATTATATCTCCAACACTAGGAAAAACCTTTGAAAAACAAAACAAGACAAAATTGGTTAATCATCAAACAATTATATTAGTAATTGAAAAATAAATATAACTTCGATATACCTTTCTAACGGATCCTCCATCTCACCAAATAGGGTGACTATGTCATGCATGTACCTCATGACATAATACCCACACTCTGAACCTCCGGGTTGACGTGAACACTTAAACACAGGAAGAACAGAACTAATTATATAAGACATTTATTTGTGATTACAACCAATCAATAATAAACAAGTAAATGATGACGCATTTACCTTCACTGAAGTCCATTGGATGACATTTTTTGACCTTACACCAAGCTCTGCCATCAAAACACCTTGATACACACTGCATAATTATTATTATCAACATACATTAATTAAATTAGGATATACATTCATAATAAAATTAAATTAAAGGAGTTGAAATACATAAAGAATTGCTTCATAATGTACTTACATGCTAAGGTGTGGCTTTATCTTGATGTCTTTTGGATTTCCGGTTTGTAGCGGATCAAGAAATAGTATCGGCGAACGATCCAGACACAACACCAGTAAAACCCAATGGCCACTGTGTAATACTAAAACACTCACATGTCATTATAATGCATGTATGCACAGATAACTACAACATTTATTCAAATTAAAATGATAAACACAAGTTAATACTTTTGATGATAAGGTAGCATAAGATATTTTTCTCGCTCTGATGCTGTTAACCATCGCACGCTGTATAGAGCATACACGTTTTGTATCGCACTTCAGAGCAGTGAATGATGCTCTTTCAGGACACAAAAATCCATACTTGGTAAGGCAAAAGATTGCATTTTGTCATGCAAAAACCTGTTCATAAATAAAAAGACATAAAATTAATTAACATTGTTTCAGAACATCAATTTATAACTTAATTATAAAACAAAACTAATACTTACAGAATAAATGAATGCATCACTGCAACAGGCACCCAATCAAATTTTAGGATGTCCCTAACATCAGTCGTCCACTCGATTTCTAGAGTTCGTCCGTGTAGTGAAGAAGGTCATCGTCAAAAGTGAGTAGGATAGAATTTCTGCCATCTGAGAAGTCGCGGATTATATCATGCAGCATTTCATGTTTGGCCCCAAGCGTGCATATACAGAATCATCCACCAAATTTTCTCTTTCAACAACATTGGTGGATGCTTGTATTCAGAGGATCCAATCTTTGACTTCTTTTTCACAGGAGATGCAGATTTCCTTAATGCCTATTTACAACCGACATTCAATAGTAGTCATGAACTGAGCATCCACACATACTATATTCATAATGAACAATAATAACTACACTAGTGGTTAGTATTAGACATACCTTCACACACTTCTGAATCAGACGAATGGGCCACTGAACGAATGCACCCTGTGCAGACCAAACTGTGCTGTACTCCTCCGTAGGTATAGGAGAGCGGTAGATCAAGAACCTTATAAATCAGTTCATCCATAGAGACTCTCCCGTGATACGGCTTTAGTGGCATCCCATGGGTCACGTCATTCGGGCCTGATGAGTACACCCTTCCTTCTGCGACACATTTTTTCATTGTTGTATGGAAGCAGGAGGTTACAGTTTATCGGGTCCTACAATTTCATCAGATTAGTAGATGTTGAACTAAAAATATGTAATAAACGATATGACAACTAATAACAGTTAAAGGTATAAAAAATTACATGTACAAAAGCGTAAGGATACTGGTCATTGGAATCCACACTTGTGTACACTCCAGCAGGAGTAGCATCATCATTTCTTGGGAATGAGAGAGGATCATTATGAAAACTGGGGCAAGAAGGATTAGAAGGATCAGAAGCAGGAACATATGGCTGGGATGCACGACTGCCTTGACGTAGTTCATCAAAGATCTCCTTCTTCCACTGCTCTCTCATGTCATTAATGACACGCATATGCTGCTCGTAAGAAATTGTCTGTCCTTGACTACTCCCTTTCCTTGACCCGGGGTTACCAAAAAGTTTTCTTATCCCTATGTTAACCCCCCTAACCCCACAGCTCGGCCTGGATGATCTTTCTTTCCAAGCGCACGAGACAACTGGTCATCATGTCGATCAGGTACCCAAGTCCCTTGGGTAACTTGTTCATTCAGCTCACCCTTTATAATTAAATGTAGAAAGCATTTAATTATAAATTTTAAGATGATAAAATAAATTTGTCCAAAAATTTGAAAGTAAAGAAAAGTACTTATACCATTATCAACAATTTCCTTCGCTTCTGAAGGGATATAAACGCTCTCCAGTTTTCAGGTCTTTCTTAGTACGTGAAAGCTTCCAAAACGTACCCCGTAGCTGGTGCTCATCAAGAGTGCTCATATCTGATGGCAACTCTCCTTCTGCCACCCATTCAGGCACTCTTCTATTAACCCCTTTGGCACCCAAGACGTGATGATATTCATTCTTCTTCGCATTCGCGGATTGGGCGTCGCGATACTCCTGTTAGCAAATAAACATACAATTAAGATGACCAAAAATATACATATGTAAATATATATAACTCAAAAATATATATATTTATATAATAATTAATTATTTAAAGTTAATACATACCTTTGTCTCATCTTCTTATCATAGAACTCCTGCCACTCTCTTTGGTTATTGGTGTGTAAATCTCCCAAGGCTGGCGTGTGTCGCCGTCCGGCCTCTTAAGCTTCTTGGTGATAAACCACTTAACCAGATCATGCTTATGATCTGAAAATTTCTTGCGCATCATTGCTTTGACCATGGTGTAGTACTCACTTTCTGCAGGTATTTGATATTGTTTCTGCTTGTTACCATAAATGAAACAAATGTTAGTTATGGATACCTACAATTGTATAAAAATAATACTTTAACTATTGTTTATTTACATGTACGATCTCAAACATCTGTTTCTTTAGTCCTTCGTCCACCTGTGGCCAGGTGAGAGTGCTATCTCAATACTCTCGCACAATGATGCCTAGCTCTGTAGTGAAGTCTGTAGCCCATTCCCCAATCGGCTGTAGATACACATTAAACTGTAGCGGCTTTGACTCAAACTTTTTTGACCTGAGAGCTTTCGTCGGACCTCGAGGTTTTACAGTCCTAGGAAGCTGGATTTGTGATCCAGAAGGTCCAGCCTCTGTGTCCTCAGCTGGCACAGAGGCTGCCGTAATCTCATCCACCCATTACCCCCTCATCATCTCGGGCCTGTGACTTGTGACCTTCCCCTCCACGTGTTTTCTTCTTTGGTCGGGATGCCTCTGTCAAAAACTCGCCGATCAGGTCATCCATATCATCCATTTAACTATGTGCAAAGATAAAAAAACATAATATCAATAACACCACAACAAATAATGTAATGAATACATAATAATACATCATTAATATTCCAACAAATTATTGAATGAACAAACAAACAATAAAATATTTTTTTTAATTACCTAACAACTAAACACATCATTTATGGTTTTCAACCCATAAACCCTCATCGTGATCAGACCAAGTATACACTACATCGTCTGGAACATCAACAATGTCTGTGACAGGAATACTGGTAGAAAAAGGTGGTGTCTCATCGAACATTAATTCATCATCATCAACATCTGATCAGCATTAATGTTGACAAATCTTTTCCTTGGTAAACACTGACCACCTGGAATCGATGGGATCTTCTATGTAAATACTTGTTCACAATCCAGGGGAATATGAACGGATCTTGTATATGACCAAGGCGTGATAAATCAACCAAGTTAAACCCATCGTGAACCGACAACCGTTTCTGTTATCCACCCATTTGCATTTAAAAATAACAAACTTTTGAAACTGATAATCAAGCTCCCAAATATCTTCAATGAATCTATAATACAACCTCGAGGTTGAAATCGTTGAAGCTGGATGACCTCTGGTATACTCAGTTGTTGTTGCTTCTACTTTAACCCCCTATTCTGGTTTAAACATCTATCATCTTGCCATTTTGTCCATTAGGTGAACCCATTGATGTCATACCCTTCATAGAATATACAAGTGGAACCAGGTCCCAAGGCTAACCAACGGAGCTCTTCACTTACATTATCAGGTCTTGTTTTGCTCCTTTACCAACCAAATAATATTCCTCCCAGGATATTGAGCTCTTAGTGCAGTCATGTGTTTCTCAAAAAATGGCTCAATAATCTCAAGGTGATGTAAAACGAATAGATGTGCAGACTCCATTGAGGATGAATCAATTGCCACAATTTTTTTCCAATAACACCTTGACCTTCTGTCCCTCCTATGTGTCTCGGTTGTGGCACTCCAATAGCTACAGCTCCCTTCAAGTATTCAGTACAAAATTCTGTCACTTCTTCGGTTATTGTCCTTTCTATGATACTCCCTTCAGGTCGATATCTATTCTTCATCCTTCCCTTCAAGATTCCCATGTATCTCTCAAATGGATACATGTATCTTAAATATATAGGACCACATAATTTGATTTCTCTTACAATGTGAACAACCAAGTGGACCATGATGTCAAAAAACGAGGGTGGAAAATACATTTCAAGTTGACACATCGTAACAACAACATCGCGTTGCAGACTGTCTAGTGTATCAACATCCACGACTTTATTGCACACTGCATTTAAAAAGAAACATAGTCTTGTAATTGCATTCCGCACATCTTTCGGCAATATACCCGAATGGCAACAGGAAGTAGATGCAACATCAGAATGTGATAATCATGAGACTTCAACCCGATCAACTTCAAGTCCTTCATTGACACAAGACTTTTCCAGTTAGATGAGTAACCCGTAGGAACCTTAAGGGAATGAAGACATTTACAAAAGCTGTTCTTCTCATTCTTAGACAAAGTGTAACATGCTGGAGGTAAAAATGTTCGTTTGCCTCTTTCTTGGGGATGCAACTCCTCACGTATGCCCATAGCTTGCATGTCTTTTCGAACCTTTATTCCGTCTTTTGTTTTCCCAGGTATGTTAAGCAAAGTCCCAACAACAGCCTCACCAACATTTTTGACAATATGCATGAAATCAAGACAATGCCTAACAGATAAATGTTTCCAATACGGAAGTTCCCAAAATATTGAACATTTTTTCCAGATTTTTTTGGGTAGACTTGGACGGAACACCGAAAACATTGTCAATGTCTTTCACCTTTTGATAAATCTCTTCAGAACTCAGAGGTATACGAGCAACACGTGACTCAGTCTTTCCGTTGAATAACTTCCTCTTTTTACGGTACGGGTGAGCTGATGGCAATAATCTACGATGACACATGTAGACGTTTTTTCCACAAAACTGTAGACGATCAGAACAAGTGTCGTCCTCACATATTGGGCAAGCAAATGTGCCTTTTACTGTGTATCCAGATAAGTTCCCGTACGCTGGAAAGTCATTCACTGTGCAAAAAAGCATGGCACGAAGTGTAAAGTTTTGTCTGGCATAACTGTCATAAACCACTGTCCCCTGATTCCATAGCAATTTCAAATCGTCAATCAGCGGTGCAAGGTATACATCGATGTTATGTCCTGGTTGTTTAGGTCCAGAAATCAACAATGATAACATTATGTATTTCCGCTTCATACACAGCCACGAGGGAAGATTGTAGATCACCAATAGAACAGGCCAAGTTGTGCTGACTACTTAGACTGCCATAAGGATTCATCCCATCCGTACATAACCCGAGTCTCAAATTTCGACTGTCACTGGCAAAATCTTGAAATCTTCTGTCGATTGTCCTCCATTGTGGTGAATCAGCTGGATGTCTCAGCTTATCATCATTTTTTCTTCCTTCTGCGTGCCATCTTAAATTTTGGGCATCTCTGACATTTGCAAAAAGTCGTTTGAATCTTGGTATTATGGGTAAATACCAAATGACTTTTGCTGGAGGACTTTTTTCTTAGAATTGGATGTTTGACCGTCCTTCTGTTTATAGCGTGACAAATGACATTTTGGACACTCATTCAAATGTTTATTCTCTCCTCTGTATAATACACAACTGTTTGGACATGCGTGTATCTTTTCGTACTCCACACCCATAGGACACATCAACTTTTTTGCATCATAAGTGGAAGTAGGAAGATTGTTATCATCTGGTAGCATGTCGTGGAATAGTTCTAGTATTGCCGTAAAACTCTTATCACTCAAGCCAAATCTTGCTTTAAGATTGAACAAATGCAGCACGGATGTCAACTTTGTAATTTGGTGCATCCGGGAAACAAAGGGGAACGTGATGCATCAAGTAATCTTTGATATTCAGCCGGTTTGTCTGTGAAATTATCTTCAACATCTTGCAGCATAGAGTCCAGTTGTTCAATCTTATCACTGTCGTCGTTGATATCAGTGTCACTCAGATCACACGTATTATCAGGAAATGTAGTATCGTCTGTAACCATTTCTGGTTCACTGTTCGGTTGAGTGGAAGTTTGCACCCTGCTACTGGCTTCTAATGACTCGCCATGCAAAAACCATATCTTATAGTTCGGCATAAATCCACGCCTTGATAGATGAAATCTGATTGTATGTAGGTTAGGAAACTTATTGCGAAGTTCACATTGTGCACATGGACAGGGAATGTGTGTCTCGTTCATCCTTTTCTGATGATCGAGAGCTGCTTTGCAAAATTCATTATCCACTTTTGATTCAAAATAATTCCCTCGCTGACCGTACATCCATTCACGGTCCATTCTACAAACACCAAATGAAAGTTAAAGCTAAAAAATACTACAAAATATATTGATAATGCATAATAAATTAACTTATATTTAAAATAATAAATATAAAAACAACAATAACAAACTATCTTTGGAAATGATATATAATGATATGGTTCTTGCATGGCGAGTCTGTATAATATATATATACACATCTATAATATATATTATAGATATATACTACTTGATTATCTTATATGTATATATACATAATATATATATAACCAACAATATATTAAATATATATATATATTCTGCAACTAACTATTATTATAAATCAACGAATTTTACAAACAATTATGATAAACAGAAATTCAACGAGGTTGAAGAAAAACTAACCTGTTTTTGGAAGGACGGGAGTAGGCGAAACTCGGAGGGAGGAAACAGGGCGGAGGACGGCGACAACGTGTCAAAGGAGTAACTGTGAACCATAATAATTAGAAATAATAGTTGTAGTTATAAAAAAAACTACGTACAATTAATCAACAAAAACTACCCTCACCTCAACTGGGCTAGGATAATAGTAGCAGAATCGAGTGGTGAGCGAAGGCGGCGTGGAGCTAGCTCACATATAAGGTTGAACGGAAGGACGAGATGAGCAGACAGAACTCAGATGGAGGTAACAGGACGGAGGACGACGACAAATGGTGTCAAAGGGTATAACTGTAACGAACCATATTAATAATAAGTGAGGATAATAGTTGTAGTTATGTAAAAAAATCACAATTAATTATCAACAAAAACAAACCCTCAACTCACGTGTTTTCCCCCTTTTTGGACTCGTTTCAGGTCGCTAAACCGGCGACTTGCTAGAAGTGAGGATGAATTGTCACGCGTAGCTACACCGCCAACTTATGAAGTATCTAATTTATTGTCAATTTAATCAATAATCACAACTTATTGTAAATCAAATTATAAAATTAAGTAACTATAAGTGAACATTTTGATGTTAATTCATACGACAAATCAACAACGACCCTTACTTGGCAACAATTCACACAAACAGTGGTAGAAAAGCACAAAAAAATCACTAAAATTGGTTCAGTCATTTCATCGAACACCTTGCGGGCATATGCATTATTTTGTAAAGTGACACATATAGCAATTCTAATCAAACCAATCAATCTTCTACATTCCAGATGACATAAATCAAGCAACCATTATACATAAACACCAAAATAATGCCCAAATCTACAAGAATTCGAAATTTTAATTTCGGCCAGAAATACCTAATTTCGGTTGTTTAGGTGGCAGCTTCGTTTCGAACAGCAACCACCTCGACGGCGATGGTCATCCACAGCGACGACACAGTAGGTCGGAGGCGGCGGAGGAGTGGACGGAGGGCGCAGGCGACGGTGGAGGCGAAATAGCGGCGAGAGAGGGGGGGGTCTGTGTGCGAGAATGAAAAGTCGAGAATGAAAATTTTCGGGGTGGGGGATGAGTTAAAAGACCCTTTTCGGCGGTTGTTAAGCTAGAAACCGCCGAAAAAGCCCTGTTTTTTTTAAAAAATAATTGGACCTTTTTCGGCGGTTCTATGTTAAAAACCGCCGAAAATAGTGAATGTTTTTCGGCGGTTGTTTCCGTAGGACCGCCGAAAAAGACCTATAGAAACCGCCGAAGAATATGTTCCTAGTGAGTCATTTTCGGCGGTTACAGTAGGAACCGCCGAAAATGAGGCGCCGAAAAAGCCTCATTTTGCACTAGTGCTAGAAGCTATACCTTTTCTAAAGTTTCTCTCGTATCTATATACAAACATGGAGGCGTCTAACAGCCTACTGAAATTTGTACTCAAGTCTTTATCTAAACTAATATAATTCACAAATAATAATAATCTTAAAATATCACTAAGGATAAAACTAATCAACAAAAATCTTCTCCACGATATTGTGGGCGCGCCTCTGAGCTGGTATGTTTGCCACATCAAAAACCCTATATATATATAATTTCCCATTTTTTATGTGAACGAACCTCTATGGTGTGATAATGCTGCATCCCCCGGAAGATTAGCCATACTAGTAGCAGTTTGAAAAGAATTAATTTAATTAGGAATAGCATTCCTATTATCCACCACATCTTCCCTCTTTTGCGGAAACAAAAAATGGTATGAAGACAAATCTTACGATATGTAAAAAGAGCACACAAGTTCATTACAAGGAATTTTATACACATTCAATCATAAGAAACATAACATAAGAAGTAACACCACACTAGGGAATAAAAGTCCTAAGCTAATCAAAAGAAAGATAGTGGATAGATGGTGGTAGGGCAAAAGATCAAAGAAGAAAAACAACAAGAGTATCAGGCTTGGGCTAACGACGCACTCCAAAACGCTCTCAAGGCGGGCCAAACGCTGGTCAATAGAAAAAAGGGAGTCCAAAAGAGCAGCAACAAATTCTTCAAATTGGGGAACAAAGAAACGAGGTGGTGGGAAAATTACAAACGTAGTAATTAAACCTAGATAAAATGGGCAAGTGCACTCAATTCGTTGCAGTAAAACAAGTGTCATCTCCAAGGAAATTGGTTTCTAAATCCCAAGCTTAGGTATATTAGTGAAGTGCGTATAAACAGTAAAAAGGGGTTTAGCCGGAGGCAAGCTTGGTTGTTTGTCAATTGAAATGCAATAAAACAGTAAAATGTTTGTGTATGGAATGGATGGGAAATACCCTAGGATAGTGGGGAATCACCTAATTCACTCAAAGAACTTCAAAACCATAACTCATCATCTCAATGCCTATTAGAGTTCAACTCATGAATCCCCAAATCATGGGAAATCCAATTCTTACCTAATTAATCAAACCCCTTAATTAAAGGAGGTTCAAGTCATTAAATAGCATTAAGCAAGCACTCTTAATCAATATCCCTAAGCATTCACTCCCAAAATCAAGAAAGCAAAAGTTAGGGTTTACCCCCTTGTTGGTCTAGTTCCAAACTCAAGCTCAAATATTGAATGAAACCACCATAAATGCAATAAGATCAATTTAGAGCATTAATTGATATTGAAGGGAATAAAACAAGAGTAATAAATGAGTTAGGTTTCTAGCATTCAATGAGAAAAATAGGGTCAAACCCTCATCCTAGGATACAAATGAAACTACTCAGCCATATATAAAGGAAAGAGAAAGGAGAAGGGAGAAATGGCCATTAGAGGAGCTTCCAAGCTTCAATGGAGGTAGAAATCTTCACTTTCTTCTTCTTTCTTCTTTCTTTTCTCCTCTTCTTTTCTCCCTTATTTTCGCCACTCTCCCTCTTTTTCAGGCTGGAGTCGTGTGTTTTGGATAATGAGGAAGGAAGCCCCAAAATGTAGCCTTTTAAAAGCAGAATCTAGGCAGAATTTCCGTCCGACCGACCTTGCCAAGGTCGGTCTCGGGGTCGGTCAGACTCTCTCAGAACGAGGCACGTGACGACTTTTTAAGCTCGACCGACCTTGGACAAGGTCGGTCCCAAGGTCGGTCGATTCCAGTGAGTTTGTGAGGACTTGGACAGGGTCGGACCGACCTTGGTAAGGTCGGTCCCAAGGTCGGTCGGGACCAGGAAGTCCTTCTTTTGTGCCGGAATTCTCCCGATGCTTCCCCGTTGGCTTGGCATCCTTCCCGAAGTGCTCGAACATTAATTCATTCTCAAATTAAGCTCTCAAAAATGTACTCATATGAGTATTTGCCTATTTGAATATGTCAAAAGTATAAGATCACTAATAATCATAAAATACTCCATAAAGTGGTGAAATAAGTCATGCACCGAATAAAATGACGGTGAATAAAGACCTTGAGAAAGCACTATTTTATCACTTATCAACTCCCCCACACTTATCTATTTGCTTGTCCTCAATCAAAATTAGCTAAGGACCCACAAAAAGAAGGAACATTTAAAGCAAGCAAGTGTTTAGATGAATTCTTGAATTCATGTGAGCAAAATTTGTGAAAAAACCTCAAGAGGAGTGCAACCAACCTTCTCATGGTGACATGGGTGTGCTTAGGGCAAATTAAAATATAGAGTTTCGGGTATGATCTAGAGTGCTTCTAAGTTCTTATAGATTATGGAAATTAGAGAACTTTTACCATGGCCAACTTCTCTCAAGAATGGGCATTAAGGAAAAACAAAAGGAAAAATAGAGATTTGCATTTGATTCACTTTTGCAACAAGAGATGAGGAGAGATAATTTGGCATTTTGCCTTGCTTCAATGAATACTCAACTCTCATTTGTTGGTTACCTATGGTGTCTCTCAAGTTCCTTTTAACATTTTTCACAAGGAAGCACCCCTTAGCAATCTCTAGATGAGAAGGTAGAAAGAACCCCTAAGCAATAAAATTCACCAAGATACGGATTTATGATTGCACCGCACATAAGTGCTCCTCAAGATAGATCTTTTGAAAAATATTTGGTGGAAAATTCCAAGAATTCATGGAAAAACTTGCTTACTATAAATATAACTCCTACATGGAAGCTATAGATATATATGAGAAAATTGAGCAATGCACCAAAAAGAAAAGGTCGTTTCCCCCACACTTGAATGGGACAATGTCCTCATTGTTCAAAGAAAAGCTCATGGAAAAACAAACAGAAGACCTTTTCGAAGCACTAGGCATGGAGTAAGCAAAAAGTGTATTGCATTGTATAAATGTGAAAAGGTTAGAGAACTAGTACTCCCCTGATAAAGATGAGTTGGTGGCGGGGTTCCCCCACACTTGCTAGTGTGCATAGTCATGGAAGCGCTAGCTCCGACAGGAAGAGTCGAAGATCCTAGGAAAAATTGACAAGAGTTTCTCTTGAATTTCTCCTAACTCACTTTGGGGTGTTCTTGAGTTCAGTTGATATATCTACAATGCAAAGCCAAAAAGAAACTAGGCGCAAAATGGATTCCGGAGAATTCGCAAAAATGCCATAGTTAGATAACCAAAAGGGGACTCATAAATGAGTCCCATAGCAGAGTATTCAAAAAGGGTGCTTAAAGCACCAAAGTGCAGGATGTAAGTACGACAAAACGAAAGTAAATGCAGTTTAAAGGTGAAACAGACAAATATCCAAGCTGAATACATAAGTCTAATGGAGAATCAAAAGATAGATAAACATGCAGAAAAACAATGGCAAGGCATCCTGGGTTCATAAGATGGCTACTGGGGTGGAGCACCACCATGCGCCGCCTGCTCGCGGAGGAACTGCATGTGGGCATCCATCTGGCACTGGTGCTCCATCATGAGGCGCCGGTGCTCAGCCATCTGTCTCTCAAATGCCTCAAGCTGCGCCGGGGTCACAGCGCCGGTCGGTAGTGGAGGAGGCAGGGCGAGGAATGGACCGGGCACAACACTGGAAGTGGAGGCACCGGAAGTGGAGACACCGGAAGAGGAGGATGCACCCTCTGCCTATGCTCAGCGGTCACCTTGTGCCACTGTCGTCATCGCGAAAAAAGCCCATCTTCCGCAGAGTGGTGTCGGAGATAGGGTCCATAGGTAGGCTGGCTACCTCATCCTCTCTGGGCCACACTCCAAAGCGCTCTAACTGCCTCTGCAAAAAGTGAGGAAAACCCAAGTGATGGGTATCCTTCTTCACAATGATTTGGCAGAGATGGTCAAAGATAAGATCGGAGAGGGAGTGCGGCTTCTCCGGGTCCGGGGCGACCAAATGATCCATGAGGTAGCAGTCCTTGGAGTTGAGATCTTTACTATCGCGAGGCACGATGTTATGGTGTAATATCACGAGCATGATCCTCTTCAGCAGATCGCTCACCATGTTCAGGGTCATTGTGACCCTAACGTCCGTCCCGGCTTGGTTTTTACGGCGTGTCTGGACCGGGAGGTTGGCGAGATAGTGGTGACGGCTGGCGATCAGATCTCCAGGGTGGATGACTGAGAAGTGGTCGAGGTCATCACGAGGGAGCTGAAAGAATTCGTGGACATCCCATCCGGATGACGATGGCCCGGCCACTAACAACGGAGGTGACCTCCTTCGGCTGCCTGCTTACTGCCGCATTGGCATAGAACTCTTTGATTAAGCGGGGGTAGTATTGACCACCCATGGTGAGCACGCAGCTCCTGCCCAGGTATTCGAAGTGCGATCGGAGCTCTAGGTCCTCTATGAAAGCTGGATCCACGGTCCGCTCCCGAACAATCTACCGGTGTTTGGGGATGTGAACCAGCGTCGTGCCTCTTCATTGATGAAGATGCCATCAAGGAGGCCATTGGGGGGGCTAGCTCTCGGTTGGGAGCGGCAACGTTTCTCCTGGCTCGGCGTTGTCGATTTGCCATTGTTCTGCAAAAACAAAGAAAGAAAAGGAAACGTAAAACAGAAAAAGGAAAAATAGCAACCATGGAAATGTTAGAGCATAATTAGGATGACAATAAGGGAGTGGCAACACATTAAGCGTGAAGCGCATTGAAGATCAAAAGAAACGACGTTTGCTTGTAAAATTTTTGGCAGAGTTCCCCCTGTTTTTCTATCCTCCCCCGGTTCTAAGAACCTCCACTTTTCCACTCAAAATAATGCCAGTTTAGCTCACCTAGCACACTAACAATTAATTTAACCGAAAATGTTAATAAACTCGCCAAGCACCCGAACAAAGCATTTTAGGTTCAAGCATGGTCACGAATTTCCCAGCAATCCAACAAAGCCATAACACAATTTCAACTAATGCGAATGATGTTAAACAAGGGTTAATTCAATTTAAGGCATTTATCATAAAAATTGTGCGAGAAACCACCAAATTCCCACTCTTTCAGCCACACATTTCCATACAAACCCTAAAATCACTATCTATGAGCACTCTAAATTGCCAATTTCACAAAAATTCAAAAATTTCATGATAGGGCTCTGTTTGGTTCGCATGCATTTGAACCCTAAATGCAGTTTACATAAAAAATCACCAAATTGACAAATTAGTAGGGAAATGACATACCTTAGTGATTTGCAGAAGATTGGAGCAAGAAATTTGACAAATTTTAGGACAAAATGGTTAAAATCGATTTGGGGAAGATTAGGGTGCCCGAGCTGCGGGGAGACGGTGGCGGAGACCGGTGCGGCTCGTGTGGTGGTGGTGGGCGGGGTCGACCGGTGCTGGTGGCACAGGAGATCGGTGGTGGTCTGGGCCGTCGCTGGGCTATGTGAGAGGGAGAACGAGAAAATCGCAGAGGCTGAGATGGGGGTCTATGTCACGCGGGGAAGAAAGAGGAGAGGAAAGAAGGGGATGTTTCTAAAACACAGCCGTTTCGGCCCCCTTTTTTTCAAAATTTTTGACTCGACCGACCTTGCAAGTCCGGTCGCAAGCTCGGTCGAAGTCAGACTGTTTTAGTTTCGAAACTTTCGACCCGACCGACCTTGCAAGTTCGGTCGCAAGGTCGGCCAAAGTCAGATTGTTTAGGTTTTGCAAAATTGGCCCGACCGACCTTGCAAGTTCGGTCCTATGGTCGGTCTAAGTCAGTAGCTTGACGAAATGAAAATTTTGGACTCGACCGACCTTGCAAGTTCGGTCCTATGGTCGGTTGAAACCAGAATCTCCCCAAAATGTTTGTTTTCTTGTCCACAACACTTATCATCATCCACAAACAGATTCAACACGCAAAAATAACCAGAACATACAATAACAAAAGCATAAAGTGAACAACTAACTAACATAACTTAAAATGAGAGAAGTAATGCAAGGTAAAGACACAAATAGTCTGGGTTGCCTCCCGGAAAGCTGCCCGTCTTTTTAAGGTCTTTGAATAGACCATAGTGAAGGTTAGAAGAAACCTGGAGGGTCTCTTAAGTAAAGAGCCCGAGCTTCAACCTTTTGAATGTCTCCTCCATGATAATGCTTTAACCAGGAACCGTTGACCATGAAAGTCTCCCCCTTGACATTCTTCAACTCAAAAGCTCCATAAGGGGTGACCCTTGTGACAGTGAAAGGGCCAGCCCAATGAGACTTTAACTTCCCGGGGAATAACTTCAACCTCGAGTTGTAGAGGAGAACCCGGTCGCCTTCGTGAAACTCCCGCTTCACAATCATCTTATCATGCCATTTCCTGGCTTTTTCCTTGTAGATGCGGTTATTTTCGTAGGCTTCCTCCCGAATCTCTTCTAATTTGGTCAATTGGAACCGTCTCTTGTCACCGGTGCTCTTGAGGTCATAGTTGAGGGCCTTCACCGCCCAATATGACTTATGCGCTAATTCAACCGGCAACTGACAAGCCTTCCCATAGACGAGTCGGAACGGGGACATACCGGTTGGAGTTTGTAGGCGGTCCGATATGCCCACAATGCATCATCGAGCTTCATTGACCAATCTTTCCTTGAGGAGTTGATTGTCTTTTGGAGGATCCATTTGAGCTCTCTGTTGGTGACCTCAGTGTGAGCCTCGATTTTAAACCCTATCCTATGTTGATTAAAGTTGATTGGGATCTAAACGGGTTTTAGGTCCACTTATAGCCTAAGATTAATAACTATGTCATAAAACGATAATTATTAAAACCTAAGCTAGCTCACTGGAACCTATTATGAGTCACCTAATTTTTACCTAGATCAAATTAGGAAAGGAGAGTTCGGGTTCGGGGGCTTGATATTCGACTTAATTAGGGTTCAATTACTTTCATTACCCTTCCTAGGTCGTTTTTCCTCTACTTAGTTTATTTACGGCTTATTACGAGTCGTTTTAACCTAAGTGCGCGAGCTTCTGTTTTTTTGTGTTTTTTAGCATTTTTTGACAGAAAATTAAAGTGGAAATTAAAATACCTAAACTAGGGTTTCGGAGGCAGAATTAGGTCGAATTTCGTTTCCGTCCGTAGCCACGGACCTAATGTCCGAAACCACGGACCCCAGTTAACCTAAATGTACAGAAAAGTCGAAATTAAAGGAAAACAAAAATTTGCAAAGTCTGGGGCCACGGACAGGCTGTCCGTGGGCCCGGACATCATTAGAAAAACCTAAATTTTGAATTTTTAAAATCCCGCCGCCGTCCGTGGGTGTCCGTGGCCACGGACAACCCGTCCGTGGTCCCGGACCACAGGTCCGAGGTCACGGACCACCCACGGACAAGGGTTTTCCGAAGGTTCCCGAGGGTGTTTTGAGTTCAAATTTTATGGGTGTGAAGCCTGAAAGATGTACAAAGCGTTAGTGATTGAAAGATTGCAGTTTGAAGTCGAATTATGTACGAAACTTGACGAAAGTAACGAGAACAGGGCAGAAACAAAAGTAATTAGCAATACAGAAGCGTAAAAAGGTTAGTTTGAACCCAAAATTTGACAGAGAGTTAATAAGGTCGTGGAGAGTTAGAAAAGTAGAATTGCAACCTGTTTTACCTTCAGATTCGTGGTGCTTCTTCACGTCGGGATTCTTTGGAGGCCTCGTTGATGGCGGATCCAGAAGAACTTCGAACCCAGCTTCTGACTCCTTGTTGTTCTTGATGTTCTTCACGTTTTGGTGCTGTTTTGGTGGGGGTTTGATGATGGATGATGTTGTGGGAGTGGGAGTTGTGTGGTTTGTTTGGTGAGATTTCGGGTTTGATCGTGGCTCTGGGGTTCAAAACGTGAGAGAGAGAGAGACGGCTGCCTTCTTTGAGAGTCTAGGGTTCTTGAGCTTCTCCTTTGATCATAGGATAAGGTTCCTTATATAGGCTTCCTTAAAGATAGAAAATCCGGTAAAAACCGAGATTTACCGACGTTTTAGCTCATGGGCTTCCAAAAGGAATTTGATTATGAAATTTTACACATGGGTAAAGGATGATATTTCTGAATTTTCTAAAGTGGAATCAAATTTTTTGGACATTGGAATATTTTTAAATTCAATTTCTCGTCAGATTCAATCAGAAATTGCTAGAAACTTATTGGAAATTCGAAAAATCAAAATTCCAACGCCATTATGCTTCAGATGTCATCCTCTATCATGGGTTAAAATTTCAAATCATTTTGAATTGATTTGACCCTTATTTGGAGGAGACAGATAGCCTATAGGGGGCTTAGGAGCCTTGAAAATTTACGAAAGTGCCCTTGGAGATGACTAAGCTGTCCCTAGTACTCTAAAATGTGCCGATCGAACTGGGAACCCTCGCTACTAGCCTATTAGTAGAGACTCTCTTCCGGGGGGGTTGAAATTTTGGGTATAACAGATTGCCCCCCGTCAACTAGACTTTGTAATGGAAATGAAAAGGCTAGTTGATGCTTGAGTGATACCCCAAAATTTTGGATCTTAAAAGACCACACGTGCAATCCGACAAGTTGCGTCGAGCTATTCTAAGGCGCTGACTACCTATGAGTAAAGTGGAAGGGTGTCGAGCGGTTCTAAGGCGTCGACCACCTAAAGGTAATAATGAAGTAATGTCAGACTATTCTAAGGCGCCGACTACCTATAAGGATGATATGACGTCAAGCTATTCTAAGGCGTTGACTACCTATAATGAATGAGATGATGTCAAGCTATTCTAAGGCGTTGACTACCTATGATGGATGAGATGATGTCAAGCTATTCTAAGGCGTTGACTACCTATAATGGATGAGATGATGTCAAGCTATTCTAAGGCGTTGACTACCTATAATGGATGAGATGATGTCAAGCTATTCTGAGGCGTTGACTACCTATCAGTGATTGAAAATTGGTGTTCGGTCGAGTTCTTCTATTCGGGTGAGTTCTGCTGCTCTAGTGAGTTCTGCTGCTCTGGTGAATCTGAATCTTTGGCCGAGAATCTGTATCTCTGAAGAGTCTGTACCTTCAGCTAAGAATCTGTATCCTGAAAAATCTGTACCTTCGGCTGAGAATCTGAAACCCTGAAGAATCTGTATCTTCGGCTGAGAATCTGTATTTGAAGAATCTGTATCTTCGTGGTGAGAATCTGTATCTCTGAAGAATCTGTATCTTCGGCTGAGAATCTGTATCTCTGAAGAATCTGTATCTCCGGGGCGAGAATTGTATCTCTGAAGAATCTGTATCTCCGGGGCGAGAATCTGTATCTCTGAAGAATCTGTATCCGGGGCAGAATCTGTATCTCTGAAGAATCTGTATCTTCGGGGTGAGAATCTGTATCTCTAGTCTATGATGAGGAGTTTCATGCAGACGGATGCAAGGTAAACTTTATGCAAATGATCATGATGAAAGTTGATTATGAAAGTGCCAAACGTGGCTATGATGATGTGCATGTCAAATTACAATCAAAGTGTATGTAGGAAACTTGTCCAAAACAAGAAATCATTGGAAAATGTGCCAAACGTGGTAGTGTTTGAAGAAAATTCTGTTTAGTGAAAAGGAAAGTGAAATTATCATCTCCTAACTATAGACTTCGGACTTGTAATTTATCTCCTACGAGATGAACATGCCGCCGGTGGGGTATGGTGTATGATGTGAAGGTAAGGGCTTATATGGGCCTGTGTGGTGTATGAAGTGAAGGTAAAGGCTTATGTGGGCCTGGTGTTTGATGTGGTGGTAAGGGCTCATGCCTGTGGTGGGATGGTGGTGCTCAAGTTTTAGGTTTCAATTGGTGTTGGCATGGCAATTGTTGGAACCAACAATTGCCCCCAGTATTTTTCCTTAGGACAATCTGAGCTAGAGTTCATGGCAATTGATCGGAACGATCAATTGCCCCCAGTATTTTCTTTGATTAAACGTGCGAACAAGTCTCATCCTCACAGGGTCGAGGCTTATGCTTTGATGTGGTGCTTCCTATCCTACACTCAACGTGGTTGGTGTTTGCACTCATTTCTCGCTCATGGTCATAACCTCTAGACCATTGAATTCGATATTTGATGGATTTACGCATTTGATCTGTTACTTTCACGTGATTGGACACACAACTATCAAGTCGGAAGTCTTCAGAGCTTATAACGTGGCCATAGGGTGTGATGAAAGACGACGGGATCATGGAGGGATATTTGAGGTATGTGGAGCCTAAATGGGTGACCAAAGCTGCACCTTGTGTCTTCTCTCGGATTCATCTTCTTTGTCTTGAAGTCGTCTAGCTGCTTTGTGTTGACGTTGTTTTCGAGCTTCTGGACTTGGACTTTTGAAGTTGTCCTTTACACCATTTCTCTTCTCTTTGTCATTTGGATTTCTTCGAGGCACTTTGGGTTTGCCTCTTTGTTTTGTCCTTTCTTGACTTCCTTCGGGGTTCTTGTGTCTCCCGGTTTTGGGCTTCGAGAGCTGTTTTGATGTGAGCTTTGGATCCTGTGTCACTCTGGGACCATTTGCGGATCACTTTGTCATGCTGATAGCGGCGTTGCTTCTTTGTTATTTGAGAGTCGGACTCCTTGCGTCCTTTGGTCACCGGGTCGGACATTCATCGTTGGCTGGGTTATTTTGTGGAGTTCATAATATCGAAAAGGGATATATGAAAGGCTCAGCGGGGGTGCCTAGGGTTTAATGACAGGGTTAACAAGCTTTTGGCTATGTGGTGCTGTACCTAGGTGCTTCGTCATTCCTGATAGTTGTGTATCCGTTCTTTGTTACTTTTCGCAGGTCTAAGAGTAAATTTACAAATTATCTCCTTCGGTCGGAGTTATGCCATTTACATTTTCCTTTGTATGTGGTCCCACCGGAGTCGTGTAAAAATGACACGCTCGTTCACTCATGGTTTTTCCGCTCAAGACACTCTCGTGAATTCTCACTCTGAGACTTGTTCACACAATTAAACAAAAGAAATAATCGTGGTTGGTCTTTAAACTCAGATTGCCCCCAGTATTAGTCCAGGGTTTATGACAACAATTTGTATGTGGTTTGTTTGGATGCTTAGGGGTGAGCTGTGGCATTTGGTTGGACATGTTCATCCTTTTGGAAACAAAAAGACAAATCATTTTATTCAATTGCCAGAAGATGAACATTAGTTTTGAAAGATGATTTGGTTGAAGGTGCAAAATGAACAAACATTTTTTTCTTGAGATTGTAAATCGAAAAGACAAGAGACTGAAATTCGAACATCTAAGCCTCATTAAAATGGAAATATCATAAACCCCTTACAAAATAGAAAAGAAAAATTAAGAAAGCAAAATGCAACTAGACACTAGCCTACTCGACAAACTGGAGTCCTTGCTCGATAAGGTCCTCAATCTTGTGCTTCAATGCTCTGCAGTCGTCAGTACTGTGTCCTGGTAGTTGATGAAACTGGCAGAATTGATGGAGATGTTCCCCGGCTTGGGTGATCCCAGGGCTAGGTGTGAGAGGCTGTAGTAGGTCTAGCTCTTGTAGCTTCACGAGTGCTTGACTGAGAGGCCGGCCGATGTCGGTAAACTGTCTCGGTGTAGAGAACCTCTTGGATCGGGGTGAGGCCTTGATGTTCTGCTTTACAGCACTGGGTTTTTGTATGGTGCTCACTTGGTATGAAACTTGAGCTGCTTTGGCCGGTCCTGACTTAAAGGTCTCGATACTCACACCCTGGGCTTTGGGTTGTTCCAGCTTCAGCTCGCCTTTGTGAATCTTTTCTTCCATGATTCTTACCTGTCCCATCAGCATGTCGAAATTAGGGAAGTATGTGCAACTCAGCTCGTTGTTGTATTGTCTCTGCATATTGTCCACAATCATTCGAATCTGTTCTTGCTCATCCATTTTTGTAGGCATAGCAGCGGCCTTCATCCTCCACCGTTTGATGAAGTCGGACATTGATTCACTGTCTCTCTGCCGAGTGCTGGCAAGGTCGGACCTGGTGACTTCGAGATTCTTAGCATACTCGAAATGGTGCAAGAAAGCCTCACAAACCTCCTCATAGGTTTTGGTGTTCATCCTCTGAGTCAAATACCAACGTTGAGGTGTTTCATCGAGGTAACGGGCAAAGACCTTGGCCTTTTGCATGTCATTCAACCTG
Organism: Limonium bicolor; assembly: GCA_023374045.1. Lineage (NCBI taxonomy): Eukaryota > Viridiplantae > Streptophyta > Magnoliopsida > Caryophyllales > Plumbaginaceae > Limonium > Limonium bicolor. The sequence goes on along the minus strand of CM041776.1, from coordinate 195,755,016 downwards.
AGGATGGACATCTCCCTATCGAACATCGCCAGATGGACCTGCGGGTCTGAGGAACCCTTGTATAGAGCAAGTGTGGGCAACTTCAACTTTGGGGGGAGATCAACCTCGGGGTACGATGCCATAGAGGAGTAATCAAAACCAGCCGGCTTGCTAGCCTTTTCCATGCGCTCGATCCTTTTCAGAGCCTTCTTGAGTTCTGCAGTTAGCTGGTGATCTGGGGAGGCTTCCCTACGAATCCTTGCGCACCCTGGGCCCCAATGGAGTTAACTTCGATGTGGTCATGCTCGTTCCCTAGAGTCAGCAATCTTTCCTGAAATGTTTTCCTGATGACCAACCTCAAGGGAATTGATTTTGCTTTTCAGCTCTTCGATGATGGTGACATACTTAGCCTCCATGTCATTAGTGGTGGACCTATGTTTCTGTTCCATGGCATCAAAGGCGGCTCTGTACCTCTGCTCTAAGGCTGCAAACTGGGCCTCCATGCTGACTGGGTTTCCTCCCTCTACCATACTTGGGATTCGGGCTTATCTGTTGGAAAACAGAAGTGGATTGAGCTAAAATTCTGGACCGTGAAGAAGTTGTAGGTTAAAACTTGTTTGGGCTACAAGAAAAGCACATGAGCTGGAATGTTTTGAAGATTGTGGGTAAGCACTGAGGCCCGAAATGAGTTGGAAGGGAGGCGCCTAGAAATGTTTGAAGAATGTGGCTCTTGGGCCAGAATATTTTGAGAATTGGGCGCTTGGGCCAGAATGTGTTTGGGCTAGCGGTAAAGCACATGGGTCAAAATGATTTCTAAACCATGTTCTTGACGTGAATTGGAATTTGGGCAAGTGAAAAGTCTTCCTAGACTAGAATGAACCTTGAAATGGAAAGGCCTGATGGATCTTCATGAATTGCTTTAGGTGGATTTGTTTTTCATGGGCCTAGAACTAAATTGATAATTAAAATTGGGCTGAAAGATAAATCACCTAAATCTAAACTTTTGGGCCGAAGCCCGAACAAATAACTCACACATTCAAATCAAGCAGGGCCTTTGGGCCGCAAACAATAAAGCCGCGATATCGGGTTGGGCTGAGTTGATGTAGGAAAAGTTCCTATCAATCTCTAGACTGGTAGTGGGCCGATCATACAGGCAAACAGGGCCCACACAAATTCAACATGTCCTCACTTGACGGTTAAATCAATTTGGGTATGGATCGATCCGGAGAGGTGCTTGGGGCTTAGGCCCAGGTCGCCACAAAGGAATAGGGCTTGCACGCTCTCTTTGGGCTTCCCCACTTTTTTCGCATCACCTGAAGGTGTGCGTCTGCGGCCGGGTCTTTGACTGACCAAACAATGGGCTAGGTAAGGACACTGCCAGGAAAACGCTTGGGGCTAAGGCCCAGGTATTAAGGGGATGTGGTTAGACGACATCCTCCTCTTTTCCCCCGCTTATTCACATCACCTAAAAGGTGTGAGTCCCTGACAGGGGACCCTCAAACGGGTCCCGGGATGAAATCGGTTTGGTGGACCCTCGCTCTCATATGATGCAAAGGTGCAGAAAATTAAAGTGCGCACAAAAGTAAACAAACAAAGTAATAAAGCCATAAATAAACATTTTCGAGTTAAGCCCTCTTTCTTAAAATTAAACAAGTTAAAATTAAGAAGTTTGTCCCCAGCAGAGTCGCCAGTCTGTGAGCCTCGATTTTAAACCCTATCCTATGTGATTAAGTTGATTAGGATCTAACGGGTTTTAGGTCCACTTATAACCTAAGATTAATAACTATGTCATAAACATAATTATTAAAACCTAAGCTAGCTCACTGGAACCTATTATGAGTCGCCACCTAATTTTACCTAGATAAATTAGGAAAGGAGAGTTCGGGTTCGGGGGCTTGATATTCGACTTATTAGGGTTCAATTACTTTCATTACCCTTCCTAGGTCGTTTTTCCTCTACTTAGTTTATTTACGGCTTATTACGAGTCGTTTTAACCTAAGTGCGAGCTTCTGTTTTTTTGTGTTTTTTAGCATTTTTGACAGAAAATTAAAGTGGAAATTAAAATACCTAAACTAGGGTTTCGGAGGCAGAATTAGGTCGAATTTGTTTCCGTCCGT
>CM041776.1:195471296-195752420 GCA_023374045.1 Limonium bicolor | reverse complement strand
AGCTGTTGTAAGATGGTATTCGGCTCTGTAATCTTTTTCGTCAAATTTGTAGCTATATAGTTGATTTATTATAAAAAAAAGACACAAATTTGGACGAAGTTTAAGGTTAGTTATATATTGTTAATTATTGATTTTTATAAATATTTAAAGAAAAACTTTAACTTATCAAATTAATTTTCTTGATTAGTTAGCAGTTTTTGTAAGAATAGCAATAACAAATACTAAAAAATATTATTATTTTTTTGAAAAAATAACCCTTAAACATACTAAATTCTAATAAATAAGTATTTCCCATATAGTACATTTTTCAAGTTAAGCATTGCTTTTTATAAAGTCGAAATTAGAAAAAGAAAATAAGGATGAAACTATATTAGAGAAAAATAATAAGTTAATGTGACTGTTTAGCCTCTGACCAACTTTTCCATTACAACTAATGTTGGCCACGGTTCTAATCCAGTTCTGGCACCTGTTCCTAAGAGTGTATTCGGCTTTGGATTTGGTTAAAAACCAGTTTCGGACAGTTCTTGACGGTTTTGGTACCAGTTTCAAACCGGATCTCGAACTTGTTGCCCGACCCACCTACAATGAGGCGGTTCCTTGGATCGGTCGAAACCAGAAAGCTTTATAACTTCAACAGACCCAAGGTACAGCCCCATTGTGGGTCGGGCGGATTAATTTTGCAACAATATGACCGACCCACTTACGGCGGTCTTTTGGGTCTCTCGAATCCGGAATGTTTTTTCTTCTCTAGAATTTATTATAGAACTTGCAATTGAGTAGTAAATAGAATTTATTAATTATGAAATGAATTCACTACCTCGTTAAAAGCTTATTAGGTAAACAAAGTACAAAAACTAAGAAGTTACATGGCTGCAAGTCATAAAAAGATTACATGGAAAAAAAATTAATACTATTACATTCTAAAAAGTTACAAGATGGAAGTCTTAAGTGGTTTCTTCTTCATGTTGCCCTTCATACGACCGTGCTCGTGCTTGGGATCACAACTCGACTAACTCCCAATCATACTTTTCAACATAGATCTTGATTGAGTCTGGTGCAAGACTTGATATCCTTATAGTTCAATACTCGTTTGCCTGCACTAAACGCTGATTTGGAAGCAACTGTGGATGCTGGAGCTGCTATAACATATCGGACCATTCTTCCAAGGATAAAAACTTGCCTTCATGAGCTTTCCACCACTTAAGAATATCTATATCACCATCATCATCAAAACTAAATATTAAGTTAAGATAATCATCATATGAAAACATTAGTTACTGATTGAATAGATTTTGGTCTTTTAAAATATGAGCAATCAAAGAACTTATTTTGCTACCAGTGTGTCGTGGTTTAGAAGAGAAACCACTACTACAACTGGCAGCACCTGTAGAAAACTCGTCCGAACAAAACGTTGAAGTATATCTTGTAGAGGTCTCTAAATGTTATCCACCTTCTTTACATAGTTCTTTTTAAATCTTGACTCGGGTTCCCCTCCTGGAACAATGCTATAATAATACTGAAGTAATTTTGTTATACCATCTATTTTATTGTAGGATCAAGAACAGTATCAATGGAATAAATCAAAGGAAATTCACTAAAGTATGTAAACCATTTAGTCATCATATCGTTGATGACCCCATCAATGCTACTTACACTTCTGTCTCATGCAAAACATTGAAAATAGTTATGCATTCATGTATGACGAGATGCGCATTAGGTTCATAAACTAATGAAAAGACTCTGGTTGTACTACCAAAACAATTTAAAATATTGCACACAATCATAGCACTAGCCCAAAAATCCAGAGTCATTAAATCAACATCAGAATGAAACCATAGTGTTTAAATACGAGATAAAGTGAAGTTCCATCTAGTGGGTGTATCAGGAGCAAAATGAGGAACATGTAAATTAGCTTGCTTTCCCAAGTTTTTATATTCCTATTTAACAACATGTAATTTCCTAATTTGTCGCATAACAAGCCTAAGTGGTTCTAGGGAAATAGTCAAGTCATGTAACCCATCTTGAACACATAAATTCAAACACATGTGCACAACATCGAACATGTAAGAAATCTTCATAATGCAAGAGTTTGAATGAAGGATTAGATTTTAGAAATTATTCGCACATAGTGTTGTTCGAAGCATTATCTAAAGAAATGGAGAACAACTTTTCAAACAAATTCCATTAAGATTTTATTCTATCAATTTTTCAGAAATGGTATGTTGGTATGTGCATCATAAAAAATGTCAAAAACAATAATACGCTTTCGTAGCCTTAAAAAACAATCAATCCAATGAGTGTAACACAAATAAATACCTCATTAGTTGTAGACGTCTACATACCATTAGTTAAGCTAACACGACCATCAAAGTTATCTATTGTTTCCATTAGGTTTTTTCCAGTTTAAGCATGTTGTGCAAAAGCTCTATGTTTAAGTGTGTTCCTAGGCACTATCCAAAATTATGGTTGTAATATGGTGCAAAAAAATTTCAAAGTAGAATAATTCACCAAAATTAAGAGGCATTTATTCAGCAACCATAAATCTAGTCATGCCATCTGTCAATCTTTCTCCATCATATTGAAAAAACACATGGATCAGGTTATCGTTCGGTAAACCCGGTAAATTGAGTTTGGCCGTTAGTACCCCCTGTTGCAATATCCTAGTAGATGTTGTGTGCTTTCAGGTACTTTGCAAAAGATCATATTCTGGTGGCCACCGCCCATGCAAGTCCCTTGTTACAAATATTACAATATATTGCTTGTATGTTCCGGCCTTCTTAGGATTTTCTTTCTTTGTGAAGTATGGTCACACCTAAGAAGTTGGTTTCTTTCTATTTGCTGGCATGTTGGAATCATCATCTTGAACATCTTCTTCTTGATCAAGATTGTGGGCATTGGATTGTGGTGTAGAGGATATACGAATAAATGGAAAATATATATAGGCAATAATTATGAATGCAATTAAAATTTAAGTATGCACAATTTAAATTTTAACTAATTTTAAATCTTACCAAATGGGGACATTGATAGTGATGGCCTCATCTTAGTGGATCCATGTTGAGAAATTGTATAACTTCCACCTTGCGGGAATGTTGAAGGCAAAAATTGTTGTTGTTGATGATATCCAAATTGCATCTCATCGAATTGGTCTTGATCGTCAACTTGAAAATTTGGATTTATTAGGAGGTTGGAAGACGGGTTTCCTTTTCAGCTTTTCTAGACATTTTGCTAGAATGTGGTAAATGAGCTAATGTGGGAAATGAGCTTTTATAGTAGTTAAAATGCTTAAATAGCCTTAATTGCACAAGAAAATAGTAGTAATTAGATAAAAGTAGAGTTGTATGAGCTGTGTGGTGAGAATGGTTATCAAATGTGGTATCTATAGTGATTTTAAGGGGTTGTGATGCAATGTAGTCGTTACAGACAAAAAAAATACTCTTGGAGCCTGGGTTTTGGTTCTGATTCAAACTGTTATATTGCCAAACGAAATGTGATGCAGACAACTCAAAATGACATCGTTTTGACACGATTCCAATTATCATTTTGACCGGTTCTGAGGCGGTTCCACCGGTTCCAGTTTCGCCCTGATGGTAACTTCTTCACAGGCGGGTATCGATTCCGGACAGTTCCAAGCGCTTCCAAAGCGGTTTCAGTTCCGTCCCAATGGTAACTTCTCCACAGACTGTTATAGTTCTGAAGGGTTCCAAGCGGTTCCAGTTCCAATTTGATCTTGAATCTCCAAGGGTCTATTCAGATTTGCTTTAAGTAACTAGCGGTTCCAAATCTGAACCGGTTATGAAGCTCATATTGGTACCTTTTTCTTTGATGGTTCATAGTGTTACCCTTTTAGTTGCCATTAAGACACAAATCGTGTCCTTTTCCAGTTGTTTTTTGTTAAAAGAGTCATCTTGGACCGACTTTCTCCCTTTTGGGGACTTTTCTTCTTCCCAAGCTGACTGCTTCGGCTTGAAGATGAACGATCAGGGTCTTCCCCCTTCTTATGGAGGCTTGATCTAAGTCCCAATGCAGCATGTTACAGTCCATAGTGTTTTTCATGGACAGTCATGATACTCGTAATAAGTTTTTGACCAATTTCTGTTAGGGCAAAAGGATTGGTTTCCCATGAGTCTGTTCTTGAAGGCCACCACAAACACGTGTGTCATTGGCCTGTTGAACCTTAAAAGGTAAGGTCCCTACCTTGTCTAGTTAGTCTATGCACCTCCAGTTGCATGATGTTGCCCAGAGTTATAATTGGTATTGTTGAAGTGGTGATTATGGTTGTGGCTGCTATTGTTGCCATGACGTTTGTTTTAGGCGAGGGGAATATAATGGAATTGGGAAGAAAATGAAGAGGAACGGAAAAGAATTCCCTTTAATTTTTTGGGAAATTTCATAAAATGCCACTATATTTTTGGCTAATTCATGAAATGCCACTAAAAAAAGAAAGCCACAAAATGCCACTATATTTTCTGAAAAGTCCATGAAATGCCACTACAGATAGAAAAAAGACAAAAATACCCCCACTAGTTAACAAAGTACTTTTAAAGTTTATAATATGCCTCTAAGTTAAATAATTAACAAAAAAATTAAAAAATATCAAAATACAAGAAAAATATAAAAAATTAAAATATCATTAAATATTAAAAAATATTTCATTTTTTAAAATTTATTCATACCATAAAAAAATATTGAATTCTAAACAAATAATTTATATTGATTTTTCTACAAATTTAGTATCATAATTTATACCAAATAAGTACCATAATTATTATTCATACATTTTTTTTATTCTGAAAATGTTTTATTCTACATTTCAAATAAATTTTACTATTTAATATTATATATATATATATATATATATATATATTCTCAGTCGCTCTATCTCAAATAAATTATTATGTTTAGAATTTTAGTTTTAAAATTTTATCAGCAATGTAAAAAAATTATTTACTTTAAGAAATAAATAATAAGTTGCATATTATTATTATGAAAATGTTTTATTCTACATTTCACACAAGTTTTATGATTTAATATTATATTATATATATATATATATATATATATATATATATATTCTCAGTCGCTCTATTTCCAATATATTATTATATTTAGAAATTTTAGTTTTTGAAATAAAAATTTATTTACTTTGGAAATAAATAATCTAAATTGATAGAAAATAATAATTAAAAAATGTATGGTAAAAATTATGGTACTTATTAGGTATAAAAATTAGTATAAATTATTTGTTTAGAACTCAATATTCTTTTTATTTTATTAAATAAACTTTTAAAAAGGAAATATTTATTTTTTAATATTAAATGATATTTTCATTTTTTAAAATTTTCAAAATTTTTTAAATTTTTTAAATTTTTATTTTTTTATCTTTTTTAAATTTTTTTATATTTTTATTGTATTTTGATATTTTTGTTAATTTTTAACAATTAGGGGCATGTTGTGAACTTTAAAAGTACATTGTTAACTAGTAGGGGTATTTTTGTCTTTTTTCCATCTATATTGGCATTTCGTGGACTTTTCATAAAATATAGTGGCATTTCGTGACTTTCTTTTTTTTAGTGGCATTTTATGAATTAGCAAAAAATATAGTGGCATTTCATGAAATTTCCCTAATTTTTTAATTGTTTGTTTGTGAAGGGGGAATGAAAATGAATAACTGGTCAATGGCCGCCGATCAGTGGTCAACAGCTATCAGCTGCCGGTTAATGGCCATCAATTGCAAGTCAACATCTACAAGTGTACCGGGGAAAGAGAATCATATTCTCCAGTAAGCGGGGAGGATTCAAATTAGAAAGATTTGGGTAATCTCATTCTCTTTTCTTTTTTTGAAAATAATAAAAAGTAGCTAAACATACGACAGGAAACAAAATCATTCTGACCCCCTTTTTTGATTCTCCCAAAACAAACACCTCATAAATATGATGGAGCAAAATCGCCATACTCATGCCATATATATATATATATATATATATATATATATATATATATATATATATGTGAACACATATTAGCAACAGTGGCGGATCCAGAAATCTTGTTTAGGGGGGGTTAAAAAAATTTTTGACACGCAGAAATTGTTTAGGGGGGCTAAAAATTTTTTTGACACTAATTTTCTTTAAAACTTTATATTATATTGTATTTTTTAAAAATTTATAAAAATAATTTGACAAATTTTTAAAATTTTCGGGGGGCTAGAGCCCCTAGCCCCCTGCGTCCGCCTCTGATTAGCAATATTAAGGTCTTCTTTCTTGAAAAAGGCCAACTTTTCACGCTTGTTACAATCGACCTTCATTAGAGAATAGCCATAAAATCTATAACGTGTGAGAAAAGTTAATGAGATGGAGCCAAGAAGAAAGTCATAAAGAGGAAACTAGAGCTATGCGTTGAATTAAAAAACACAAATTGCCATGTCCAGTACTATCACGAACATTGGGAGTAGAACATTGAAGCGTTGAACCTTGGATGGAATTCCCAATAAAGAATAACTTAATTACGTACAGAATAAGGCACTAAAATTCCTCTACCCTGAAATTGAGGATTGAAATTTCAGTTCAAACCCACAAGATTGGGACCAACCAGGGTGGTCGATCAGCTCACGGGTACCTCCTCAATCCCTGCACTATATTGACAAGAATATCAACGTTGCACAAATACAATTATAAAAGTGAATAAATAAGAGAATGACATGTATAGATATCTTTAATTTCAAAGCTCATAAAACTACTTCAAGCACTTAAACGAACGGTGTTAACATATAAGTTGAGGCTAGATAAATTAACGAGAATCCAAAGTCAGAAATCTCAACATCTATAATTAATCTCAGTGCATGGTGGGGACAGACTTAAAAATAAACCAATATACCTTAAAAATGTTTTATAAAGCTGACAAAGGTTTATTTTTGTCACGGCGTGACTGCCTGTTTGTTTGCGAAATCTTATAACAGCTTACTTTTTTGTCATGACGTGACTGCTTATTTGCAAAATCTTATAACAACTTTTTTTGTCACGGCAGCATGAAATGATTCAGTTTCTTATAAAATTCAGCCGGGGTAGCACGGAATGTTGGATAGATGCCATGTGTTTGGGTAATGCGGAACATAGTCTTTTGATTCACTGTCATGTTTATGATTGGTAAAATAAAACTCTTATAGGAGTATTATCTTTTGAAAACATAGTATATGTTACAGAGAATCAAACAAAAACACATGAAAAAGTAAGCGACTCATAAAACAAGGTGACGAAAAGTGGGGTAGTAAAAAAGTCAATACTTTAACGGTACTAGCCGTTTGATGTCCATTTTTACGCAGAAAGCACCCATGCGAGGATGATTTACCTTTTCCTCCACTTCTCTTTTGATTTTGAAACACTGATCTATGACCATTTGATTCGTATTCGAAACCTACCACTTCAAAATCTCACTTTGGTCATTGTACTCTTTGTGAACTAAAAAACTCTTTCTTGTTGGTGGATACAGATAGTCATTGCCAATAATGTTTTAAATACAAAAGAGCCATTTATCAGATTTAGTTGGCACTCACTTGTTTTTTTTTTCTTTTCCATTTATATTTTTTTTTGATAATTGTGGCTAGCAGCCATTTTATTAATGCGGTCCTGGTGAAACCAGGTGGATGGGATAAATGGGCCTCATTAAAACCCCTCTAAGCAAAACCCAGTGGGAAAAAACTTAGAGGGGAAAAAGAGTACCCCACATCCGATTACAGCCCTAACAACCGTCTATTCAACTAGGGAGTACTAACAATACTCCCAGCAGCAGATAAATAAATAAACCTTAAAAGGAAAAACAAGCAGCATCAATCCTTGTCCACCAGATACAGTACAATTCCCTTGTCAAAGATCACAAAAAAACCACAAATACTTCTCCACAGCTCCCTACAAGTAATCCTTCAAAGATGAGATACCTATAAATTCATTGCATGGGAGCGGGAAGTCTTTCCACCAAGTCTTCGTCCATCTCCAAATGCCCAGCTTTATTTGGATTGCTACCCGGTCAAATTCGCAACTTTCTCCTCGAAATATCACATTGTTCTGTTGGAGCCATATATAGTATATGCCATAGCAAAAGGTGGACTTCCATACTCTCCTCGCCCTAGGGGTCAGCACGAATGAAAACCAATCCATGTATATTTCTTGAATCATCTATTTGAAAGTAAAGGACACATTCCACCATTGTAAAATAAGCTCCCACAACCTTGTTATTCTCGGACAATGGAACAAAACATGCTCAATCGTTTCCATTACTCTACCGCACCACAGACACAAACTCTGACCCAGGGGGATGATGTCTCTTTCAAAAAGGATTTCACGAGTCATTAGTCTCCTCACAAGTGCGAACCATAAGGTCATTACTACTCGAGGCTCACACAGGCCTTTCCAGATTGCTTTTAGATCAGCTCCAACAGTATTGTCATCCTGCATGTCATCATTCATAATATTCAAAGTATTGACAAAGTCTTTTGTGAGAGAACAATTACTTACCTTGCGCCATGTCGCTTCATCGTCCTCATGCTGCGTGGAGGGGCCGGACTCATGCAACACGTCACATAGCTGGGCTACTTGTTCTTCTTCATATTGGAAGAGTTGTCTACGCCAGAGGAATTGCCAGCTCCAGGTGTCGTTCTCCCAACTGCCCATGTCTGCCACCTTTGACTCCTATTGTAGACTAAGACGGAACAGGCGGGGGAAGCGCGCCTTGAGTGCCCCAGCCGCTGACCATCGGTCATACCAGAACATAACGGACTTGCCATCACGCAATTGAATTTGGACCTTCTCATCAATGATATTGTGAGTCTGCGTATGGTCTGTTGTGGCTTTTACAATTGAGTACCACAAGCCGCGTGGCCCTGACCAGTTTTCCTGTATTACTCCAGTGTGTATACCACTCCTCATAGCATATACAGATTGCACAATTTTCTTCTAGAGGGGATTAGTATTTTTTGCAAAATTAAATCTCCATTTGGCAAGGAATGCCAAGTTTTTCCTCTGCAGATCAGTGAAACCTAGACCACCCATATCTTTCGGTTTTGCTATTTTTCTCCATGCAATCGTAGTCAAGAATTTATTTGAGTTTTTGCCCCAAAAGAATTGTCTCTGAATAGAAACTAGCTTTTTTCTTACCTTAACCGGAATCACAAACATACTCATATAATAAAGAGGAATTGATTCAAGTACGGACCTGATAAGAACCGCCCGCCAGCTTTTGAGAGGCTTGTTGCTTTCCAGGTTGATAGTTTGTTTCTTACCTTTTGAATGACGGGCTCCCAGGTAGAAGCTTTTCTCATGTTGGCACCTAAGGGGCATCCCAGGTATGTTATCGGTAGTTCCCCGGATTGGCAACTGAATATCTCTTGTACCATTCGGACTTCTTCTTCACTCACATTGATACCATAAGCCTTTGTTTTTTCCAGGTTCAGTGTCAGTCCACTCATCCCCGTGAACATCAACAGGATTCGGTGCAGATGTACTAACTCATCTTCATTTATCTCACTGAACAACTGAAATACCCCTAAGTATTAAACGTATAAAATCATAACACGTTTTATAATATGGACATAAAATAACGTACGAACAATTAAACCTAGTACATATATATGTACGAACACGAAAGTACATATACGTAACGTTATGTTACGATATTGGGACGTCTTGAATAAGTAGCAATGTCGTCCCGTACTTCATAACAAAATAATAATAGTAATAATAATAACACGACATAATGTATAGTCACATAGATATAAAAATAAAATTGTGTATCGATTTTAAAAAAAAGGGGGGAGGGGGAGCAAAGACGCTCCCGTTGAGTTTCAAACCCGAGACCTCCCGTACTTCCCCCGAGTGCTTAACCAGTTGAGCTGTGCTCGTATTCAACTACTAACCCGCGCGAATTGAAACTAGTACCAATCAACGAGCTAAATACAGAAACAAAGAGAATCAAACCCATCTCTGTAGCGCATTCTTCCTCCTTCCTCGGTGCAGTTACATATCGATCAAGATGAAAATAGAAAACAGAAGAATATCGGACGACAACTCCTATTCCTAGGCTAATGCCCATACCTCTCCTTGTAACTTGAGAAAACACAATCCCTGTTCCCCTCTAATCTTTGTAAACAGAAGCCAACACCTCATCACCCAATAATTAACTCCATTCTCCATACTCCACACTCTCTCTCTATAGCATCGAGAACCAGGAAGGCCACTACAACCGATCACAAGCACCACAGACAGAGCCGTTCCTGTTTCAGAATTTTTAGGCACCAGAGCCATGATTTGCAAACTTCCACACACTGCATTGTTTCCCCCGTGCCTTGTGCCTTGTTATTCAAAAAAAAAAACCCATAGACCATTTTCTCCACCCTCTTGTTGTGCACCGTTTCTGCATGGGCAGGAACCTCTAGTCGCACTCTCTGATTCCTGAGGCACAAGGTAAGAGCAACTGAAGTTCATTCGCTTTCTTTTTTTCCCCATGTCCGAGACCCACTGCTGCTTAACCTCCTCTTCTTTCTCAATTGTTCTCGCATGGCCAGAGGTGCAACCAGAGAGCAAGACCAAAAGGAACAAGTAACTACTGCCACCTGCTACTCCCTGTTCGAGAATCCATTCAGTCTCTAGGCTTCCTCGAACTTATCTTGGTCCATAGCTGCTCACCACCTCTGCTGGAGCATAACCAGAAGTGCTGTCGAGTGACCAAGGTGTGGAGAGTCTCGCGGTGTGCCAAGATCAACTAAGGAGAACAATTAAGTTATTATCAGGGGGCCGTAGCGAACTCCGACCGGGACTTCGAGCGTGAGACAAGTCGTACTTGCGAAAAAGGTATGGACATGTGTGGTTCGTATGTTGCCGTGTTACACGGCTTGTGTGCTGTGTGCTCTGTGTGAAAAGACTATAAGATTAAAGCATGAAACTGGTTTGCTTACTTATTGTGTTGCATGATTGCTGTATCATTATTGTATGTTATTTGCGCGCACACAGTAGTTTAGTCCCTTCGCGTTTATGGAATTGGAGATGAATCACTGAGAACTATGAAAACAAAGAAAATACCATTAAAGGGAACTCCTCCCTAACCATGGAGGACGTACCATGACACCCACTACGGTGTCTGTTCATTACTAAGAATAAAGAGTAAATATCAACTGGAGGAACATGAAGATAACCCGGGAAGACAACATCTCGGGCCGCGCGGTATTGAATATATTCGGGAGTTGGTATCTGCATCAGATCCTTCGACCGACCATTGTGGAGCACATCTTGGGGTCTAAAGACGACCCCTCTTTCTCGACGAATGACGCCGGGATTGGAAGATTGACAATTTGAGAAGCATGACTGGGGTCTAGAGACGACCCCTCTTTCTCGACCTGACGTCGGGATTGGAGGATCAGCTAATTGGAGAGCATAACCTGGGGTCTAAAGACGACCCCTCTTTCTCAACGTACGACACCGGAAATGGAGGTATGAACTAAGGAGGAGACATCCTCTAACGTGTGGTAATAAGAGAACTCACAATTAATCCATAAAGAAGTAAGAAGAGATAAGCACCTATACTATATGGTCACAGGCACTAACCCACATCCCTAGACCTGGTGCAAGAAGGAGAAAGAGAAGTACACATGATGAAAACAAAGGAAAAAAGAAATGAAAACACTCCACGTTGAATGATCCCACTGTGAGGATCATCACTATTCAAATTCTCTCATAAGCTCGACTTGTTTTACAATGCTTGTGGTGCTTGTTGTTAACTCTATGCCTAATATGTTGGGTGTTGTTATGTTGATGTGGTATATTGGATGTGCTATGTTAATGTCGTATGTTGGATGTTATTGCTTTACTATAGCATGCAATTTGGACTTAATCATATTCGACCAAGTAGTCATGTGGCCCGGTAACATGCGGGCTACACACGTTCATACTCGGCATAGTTTTGCTGAGTCCTTTATTTTTACAGGTATGAAACAGGAAGCGGGCGGAGAGTAGGAAGGGTGACCACCTTAGGGGTAGTCCCTATGGGCAAGGCTTTTATGTAGTATGTTTGAATGTATGGGTTGAGATTATGTACCACTAGACCTTGTTTATGTTTCGGCTGTGTAATTTAATTAAGAACTATGTTGTAGACTCTCGGTACTCGGTTGTAATTTCAGTTTGTACTTGGATTGATTATGGTTATAATTCCAGTCATTCAGACCGCAGCTTAGTGTTGTTGTAGTGTCAACCACGTGGGTGGTTGGCGTCTGTGACATCCGGTTCGGGGGTGTTACAACAACATAACATCATCTGCAAACTGTAAATGGGTTACCCTCACTTGTCTTGATCCGATTTTTAGACCCGTAAACCTGTTCTGCTCCACCGCTGTTTGAATCAACCAATTCAATGCCTCCACAACAATGATAAACAATGTTGGGGACAGAGGGTCCCCTTGTCGTAGACCACGGCCCGGGGAGAAAGGTTTTGTTGGTGAGCCATTTACTAGAAGAGAGACTCTTGATGTTGTAACATTATATACATGTTTTTATAACTAGGTAGATATAATGAGACATGCCATACTCATACAATTAGCATGATTTTTCTAGAGGAATTTCTTTTTTAGCACCTCTTAAACAGAATCCGTCAAAAACCATAGACCTAAAGAAATGTAATAGACAATAGCACTTTTGAGATACTCATAATATGTAGTTTTTAGTGTATCAAGGGAAAGATAAATAGTTTTGGTGAAGTACTAATATCTATAGAGACATAATTATAAGTTGTTTTATTGATACACCAAATTTATCTTTAAGCAATTTATAACTACATATGCAGGTAGTACTAATTATATTTTTGTTGTTGTATGATGCATTCTACTTATAATTCCAGCTTTGTCTATCTTTATTTATAAAGAATGAGTTGCAATATATAACCGACAAATGTAAATCATATGTTGAATTGAGTGTGTCAGGCATCTTTTTCAGAAAACCCACCAGCAGTACTTTCATTGAGAAGTAAAGAGAAGCATAGATACATTATCATTCCTACTACAAACCCAGCCGAAGTCAGATGGCATGAACAAAGTGGTAAAACCAGCAATCCGTACCTGAAGTATATGTATAGTCGTAGAAGCAATTCACTCTAACTGTATAATACAAGAGCTTCCCCAACTCGACTACCCCAATACATACCTAGATTATATTAGGAACAACTAGCATAGTTAAATCATTCACCCCAAAAATAAAACCTCTTAATACCAAAAGAAGACAACAAGACTCCTAATCTTATTGCCCTAACACATTGATATGTGGAAATTAGATAACTAAAAGCTCTCAAGATGAAGGTTAGTGTTTTGGATTTTGGAAGGGGATTATTTCATTCATCATATTACAAACCTATCTATAGCAAAACAAATACAACGTTAACTATCATAGTCAAATATAGAGGTTAACTATTACATATACATCAACCACATGTTTTATACATGCTTGCTACTTATTCAACAATGGTGAACGGGAATAGGAAGGGACAATGCCTCCCTCTACTGTCTATCTCTTCTAGAAGGGATGCTGGTATTGCTTTTCTTCAACACTCCCTCTCAACACCAGCTTCATCACTGTTTATTATTCTTAGTTGATTATAGAAAATTTTGAGCTTATTGCCGCTCAAGCCTTTAGTGAACAAATCTGCAGCTTGGTTCTCAGTTTTGATGTACTTCAACTGAATCTCTTCCTGCAAGACCTTCTCTCTGATAAAATGATAGTGCACCTCTACGTGCTTGGTTCTAGCATGAAAAACTAGATTATCTGCTAACTGTATTTGTAACACCACTAATCCTAATCCTGTAATATATTAGCAAGTCGTAGCATAACAAAATATAATTCGCAGCGGAAAATAAAACTATCTAACGTTTGGTGTTACACGCCGTCACTCACCCATGTGAGTAACAAGGCAACCTTACTCCATCCATTAACTTCAACTCTCCACCGCTGTGATGAACAGATACTGAGTAATCTTAAACTTACAATCCAAATCCAAACTGAGCAACTAAACCAAATACAACAAACTCCATAATACAATACATAATAAAACTAAGGATGTTTATTGAAAACACATCAGCTACCCTGTATCCCGCACTCCGGCTTGTATCTTCAATCAGTAACCTGAAATGTTTGGCCCATTGAAGAGCTCAGCAAACTATATGATGGTATGCTAAATGTAGTCTTAAATCATTTGGATCCCTTAAGTCATTTAGCCATCTTGATATTAGATTCATTACATGTTGTACCAGTTTACAATAATAATAACAACTGTAATTGTTTAAAGAACACAATATAGTTCACCTAACAATATCACCACATAATAGTAAGCAACAACCAATTAACCAATAACCAATAATTAATAACAGTAACCAATCAAGATACGCGTATTAATTAACTGCACTTGTTAGTTGGCCACATGGCCCTTATCCTTTTAACCAATCACTTAAACCTTCCAATTAATTTCCACCTCAGGCGTCATGTTAGGACAACCCTTAATAACTTATTAATGGACAGTAGTCCCCTGGGTTCCAAAGGAACCGTTGCCAGCTGACCTTATGGAAGATAGTGAGGCTGGTGTGTGTGTCCCAAAGGAATTAAAATGCCATTCATTAATCCAATGATTCTTACATACAATCTTTATAATTACATCAATACTGCCTAAACGTCAAATTTAACCGTCCGGGTTTCAAATGGGTAGTATTTACTAAGGTTGATGGGGTTGTGTTCAACTTAATGCTCTTAATCCCATGGTACACTAATCTGGATTCTCCACCAAATATCAACACGTCTCCTGACTTCAAAATAATCTTGCTCGCCTTGTCCATCCTCTTCTAATCACCGTATAGAAACTCAGCATCATCTCCAATGGAGAATGATACAACTAGTATCCCTTTGGTAATTGACTCAGATGTCTCATCTCGGTCCTGGTGTAAACCAAGTTTTCCCCCTTTCTCATAGAAGTTCACAATACAAACGTCGGCTTCAATGTCTGGTATGGGGTTTGTTTCTAATTGTTGTGCAATCTTGACCGCTTCTGTCACCAAGGTTTGAAAAATGTTGGGTATCCTAGGAACTCGTGCTCTATCTATCTTCCTTACTTCTTGATACAAGCTAGTTGTGGATCCCAATCCTTACCCATACACATCATATACAATTTAAGTTTTGATCCACTCTCATATCCTGGAGTGTAAAATCCTCCAAGGCCTATTCCCAAAGTTCTAAATTCATTTACAATGGCTATTTGTTGATCTAAGGTTAGATATTGCTTGAGTAGGATCATGTCGGGTCAAAGTACTTGGCATTCTTTCTCTGGATATTCCTGACCATCGCTCAAAGGTTCAGGTGATCTCGGTCTCATAGGTAAGGGGTAACAAATGTCGAAGTATCCTATTAGGTGAGAGGTTCCCTAAGTTAGGTCTCTCTAAATTTTATTCACACCAATCACATACAAGTTCCATTGCTTGATAACTGTAAACACACATTCATGCTTCATGCTTTTGGTTTAGGTTTTAGGCTTACCGGTCTCGCGCTGAGTGCTAGTCTCAGCGCCCGAAGTTCCCACTGAGTACAGGGTGTTTCTTCCTGGAACAACCTCCTTTCCCTTCTGACTCGCGGATGTGGATGGTTGTCCTGCCGGTCCTCTAGTGTAGGTATTGTTCTGCGGCGCCTGACCTCCTCGCGGTCCGCCCGCCTCGATAGCTGGGGTCCTCTGTGAGTCTCTATATCCTTTATACACTCGACTTCCTGGGTTGGAGAAGCACTCATACCCTCTATGGCCCTCCTTCTTGCAATAACGGCATTCCACCTTCCTGCCTGAGCAATCTACGCCGGGGTGGTCATTTCCACAGCGCTTACAGTAGTAGTGGCGCTGGGGTGGCTTAGTGCCTATTGTTTATACAACATGGTTTAGTAAAGGTACAACTAATAAATATTTTGGTTAGGTGAGAGGTGGGTATCCTTACCCTTGGGTGGTGCCGACCTAAGTGGCTGAGCATTAATAGCTGGGCCGGTCAGACGAGGGACCTGCTCCTTCGCCTTCTGACCCTGGAAGTCCTTCCGCCTCTTCTTCTTATCAAAGAATTTCCTGCTGAAGGTTTTAGGTTTAGTGACCAATTTTAAGTATAGATAATAAATGGGCAACTCATTCTCAATCAAAGGTTTCTTACTTTCCCCGTTTGTTGTAACCTCCAGGATTCGCTCCCCCATCCTCTCCTTCAGAATTCTTCCTTTTCTTTCCTTGAGCCTCTTCCCTGGACTGTAGCATCAGCTCGGTTGCCGACGCGGCGTTATAGCATTCTTGTATAGTGGTAAAACGTATGGCTCCCATGAAGCCCTGGATGCGATACTGTAAACCGCCTCTAAATTTCTGAATCTTTACGGTGTCGGAATAGTCGACCCCTGGTATGTAATCCAGTAGACTGATGAATCGTGTGTAGTACTGATCAACCGTCTGACTCCCCTGGATCAGGGTCTCGAATTCTTGCCTCTTTCTCTGCTTCAAGTGTTCGGGGTAGTACTTGTCCCGCAACACCTCCACAAATGCTGTCCAGTCAAAGTTTGGTGTGGCTCTATGGTGGTCCTCAACCGACTGCCACCATATGTCAGCTGCGTCCTTCAGGTTGTACGCTGCTATGTCGACCTTCTGGTCTTCCGGAACTCTAACAGCCTTGAATGCCTTCTGGTGCTCAACAATGAATTTCTCTAACAGGGCGGGGTTTGGTTCCCCTGAATATGTTGGTACTCTAGCGTCTGCTACGCTCTTCAACCAGTTTGTTTCTCTGGGCTGCGGCGGGTGGGGTATGGCTCCCGTAAACTGAGCTCCTCGCTGCTGGGCGAAGGCTGCCATGGCCTCTACTAGGCCTGGTATCTCTGGGACATCTGCCGGTGTCTCGCCACCGTGTCCACTGCTGCCTCCACGTGGTCTACCAGCTCTTGACATCTATAGGATAGTATACTATTATTACTACTCAGTGTTACACCGTTTTACATTTACAATCTTAAACATGTAAGAAAACTAACTACTAGCAATAAAGATATCCCTAGGGTTTTTCTTTCTAGGTCACGAATCCTCACAGACGTTCCCGTATCCCAAAATTCCTATGCTCACTGTTCTTGACTCAGTATCTCTTCATCAGAGCGGAACTCCGCTCTGATACCACTTTTTGTAACACCTCTAATCCTAATCCTGTAATATATTCGCAAGTCGTAGCATAACAAAATATAATTCGCAACGGAAAATAAAACTATCTAACGTTTGGTGTTACATGCCGTCACTCACCCATGTGAGTAACAAGGCAACCTTACTCCATCCATTAACTTCAACTCTCCACCGCTGTGATGAACATATACTGAGTAATCTTAAACTTACAATCCAAATCCAAACTGAGCAACTAAACCAAATACAACAAACTCCATAATACAATACATAATAAAACTAAGGATGTTTATTGAAAACACATCAGCTACCCTGTATCCCGCACTCCGGCTTGTATCTTCAATCAGTAACCTGAAATGTTTGGCCCATTGAAGGGCTCAACAAACTATATGCTGGTATGCTAAATGTAGTCTTAAATCATTTGGATCCCTTAAGTCGTTTAGCCATCTTGATATTAGATTCATTACATGCTGTATCAGTTTACAATAATAATAACAACTGTAATTGCTTAAAGAACACAATATAGTTCACCTAACAATATCACCACATAATACTAAGCAACAACCAATAACCAATAATCAATAACAGTAACCAAACAAGATACGCGTATTAATTAACTGCACTTGTTAGTTGACCACATGGCCCTTATCCTTTTAACCAATCACTTAAACCTTCCAATTAATTTCCACCTCAGGCGTCATGTTAGGACAACCCTTAATAACTTATTAATGGACAGTAGTCCCCTGGGTTCCAAAGGAACCGTTGCCAGTTGACCTTATGGCCCTGGATAATTTAAAGGCGACCAATTCGGTCGAAACCTGTGCACCAACAGTAGTGCCCTCTGCCATCATTGAATGTGGATAATGGATTCCCTTGAGTGACTCTTGATAGTAGTCCCTCGTAGTGATCACGATGCGCAACCAGATAGTCGAAACTAGCTGGATTCCTCTCTTTATAACTTAGCCCTTTTGTCAGTGATACAATATCCAATCCTTGAGTTAAGACCATAACAGTTGACCATCAGTTAGGTTCTTATAATACCTAAAGGTCATCTAATCTTGATCCAGTTTAGATGTATAAACTTCCAGTCATAAGACGTTCGCGTAAAATAAAACGCAATGGTGTCGAGCAATACAGTATACAAGATAATATACATAAATCACAGATATCGCTCTTAACAATTAAACATACAACTTCTGGACCTCAGGAAAATCCTTAGGACATTCAGACCACACAATTAACATACTGTTCACCGTGATAACTGCTAGCTTGACAATTCACAGTCAGTAATTCCTTCTCGTAACGCTGTTATGTATACATGCAATACCGGGTAACATTAATACAACTAGCACTAACTATTACAGTACTGTTGTTACAGAACTAATAGCCATAGTATACTAACCCCGTATGTTCTTTATTTCTCCCTGTTATTTTACAGTGGCTCGAGGTAGTTTAACAGTCCATTATTTTATGTAGTAACTACATGTGATAATGAATTTCCATTTTATGGTGTATCTTCATCTCATTAATTATATACTCATAATTGTTTGCACTTATTCTATATGTCAATACAATTTGGTTATTTTTATTATAACCACCATTATTTTGTAAACTTTACATTATACTCCAAAATACATTATATTACTTAGTTTTAATTCCTTTCTTTATTAAATTACAAAAGCAACCTTAATAATTCGGTATTTATATTTTGTACCCACTAACTTTTGCAAATTACTATATAGCCAAATATACTTTCGGTTTTAAACATATACTTTCCATATTTACATTTTAACCCCAAAAACTTTATATAAGTAACATATTAATTCATAAACTATAGTTTTAATATTTAATTTCCTAAAATACCGAAATGGCCCTTATAATTCCACAATTTATATTTTTGCCCTATATCCAATTCGGTTTTACATATATTCTTTTATATATTACATATTCACCCCATAACTTTTATAAACTTAATATTTTATGTCATAAATCATTTTAACCCAAAGTTTTTGGTCAACACTTTGACCAAAGCCTAATTTCATAATTAATACTTTAATATACCCAGAAAAACATAAGTAATTCGGTTTTATCCCAAACTTCCCTAAATTACAAAATAGCCCCAAAACTTAATAAAATGTTATTTGAACACTTAAACACTTATTTAAATTCACCACGATTCATAATATTATTTCCTACCTTATATTATATCATAACTATACCAAATAAGCCTCTTAACTCTCGGCAATTATATGTAGTACACCAATCTTTTCAAAATTTACATTTTAGCCATATAACTTAGTAAACTAGCCATGTAAATACTTGTAGCTATTTTTAATATTCCCAAAATTTATAATATAAGCTAATATACTTATATTCTTAAAAAATCACCAAATGAAATACTTTGCTCTCGGTTTTAATAATCCTTCACCATATGGTTTTAAAACTTGATTTATATCTTATAATAAGTATATATAAATGCATATAAGCCATATCACACTTCTAAAAATTATGTTAATGACTTAGGATGATTATAGGCTCAAAATTAAACATTTAACTCCTAGGATATTCGCCTTGAACTTATATGTATCATAATTAATTTTTGTGACACAAATTTATACCTTAAGGTAATAATCTTACCTTGTATGTTACAAATTATTTTCTTGGTATTATAACCTATAGTTTTCGGCCTTAATATTACTAAGGGTTGTACATAAATTTTATACTAAAGTTTGAAGCTTAAATCAAACTTGAACTTAATAGATTTAATTATAGAAACTTACTCCTTAAATCAAGATGATTCTTGTACTTGATTTCCTCTTGAATTACAAGCTCCTCCAATGCTATATTGTTGAAGAACTTTCGGCCTCCATGTATAGGTTTAGGAGATCCAAGTGTTAGACTTGTAACAAGGATTTATAAGTAAGATTTGGAGTAGTTTACAAGAGTTTATCTTAGGTATTTCTCAAGGAATTTTCGGTACACCTTGGGATGATTGGAGATCCTAGTTTCCTTCATGAAATGATGAAGAGAACATTGGTTTAGAAGCTTAGAATTTTCGGACATTAATTTAGGTATTCACTAGGATTTTCAAACATGAACATATACCTTAACTTGATCTTGTTTGTTCCTTGAGTTGTTGTTGAATCAAGGTGACTCCTTGGAGAGCTAAAGCTTGGCGAAAACTTGTATGGTTGCTAGGTTGATTCTTGCTTCAAGACTTAGTAGAATTAACTAGGAAAATTACATAAAAATGGTGTTAAAACTTAATACACCATTAATGGAGCTTTGAAGCTCACAAGAATAACTAGCTAAGGAAGAAAGAAAAGAGAGAAGAATGAAGCTTACCAAAATCGAATGAATGAGGGCAAGGGAGAATGGTTACTCACGTAAGGCTTAAGGAGTTAGGCAAGGAATTTTTCTTTTGACAAAATAATGTCAAAGTTGGCTAAACTTTTCCTTTGTTTATTGTTTGACGCATGGCTCCATAAAATGCCCATAATTGACTAGGCTTTCGGCACATGAAGAGAAGGAATGAAGACTTTGGTTGTCAATTGGAACAAGAGGACAATGCCAAAGGTAGGTAGCTTGTTTCTTTTGAATTTTCTAAGTTGAATTATCAATACTAACTTGTCTTGTTCTCTTGAAATTTATGGTAATAGGTGCTGTACATAGGCATTTGATTTTTGTCAATGGAAGACATGAGAACATGCCTAGTTAGGTAGATGTTCTAGTTTGATTTTAATACAGCAATCAAACCCTTCTTTCCTTGATCAATTCGGCATCCTTGACTAGAGAACAAGTTGATTTCTTTTGTTTATTTGCAACTTTACATTATATATAGATCTAGATCTATTCTTTTGTTTTAAATTCAAAACTTTCCTTAAAGTTAATCACCTTGTCCTTCTTTTGTGCAGGTTATCGGCAATGACAGACCAGCCTAGCTGATATTCCCTTGTTACAAAGTCACATGGCACATGGAAGGTGAGTCACCATGTTACATGACATTTATTAAGTTAATTCCTTGCTTTTTGACTTGCAAAAATCGGCCACTTATGTGCCTATAGGGAACTGATTTTTAATTTGGTATTTGTCACATTATATTGTATTAAGATCATATTGTAACATGTTATAAGTCACAACATTTATTTGGTACATTTATACCAAGGTAAAAGATGAAAGTTACTAAGGTAAAATGCTGTTTTTATAGTACATTTTGATCACAATTTCGGCCCCACTTGTGCTATGATTTTAGCACTGGAATTAATTGATTTAGATGGTCAACTTATCCCCATTTATGATTCCCAACTCATGGCTCCTCAAAAACTTCAAGGTAATAGTGTAGAACACGTTTATGGCACCCGAAGGTGCGTTTTTGTGCTCTAAGGATATTTTGGTAAATAAGTTGTCGCTACGAGTTCCAAGTGTTTATAAACATTTTTTATGGTCAATAATGATATATTAAGGTGTTACATTGAGTTATATGGGGTTATATCAACTCATGACATAATTTCTGGGCTACCGGGGCACTCCTGGGGCAAAATAGGAGCGTTAAGAAATTCCCCCGAGCACTTTGTGTATTTTTGAAAAAGTGGCTCAAGCATTCTCTTTATAATGATGAATAATGATGATAGGAACTCTAAGAATGGATTTTATAGGAGTTCGTGCCGCTTCGGCACTTCTCCGGGGCATTCCCGGGGGTTTATGGGACCCCCATCGGGCACCTCCGAGCACTTTGAATTTAATTGAGAATTTGGCGTGAGGACTTCATCTTAAATGTTTAATAAAGTGTTATGGTGCATTTGGAATGAAGTGTAATGCTTTATTTCATCTTATAAAGTATTCCCGGGTGTTTCCGGGACTTTCGGGCCTTAAGGGAACTCCCAGGCCTTTTGCATTTTTACTCAGTTTTAGATGAGGTCCTTTGTTTAAAAGGTCATATAATGATCCTTGATTAACTTCATATGAGGTTTATAGCTTATATAACTTGGTTAGCTTAAGGTCCGGCTTAACGCCCGTTTATGACCTTAAGGAGTTTAGGTGCGTTTTTAACGCCTAAGTGTTTATATACTTTCTTAGGGTTTCATAATCCCCTAAATAATATTTATTTCCCATTATTTAGTTATTTAAAGGTTAGGGGTATTTCATTGTTACTGACAAATTGTCACAATATAGCACGATGTTGTACTTGATTGGCTGATACAAGTCCTTTAATAACTGCATTAACCAAGTGCTTTCTTGAGCTGCCATAGCTGCTGCTCGGTACTCTGCTTCAGTAGTTGACAAGGACACTATTGGTTGTCTCTTGCTACACCAAGATACTGCTCTAGATCCAAGCATAAATACATAGCCAGTGGTCGAACGTCGCGCGTCTGGATCACCTGCATAGTCAGCATCACATTAGCTAACTCGCTTACGATTTGCACCACTCTTATAGAGTATACCATGTCCTAGTGTACTCTTCACATATCTTAGAACTCGTCGGGCTGCTTCCAAATGAGGTTTCTTTGGATTCTGCATATATCGACTTAACACACCGACTACAAATGAGATATCAGCTCGTGTTAAGATTAAATAGATAAGACTACCCACCATTTGTCGATACATCGTAGCATCCTCCAAATCTTTCCCTCCATGGGCACACATTTTATCATTTCGCTCTATCGGTGTTGAGATCGACTTGCAGCTAAGCATTCCAAACTTTTTCAGCGAATCTTTGGAATACTTTAGTTGATGAAGACAAATTCCTCTTTTGGTGCGATCAATCTCAAGACCGAGAAAGTGCTTCAGTTGTCCAAGTTCTTTCATCTGAAACCGAACTGACAGATTTTCTCTAGTCTGAGAAACTTCTTTTTCATCGTCACCAGTGATGATCAAATCATCCACATACACTAACATAATATCTAGTTTCCCTTCTTTTGCTTTTACAAACAAGCTAGAATCTGTAGACGTCATCGAATAGCCATTGTGAGTAAGAAATTCATCAATTTTACCATACCACGCCCTTGGTGCTTGCTTTAGGCCATAAAGCGCCTTCCTAAGTTTGCACACATACTCAGGATGATCTTGGCTCTGAAATCCTGTTGGTTGGTACATATAAATTGCTCGATTTAACTCTCCATACAAGAAAGCATTCTTCACATCCATTTGACATAGGTTCCAATTTTTATTGGCTGCTAGTGCTAGTAGGACTCTCACTGTAGTAAGTTTTGCAACTGGACTAAATGTCTCATCATAATCCAATCCATATTGTTGAGAAAATCCATGAGCAGTCGAGCTTTATACCTTTTGAATGACCCATCTGTGTTAGGCTTTAGCTTGTACACCCATTTACAAGAGATCGACTTCACCTCTCTTGGCTTAGGTACTAGCTCCCATATGTTGCGCTCTAGTGCAACCAATTCCTCTTCCATTGCTTTGATCCACTCCGGATCTTTGGATGCTTCTTCAAACAGCTCTGGTTGTTTCACATCTACTTCTTCAGCAATGGCCAAGTTTGCATACTTGGGATTTGGTTTCTTGATCCTACTTTATCTTCTAGGTGATGTGACTCCTTCAGAATCACCTTCTTCATCTGGTGGTTGATGAATACCAGTTCTCCAGGGGTTTTGATCTAAGCATTCTTCAGTACCACCATCTTCAGGTTCATCTGTCTTCGGTGGAACTTGCAACTCATCCCTAGGTAACACTTCATTATCTGAGGACCACCACGAAGAAGACTCATCAAACACCACATTTTGAGAAGTGTAGCACTTCCTAGTTGATGGATCACAACACCTCCATCCTTTCCTCTAATTGTCATATCCTACAAAGATACACCTGATGGTCTTCTTTTCCATCTTTCTACGTAAGTGATCAGGTACAAATACATAGCATACACATCCGAACACTTGAAGATGACCAACAACAGGCTTTATCTTCCATAACTTTTCAAATGGTGATAAAAAGCCTAACCTTTGTTGAGGAATCCTATTGGTCACAAAGGCTGTTGCATTCATCGCCTCTGCCCAAAACCTTCCTGGAACATTTTTCACATGGATCATACTTCGACATATCTCCGCCAGGTGCCTATTCTTTCTTTATGCTACACCATTTTGTTGTGGAGTATTTGGACATGTAAACTGGTGTCGTATTTTGCAGTCCTTCAAAAAGCTTAAATACTCCTGTGAGGTGTACTCTCCTCTGTTATCAGTTCGTAGACAACGAATCCGTTTACCAACCTCTGACTCCACTATCTTCTTGAACTCTTTGAACTTTTCAAAGACTTGAGACTTTTCTTTCATGAAGTAGATCCACACATACCTCAAGAAATCATCAATGAAGGTCACCATATACTTCATCCCACCTATTGAAGTTTGCTTAACTTGACCGAACACGTCAAAGTGAACCAACTCCAGTGGCTCCTTTTCTTTGTAGCTGGATTCTTTGTACGTAGTTGGTGTGCTTTTCCATACTCACAACCTACACATACTGTATCGGTCTTTACCTCGAGCCGAGAAAGACCTTTCAATATCAACCTCTTCATCATCACGTCTATCTTGGAGTAGCTGACATGGCCTAACCGCATGTGCCACAAATCTATTGTCGTGTTTCTTCTTGTCTTATTTATGTATGCAGCCTCTGCTGACATCACATAGATCGACTCTACCTTCTACCCTTTCACTATAGGCTTTTCAACGGCCTCAAGGTTTCGATATACCTTCACATCATCTGGTCCAAACAGGACAAAGTGACCTACCGATGTTAATTGTGATACTGGAAGAAGATTTTCTTCATGCCAGGAACATGATAGAGTTTTGAAATATCATCTCAGCATCACCGGATTGAGGGGACACTATAGTATTCCTGATATGAGTGATCGGGAATTTTGAGTTGTTGGCTGTCACCACAACTCGACTTCCCTTGTAGTTTGTCAAGCTCTCTAACTTCTCTTTGTTACCTGTCATACGATTTGAGCAACCTGAGTCAACAATCCAGTCATTGTCATTGTTGATTTGATTTGGAGTTGTTGCCGAGAAAGCTAGTTTTGCTTCATCTACTATAAAGTGGGCCTCCACATCCCATTCATCTTCACTTTTCGAAGTAGCGGTGTTTCTCTCCACACCCTTCTTCTTGGCCCAGTAATATTTCGCCATGTGACCTATCTTGTCACAGTTATAACACTTCCCTTCAAACTTTTGGTTATTGCCATGCTTCTTCCAACGAATATCCCTGTTGCCTTTTATGAGACTCTCCCTTTATCACCATTCCTCTTGGATCCACCACGTCACTGCTGTTGGAATTCCACTTTCCTTTCCTGGCATAGAGTGTCTCTTCTTCTTTCTTCACTAAGACTCCTCCCATTTGCTTGGCCAATGCTTCTTGACCGACTAGCAAATTCTCAAATTCCACAAGTGACGGTTGATTTTTCCATCCTTGTATAGCAGTAATAAAGCTCCTCAACTCCGGTTTCAACCCATGGATAATTATTCGTTTCATCCTGGTATCACCGATTCGAGCTTCCGGATCCAACTCAGAAATTTCTTGACATAACGACTTTACTTTATGAAAGTATTGTGCAACTGTCATGTCATGTTGTGCAATTGACAATAACTCACTCTCCAAGAGTTGCATCTTCGTGTCATTTTTTTGAGAATAACTCCACGAACGTATCCCAAGTGTCTTTGGGAGTCTGCGCGTCTCGAATGTGCTCAAAAATTTCTTCTTCGACAGTCGTCTTGAGGGTAAACATGGCTTTGCCCGCTTTAATCTTCTATTTCCGCAGCGCGTCTTCTCCCATTGGTGGCTTTACTTCGGTGCCATTAATAACTTCCCATAAATCATGTCCTTGCATATATGACATTATGCAAGTAGACCAAGAATTATAATTATTGTTGTTAAGCTTTTTAACTCCACCATCAACTTGAAAATCAACCATAACTTAATACTTCCTAAAATATTCCTTACTTTTTTTTAGCGTCCGCTATTTTTCCACCCTGAAATCAGCCTCTTTTTCAAAAAAATATATATTTTTTTTCACGGCACCCTATACTCCCTCTTACTCACTCTAACTCTTTCTGATTTTTTTTCTTTTTCAAACACGCAACCAACAGCACCAGATGTAGTGGTTCGGGTTTCCAACTTCTTTTTGTTACAGCATCCACTCCTTTTAAAAAAAAATAAAGCACTTCACTGTTTTTCTTTTACGTGACTTCTGGACCAAAAGACTATTTTTGAGTAATAAATGCACCGGTCATTCTTGTTTTTTTTTCAAACTTTTCTGATTTCTCTCGTTCTGCTTCCCCTCTCTTTCTCTTTGGACAACAACGAGCACTATCTGCCTCTCTACGTTTCTCTCTGGTTTTTTTCACTCGAGGATATCAAGAATGAAGAATAGATTAGTGAGCAAATTATACACTTCAACATAAAATAGAGATAACCAGCTACGATAGTGATAGGGGATTTTCTTTTGAGATTTCAAGCAACATGCGGATGAAGAAATGGAAATGGCTCTAGCTATAGAGTTAACTGGATATTTTGTAGTTGCTGGCTCTGATACCAGATTGTTGAAATTAGATAACCAAAAGCTCACAAGATGAAGTTTAGTGTTTTGGATTTTGGAAAGAGATGATTTCATTCATCATATTACAAGCCTATTTATAGCAAAACAAATACAACGTTAACTATCATAGTCAAAGATAGAGGCTAACTATTACATATATAGCAACCACATGTTTTATACATGCTTGCTACTTATTCAACAATGGTGAACGGGAATAGGAAGGGACGGTGCCTCCCTCTACTGCCTATCTCTTCTAGAAGGGATGCTGGTGTTGCTTTTTATTGGAATAATGAGTTAAAACCTAATGGGCTAATTTATGAGCCCACATAGTTTATTCTCTAGGCGTATTCATTTGGGCTGTACGCTTTCTTTTGCTCTCAAGTTGGTATGGTTAGAGATAAATATATTAGCTAGAATTTAGCAACAGATAGATCTTTATTGATCTTCTGATCACTCGTGTATATATAGACGTGTTTAGGGTTGTACAATATACGTATGCAATGAAAGAAAGTCCTGTTACACAATCTTGCAACAAACAACATTCTTCTTCATAATCGTCTCACAAAACACCACACACACTACAAAGAAATTCCATTATGGTATCAGAGCACTAGGGAGTTTACAGATTCAAGTTACAAGAATCAAGATGACCAACAACGAGAAAGAAATACAGAAAGAAAAGGCTCCTGCTTCAGGTAGCAACACCAGCAGTATAGACGTCAATGATCCAATTTTTGTACACCCCGCAGAGAATCCAGGGCTTCTGCTTGTTCCCAAATTCAATGGAATAGGATTTTTGGGATGGAAGTGCGATATGGAGACTGCATTGAAAACAAAAAATAAGTTTGGTTTTCTTACTGGAGCGGTGAAGGAACCAAGTAAAGAAGATACCGTTCGACACACCGCCTGGTTGAGATCAAAATCACTTGTCGTCTCATGGCTCAAGACGGCGTTGGAGGCCAGCATCGTTGGGACAGTCAGATATTGCCAAGATCCTCAAGAAATCTGGAGTTCACTTTGTGGACGTTATGAGCATAGTAATCTGGCAATAATCCATTCATTGAAGCGGCAATTAACGGAAGTGAAACAAGGAGAAGAAACAGTAGTAGTTTATTTCAACAAACTAAAAAGAATATGGGGTGAATTGGACCTAGCTTGCCCGGCCAAGAGCTGTACATGTTCGGGATGTACTTGCGGGATCAACGAAGCATCAAGAAGGCAGAGGAGCAAAACAAATTAATTCACTTTCTTATGGGCCTCAATCGCAAGTTTTTGTCGATACGTGGTCAAATTCTTGCTATGAAGGAAACCCCAAATCTTGAGGAGGCTTTTTCGATTATAGCTCAAGAAGAGGAACAAAGGGGGAAGGATGAATCGAAAGAGGAAGCGATGTCTTTCTACAGTCGAGGAACAGGCCACAACGACAACAACAGAGGCGAAGGTCCAAACATGTCTTTTTACAGTCGGGGAACAAATCACAGATAGCAACAGAAGTGAGGGTTCTAGAAACCCTAACCCTAAAGGGGCGGAGAAGAGAGAAAGAGGATGACTTGTACCTTTTGCAAGAAGGGAGGCCATGGTTTTGAAGAATGTTACCAGAGAAGAAGTGTACGCATTGTAAAAAGTTGGGCATCTAGCTTCGGAGTGCTTCCACCTCCATGGTAGGGACACGATTCTCGCCCGTCGGAAGAAGAGCTACGCCAATACTGCAGCAGGAGAAACAAAAATCAGTACTGAGACAGAAAACAAGGAAGAAGGATTAAATGCTAACAGCTCCAGCAAATCGCGGAGCTAATTCGGAGCAGCGCTTCGAATGTGACATCTGAGGGAAGTAGCTACTGCAACTTCTCAGGTACGCCATCTTTATGCATTTACAACAAACAATGTTTAATGGGGAAAGAGACTTGGGATAAACTTGAGGGAGAGTGGATCATCGATTCTGGTGCCACCGATCATATGTCGGGAGCACAGAATCTATTCCAGAACTGGAAGGATTTACGATACAAGCGGACGGTGATTTTGCCTGATGGTAGGCCACAAATCATTAGTCGTGTTGGGGATGTTCGAATCGGAAAGGAATTCTGGATGAGAGAAGTATTGTTCGTGCCGGAGTTTAAGTTTAACCTAATATCAGTGAAGAAGATGATTCAACAATGTGGGTGTAATATGATTTTTGATCGGAGACATTGTTTTCTTCAGGGCCTTACGACGGAGGCATCTGAAATCATCGGGATAGAAGAGAATGGGCTTTATGTGTTGGACAAAGAGCAAGCGGATCGGTGGGCTGCAAATCGAAAACTGGAGACAGGCCCAACCGAAGGAAACAGACGGGCTGAAGTTCAGGACTTGGGTTTTTTTACCAAAATTAGTTCAAAGGCTGAAGAGATACATATCAAGCTAGGACATGTACCTTTTCATAAGCTTTTTCAAATGGGATTAATAAAGGAGCATGAGTTTTCTTCCAATTATGCATGTGATATATGTTACAAGTCTAGAGCACACCGACTACCGTTTGATAATTCTACTAGCAGAAGCAAGAAAAAGTTTGAATTGTCTCACGTTGATGTCTGGGGTCCGTTTAGCACCGATGCATATAATGGCTATAAATATTTTGTGTGCCTTGTGGATGATTTTACTCGCACTACTTGGGTACAACTCATTAAACAAAAGGGTGAAGCTTGGAATACTATTGTGCATTTCATCAAATGATAGAGCGCCAATTTGAGACAAAGGTTAAAATCATCAGATCTGACAATGCAAAGGAACTGGGAAGTTCAAATGAGGGTAAGCAGTTTTATGCACAGGAAGGAATAATTCATCAGACCACATGTGCGTACACACCACAACAAAACGTTGTGGTAGAGAGAAAACACAGGTATCTGCTCGAGACAGCAAGAGCTATTTTCTTCCAATCAAACATACCTCTTGAATACTGGGGAGAATGCATTTTACATGCAACCTATCTGATCAATCGTTTACCCACAAAAGCCTTACATGGAAAGACTCCATTTGAAAGTTTGTATAACCGCAAACCAACGTATGGAGAAATTAAGCCTTTCGGTTGTTTATGTTACAAGGCTATTATTCATAGCAGAGGAGGAAAGTTTGACCCAAAGGGAGAAGCTTGTGTTTATTTGGGCCCTGACCCAAGGAAAAAGGGCTTCAAAGTTTTGAGCATTGAAACACGGGCAGTCGATGTCAGTAGGGATGTGAAGTTTCATGAAGATGTTTTTCCTTTTAGAGAAGGAATTCATCGCTATATGGTTCTTCCCGGTGACGTTACTGAGTCAGCAGAAGCACAGCATATTATTGTAGCGGATGAGACTATTCAATCAGGGAATCAACATGAGACAACTCTAGTGGAAAATCTTCAGGAAGATACTACAGAAATAAGTCACAGACAGCATGATCTTCGCAGATCTCAAAGAGAAAGTCACAAACCACAATACCTCAGAGATTATGTTTGCAACACAGTTTTCAAGATGTGTTAGATGACAGAGTCTATAGTGACACCAGAATACAAGCATATGGTCCTATGACCAGTTATGCTAGCTTGACCGAGATACCTCCAAGCACTACTGTTTCTTTATTCTCAGGCGTCACAAAGGCAGTCATGAATATGACAGAACCAAAAACTTATCAAGAAGCAGTTGTTCATGACCATTGGAAAACGGCCATGCAAGAAGAACTTCAAGCGTTAGAGAAAAACAATACCTGGGAAGTTACAACACTGCCCAAGGGCAAAAAGGTTATAGGGTGTAAATGGGTTTACAAGGTCAAACTCAAGTCAGATGGTTCTTTGGAAAGGTATAAGGCTCGTTTGGTTGCCAAAGGATTCACACAGAGGCATGGTTTGGATTATAACGAAACCTTCTCACCAGTCGTCAAACTCACTACAATACGGGCACTAATTGTAGTAGCACTTCACAAGGGCTGGATAATCAACCAATTGGATGTCAACAATGCCTTCCTACATGGAGATCTTGACGAAGAAGTATACATGAGAATACCACATGGGCTGGAGGTGGTCGGTCAGAACAAAGCTTGTCGTCTGAGGAAATCTTTGTATGGTCTTAAGCAGGCTTCACGGCAGTGGTTCTCCAAACTTGCGACCTTCCTTCGCACTCTCAATTTCCAACAATCAAAGAATGATTACTCATTGTTTCATAAGAAGAATCCTAGTGGGACCATCTTTATTGCTGTTTATGTGGATGACATGCTGGTAGTTGGAAACAATCAACAGGATATTGATGATGTCAAGAACGCTTTAGATCTCAATTTCAAGATCAAAGATCTAGGGAACCTTCATTATTTTCTGGGGATAGAGTTCATACGCACACAAGATGGATATATCCTGTCTCAAAGAAAATTTTGCAAAGATTTGATAGACGAAAATAATTGTGAAAGTTTACGATCAACCCAAGGACCCATGGTGGTGGGAAAGCAGCTTTTGATCGACGATGGCGTGCCTCTTCATGAACCCACCGTCTATCGTCGCTTGGTTGGTAAACTCAACTACTTGTCTAACACACGTCCTGACATCAGTTTCACGGTGCAAGTTCTCAGTCAATTCATGCAACGTCCCACTGATGTGCACATGCAAGCAGCTCTTCATGCACTTTGTTATATCAAAGGCACCATGAACTACGGGATTGTGTTGAAGCAACATCATAGTAACACATTAGATTTGCTGGCTTATTGTGATTCCGATTGGGCAGCTTGTCCTAACACGAGGAAGTCAGTTTCAGGTATTATATTTTCTTAGGAGACAGTCCCATTTCATGGAAGACTAAGAAGCAAGGTTCAGTTTCTCTCTCAAGCGCAGAAGCAGAATATCGCTCACTAAGACGGGTTACAGCGGAGCTTACTTGGTTAACACGACTTCTACATGAACTTGGAGTTAGCAATATCGCTCCAGTTCCGGTGAAGTGTGATAACCAATCAGCAATACACATAGCCCGTAATCCGATCTTGCATGAGCGAACCAAACACATAGAGATCGATTGTCATTTTGTCCGCGACAAGATACAACAAGGTCTGGTCAAGATAGAATACACTCACACTTCAACACAACTAGCAGACATGTTAACAAAGGTGCTTCCAGGCACACGATACAAGGAGCAATTGCATCACATGGGTATGAATCAAAATACCACTTCAAGCCTTGGCAATCTCGCTTGCCTACGGCTTGAGGGGGGTATTGGAATAATGAGTTAAAACCTAATGGGCTAATTTATGAGCCCACATAGTTTATTCTCTAGGCGTATTCATTTGGGCTGTACGCTTTCTTTTGCTCTCAAGTTGGTATGGTTAGAGATAAATATATTAGCAGAATTAGCAACAGATAGATCTTATTGATCTTCTGATCACTCGTGTATATATAGACGTGTTTAGGGTTGTACAATATACGTATGCAATGAAAGAAAGTCCTGTTACACAATCTTGCAACAAACAACATTCTTCTTCATAATCGTCTCACAAAACACCACACACACTACAAAGAAATTCCATTACTTTTCTTCAACATGATATGCATACCTTCCATACAAGAGTACATTACCAACCAAGACTACATAGCACCGACCAACAAACATAAACAAGCAGAGTACCAAAAGAAGAAGTTGTTAGCGTAGGATCCCAGAATCCAGTAGAGATTATGATCATTTTTCGTGGCGAACCCTAGTGGGTCCAAGGGTTGCCACCTCTGTATCCAATCCACCCGCAACTTGATATTATTCCATCGTATGAACCAAGTCAACCACCATGCAAGGCTCCATGTTCAACGGCTTTGTTTTTCCTATTTTCATGTTCGGGCCTGATATGTAGATGGTTCAAACTTCCTCCAAATTAACCTGCTCTGCAATGGATAATATCTATTTCACATGGACTATCTCCAAAACGGTCTTAAAATCTTAGCAACCAAGCAGCAATAGCCGTTTTTTACAAAACCACATCACAACACGGACAATGCCTATGACTTGCGTACGTAGCATACAAGGAATCACATTCTTTTTCTGTATGGGATAAAACATGCAGTAATTGTAGCCGCGAATCCTGAATTTTAAACCGACGCTGCAATTTCCAAAAGACTGAGGTGGCAACAGAGGGGACAAAGTTGTCCTTTACTATGTTGTTAACCCAACCATGCAAGCCAGCACCGACAAAGGACTCACTAGAAGAAAAAACAGATTTAGCTACTGATTTACTACCGTACATATATTGGTAGCTACTTTCAGAAATTGCTACTGATTTTTAATGGTACGGAAATAGTGGTGTCTATTTTGCTACAACAAAGACAATGGTAGCTAAATTTTTTAAGCAATAATCAAATCACTATCGTCTGACAAGACTGCTACCATTAGTAGTAACTATTTTTGATTTCATCTTGGTTCTTTTTGTTAGAACAATTTAGCTACCAATGTTGGTAGCTAAATTACGGAATAGCTACTGCTGGATGTGACTAATTCAATCATGGTAGCTATTGCGCTATTATTAAAGCAGTAGTAGCGAAAAATATTATAACTAGTAGCTAAATTGCTACTAAAGTTGCTATTACCAAATAGATAAGCTAAGTTAATGAAATTGCTACTGACACTCATCACGGTTGCCGTTCTGCTACTGCTTGGGCGTCGGTAGCGAATATTTTTAGCAAGCATAAAAATTGTTACTATCTTTATTTATGAAATTGCTACCGACTAATGATATTAATGAGATTATGGTTAATATTGTGCTACATGATAAGAAATGATAGCTACTATTTTTAAGCGATAGCAAAATTATAATTCTCTTATAATTTAAATGTGTGATACGTATATAATTCAAAATACACAACTATTTATAATTATGAGAAAGATATATGTTTAAGAAATTACCCCAAATTAATGTATATAAAGATAAGTATGAGAAAGTATATTATTATTTTGCAAAAATCCACCATAGCTTTGAAACTATGGATTGCGTAAATAGTTAACTACCCGATTAAAATTTTAATTATGTCATTATTATCCCGATAATAGTTTATCATCCAGACCTAAAACCTAAACACACACATATCCCATCATATTAAAGTGTTATCTTAAAGTAAAAATAAAAACAATTAGAGTTGAGCATTATGGGCAGCTAGTCAAGTATATTAAATCCGGTCATTATTAAAAAAATCTAGTTATTTCTTGTAATCTAAAAAAAATATTTGAATTAAAATCAGCCTTTTAAGATATGAAATCGAGTAAACTCGGAAGAAAATACATCTCAAATTTGAAGAAAAGTTTCTAAAAAATCCAAAGTAAAAAGGGGACGATGAATTGCTATTACACATATTGGTATCTAAATTGGAAAATTGCTACTAATTTATAATGCTATTAACAAAGTGGTAGCTGTTGTGCTACATGAGCAACAATGGTAGCTAAGTTATGTTACTTGTTACCGCCAATAGTAGCTATTTTTTCTTGAATCTTTAATCTTTCAATAAAACTAATGTTGCTACCAATATCGGTAGCTAAATTAAGAAATTGTTCTTGCTGGTGGATGCTAATTCAAAAATTGTAGCTATTGTGCAACTATTTCGACAACAATAGCAAAAATATTATAACTAATAGCTAACTTGCACTATCTTAAAGTTTCTACGGCCAAGTAGATAAGCAAAATTATGAATTACTACTGCCACTTGATTATAGTTGCTATTATGCTACTATTTAGCAAATGCTTTAAACAAGTAGCTACATTGCTACTATATTTAATTTCGAAATTACTACCGACTAATAATGCTAATACAACTTTAGTTGATATTATGCTAGAATACAACAAATGAATGCGGTATCAAAATTATTATTGTCTTATAACTTAAACGTGTGATTACTACATAATTCGAAATACTAATCTATATTAGTACTGCCATAGTGGACATATTATCTTTTTATATAAATTTTTTAAATTTTTTCAATATAGTATATGTGTTAGCTTTGAGCTATCAAAATTTTGAAAAAGAACAATAAGTAAATAAAAATTGTCTAATTCGTGAAAAATAATTAAACTATATACCACTACTAGAATTTATTTTATTATAAGATATACCTAACATAATATATTTTTGATATTATAATATTTTTAAGTCTCAAAGTATCACACATATTAATACATATAAAATAGAGTAAAAGTATTAATTATTTAAATTAGTACATATGTTGGTTAAAATTTACAAAAATAGTAGTAATAATAATTTAAATTAGTTAAGAGTATATATATATATGTGTGTGTGTTTATATATATTTAATTTAATACAGTTTTTATTACTATATAATGCTTTTATTTACAAAAGCCACATTAACTAATAAAACATAAAAAAACTAACGTTAAAATTTGCAAAGTAAGCAGAATATATATATATATATATATGTGTGTGTGTATAAATTTATTAAATGTTAAAAGTATACAAAATTATAATAAAACGTACATAAATATACTATATATTAATGTTTTTAATTTACAAAACAACACACAAATTAACAGGATTTTGAAAAATAGTAAAGTTATAACAATTTAAATTAGTTAAGATTATACAATATTATACATCTATTAAAATTTATAAAAATATTATATTATACAAATTTACAAAAACAAAATATATTATTTAGAAGCTTTAATTTTCATATAATGATGTATATTATATTAGTATTTGTAACACTATATAATAAGACTTAATTAAATAAGTAACTTTACATAATATATTATCTTTTTGTATAATTTTGACATTTCAAAGATTTTTAAAAGATATATATGTATATTTTTAAATTTTTATAATTTTAAGCCAACAATATACTTAAATTTTTATTAGCTTTACTATTTTAGTCGCATTAAATTAATTTGTTATATTATATAAATTAAAATATCATGTAGCATAATCGGCCGTATATCTATTTTATTAATTTTAATATATCACTGGTTTGATCATGTCTCAGCAAAAACTTCAATTTATATTTACAGTATCAAACATTCAATATATACACGTAGTTTCAATATATGATGTGAATAACTATCATGGCACAATGGTTAAGATATTTTATATTCATCCCAAACTTCGGGGGATCGATTCCTGCTCTATGCACATTTTAAACACACTAGTTTGAATTAAATATGTCATTGGTATGGAGGTCTATTTATACTCATACTTTGTAAGGGGTTCGATCCTAGATGTGTACACATAACATAATCTTCGATTTAAAGAATAGTCAAGTTACTCGGGCACATGGAGTGGGATTGAATGGTGGTGGTGCCCATTATTCAGTAGTAGAGCTATACCAATATTATAGTATCGATTTTGTTATTGTTATACTAGTAGCAACTTTGATACTGCTTTGGTAGTAGCCATTTTGCTACCATTATTCTAGTATCGATTTTGTTATTGCTATACTAGTAGCTTTTTTGCTACTGCTATAATAGTGTCGATTTCGCTACTATTGAAGTAGTAGTGATTTTGTTACTGCTAAACTAGTATCGATTTTGTTACTAATGTACTAGTAATGATTTGACAACTGTTATACTCGAAACCATTTTGCTACTGTTACACTAGTAGCTATTTGGCTACTACATTCTAAAACGGTAGCAATATCTAGCTATCGGAAAAGTAGTAGCGAGACCAAAGCGAAATAGCTACCGCATTCTAAAACGGTAGCTATTTTTAATTTAGCCACTAGGACCTTTGCTACAACTATATATCTGTAACTAAATCATAAAATGTGGTAGCCCGTTGTGTTTAGCTACCAAAACTAATGATTTAGCTACTAATATACAGTGGTAGCTAAATCTGATTTTTCTTGTAGTGACTCCACTAGTGTCGCAGGTATCTTTCCACTAAATTGTGAAATTGAATGCAAAGGATGCACATCCGTAAGGCATGGACATCCGTCGATCCATAATTCCCGTTACCCAGATTGGCATGCTCCAAGAGATTAGCTCGCCCGTTCTTGATTGATCCTTCGCCGCTCACTGATCTCCAGCGACTTGTACCTCTTTCACCAAAACAAAAGCGGTTCTCCCTTTGAACCAACATCGGGAGTAGTCCGCTGCTCAAAACCTCCCTCTGCACGGTTTGATGCAAAACCACTGAAGTAAACA
The DNA here is from genome assembly GCA_023374045.1 of Limonium bicolor. NCBI lineage: Eukaryota > Viridiplantae > Streptophyta > Magnoliopsida > Caryophyllales > Plumbaginaceae > Limonium > Limonium bicolor. The sequence continues at coordinate 195,715,589 of CM041776.1, read as the reverse complement.
AAAACTCCCTAGAGGAATAGGGCTGAAAATCTTGACATGCAGAAGGTATTATTTTGACAGGAAATTGAAGAGAAAAGAGAAACCAAAAACAAAGAAATGAGGAGAGAAAAATAGCATTTGGGTTGACTTTATTAGAAAAATAGCAGTTGGATGAGAGACTTAGACGATGTTGATTAAGCTATGTTTTTTTATCCAGTCTGGCATCATTTAGCGAATAAACTAACAAGTCAGCAAGGGGTTAACGATTTATTAACAAAGCTATAGTTCAGGGGCTCATAGTCAGAGATATCGTAACCTCAAGGTGGTTACCAATAATAATGATAAACACAAGGTGGTTACCGGTATTATCCCATATCTTCAAGGGGGTTTCCAGTAATTAACTCTATTTTTAAGATCTTAGATGACCCCAAATTTAAATAGCTCACCCTCATATCTTCTTGATCTTTTTTAGATGGTGTTGGAACGAGTGTAATCAATTCCATCTTAACCATGTCAAATGAGAGAACTAACCACATCTTCTTTCTTATAATGACATGAGCCCGAATGAGGACCCAACAACTAGGATGTAGGACTCCCGGCTCGACCACCGAGTGTTAAGACCAACAAATTGGCCGAAGCCAATCTAGAAGGGATGAAGACCTTAGTAGCAAATAGATGAGTTTCACCAGCTGAAGCCCGGCCAAGATCTTCCACCAAAAGAGCACCCATGTTCAGCATGTGCCCCCTCTAACACCCTGTCTCATCAGTCTTGTTAGGTGATTCGCCATTACCAACTCAGACACCTGTGCTTACCAACTCGCACACATCCCTTACATATCATTATTACCCCAAGATAGTGTGTGTGTTTTTTTCTGTAATTAAGGGACAACTAAGTAAGGCAAGAAAACTTCCTCCCTGACTAGCTCATTCCGAATGGCGGCAACCCTACTCCATGTAGGTTGTACCCCTTATCACCAATCCGGCTAGAAGATAGGACACAAGTCGGGGAGACAAGATGGATGAACATGTTCTCTTCTTTATAAATGACAATCAATGTCTAATTTATTACGAAGACTGATACCATACAAAGCAACACTATATATCTACTCTCTCACTATTTGTACTCTACCAAATTTAATAAGAACCTCTGTCAAACCCTTGTGGACTAGATCGTTCAAGATTAAACCACGTAAACCCTTGTGTTTCATCTATTACTATCAATTATCATATGTAAGTTGCTAATCACCACACCTCAAAGATGTTAACATACCACCAATCCGTGGGTTACACTCTAACCCGTAGATTACTACATAATGATGGTTTCAATTTTTCAATTCTTGAAGGGTTCCAATGGTAGTTTAACCACTTTCAAATAACTGGGACTTCGACTTTCTAAAATTCAATTTCATTACCATTTCATTTAGATCGGGTAACCGGATTCAGATAACCATTTAATTTGGTTTTCTAAAATCCAATTTCATTACTATTTCATTTAAACCGGTTAACCTTTAGTTTGGTTCAATTTTCGGTTAACCTTGTAAGCGTTTATTTTCTTTATTGATGAGACATACCATTAATTAGTGCCTCCCTTAACCACTCTATTCGGCTAACTAGCTCCTCGACTTTTTAAAATCTAATTCAATTACCATTATACGTAGATCGGTTACTCAAATTTGGTTAACCATTTAATTCGGTTTTTTAAATTCGATTTAATTGTTGTTCCGTTTAGATCGGCTAACCTTTATTTCGGTTCAGTTTTCTTGGTTAACCTTGTAACTGTGATTACCTATGTTATTGATAAGACTCATAACATTAATGTTATAGTACAACAAGGATCATTCACTTAAACTATGAATGACGAATAATACCTATGTGACAAAAATTACAATATAATGTATATTTTCTCAATAGTTAACATCAATGGTTGTACAAGGTGAACCCTTATGTTTAAGGTTTTCTCTTCTGTTTTAGGCTCTGTTTGGTATGGCTTTTTTGTGGTTGTTTTGTAGCTGTTTAGGTCTAGTTGTTTTGTGTTGGCTGTTTTGTGGTTGTTTTGAAAACTGGTGTTCGGCATGTGGCAGTTTCGTCTAGCGTATTTGAATAAGTTAATTACGTGCAATGCGTTTATCATTTTCTGTGTTACAATTAAAAAATTTGTATTACATTTTAAAACAACTTTTTGTTAAGATGAAAATAAAGAAACAACTAGCAAATATAGGGATTAGTATATACATAATTTATTAATTACGAAAACAATAAATTTTTATTACAATCAATTTTTGTTAACATTTATATTAAGGTCTATATAAATAACTTCACTATTATCAACCACAATTCTATCAATGGATAACAACAATTGTAACTATACATGGTTTAACACACCAAGCTACTTGTTCACATTTGAATAAAAAGAAAATATAATAATTAATTAGTGAACTTTATTAATGTTTACATCATACAAAAAAATAAACAATTAGTTGTTAAAAATATGACCTATATGTTACTATATGTACATATAATTAAATATTCAGATTTTATACCTTATTTTAGCAATATAGTCAAAAGTAAAATGGATTATTATGTCATTCGTAGTAATCGTGTACCCCTTCTATCCATAATACAAATATTTTTTAGTTTTTTATTACAGATTCTATAAATTAGAAAATATTAGAATTACTCAAAATAATTTTTAGTATAAGTTTTTAGAAAAATGCTACTAGTTTAAAACTATTATTCTATATTATTGTCATTAACTTGTAATTTAGTATGCAATCTTTATAAATAAACTAAAAATAAAAAAGGGAAAACAAACTTTTTTATATATATTAATTTATATATTTCAATTTTAATTTAATTTTTGTGTCCAATTTAATATATAATATCATTTTAAAATATAATTATAACTATTGAAATTCAAATTAATTTATTAAAAATTAAAATTTAAATATTATTTAATATTATTAAAATATTCTCACCCCTAATTACAGTTTTCTGGTCCCGCCTCTGTTTACGGTATTCATTCTCTTTGCAACATAAATTGCTGACTGTTTTATGGTTATTTTGTGGTTGTTTTGTGCTGTTATATTTATGACTGTTTTGAAAATTGTTGTTCGGCAGTGACGGTTTGACATTTATACCACAAAAGAGACCGAATTTTATGGTTTAGTTAATCGACTTTAAAAATCGGTACGGTTAACCGGAAAACAAATACAGTATAATGTGGTCACAGTTCAATTCTGCGGTTTTGAAATTTTTTAGGCATCCCTACAATTAAGTATAGTACAACATTAATCATTCACCTAAATCGTTAGTGACAAATAAAAAATATGTGACAAAAATAAAAATACATATATTTCATCAATAACTAACATTAGTATTTTATAAGATGAATATTTATATATGTACTTACAACTTCCAAAGGACAACCAATCTTGGAATTGTACTCCCTCCGTCCCCATTTGACCTTCCTGTTCCCTATTTGGATATGTCGTTTGACTTCAACATTTAACATAAAAGATAACATAATTTTACAAATCTAAGTTTTGCAATGAAATCTTTATGTCAAAAACTATATGTTACAGAAATTTGTTTTATAAAATTATTTTATCTTATATGTTTAATATTAAAGTGAAAAAACGTCAAAAAGCAAAGAAGGTCAAAGTGGGACGGAGGTATTATTACATTACCAAAACCGAACCTGATAATTTTTGACGGCTTGATTACCAGTCAGTTCCGCCGTATAGGAATTTTGTGTGCAGCACTACAGCCAATGGCTTCCAAACACTTTGTCCATTTTATATAGTGAAAGGTATCTGAACAATAACGCCATTATTGTCGCCTCATCTTGGCTTTCTAGGATTTGCATCATTCGGTAAGCCGCCGCAGAAAGAGGGACAGAGAGGAGAGAGAGCGAGAAGACAGACCGTATTCATCGGGTTAAGCAACTTCCCCTGCCTGCGTAAAAGAATCTCATTCTGCGGGGGCAGACGGATGGCCTGAAGAAGATTTGACGATTGAACAAGTTTTAGAAATCGCGTGATACTCCGCCGGCACCTTCCTTTCCGGCGCTCCATCCTCCACAGCGGAATTTAACCGCCCAGTTGAGGATTTGTTCGCTCCCGTCTTTGTTGAACTGGTATCCAGTTCTCTCTATCTACTCGAATCTGAAATTGCTCTTTTTTATTTTTCAAATGAATCAATTGGCAATTCCCGCGTGCACAAAATTTAATCCCTTTTCCGGATTTAATTGGGTTGTGTTTTCGTACATATATCTGGAAAATCTCGGGGTCGTTTCCATAAAGGATATAAACCGCATAGTCTTACATCAAAGGAGGCACATTTGATCTCGTTTGACTCGACTTTGTCATGCTTGCTGATATAGCTATGTCCATTTTCTCTCCCTGCTCTGATTATCTAATCCTTGGTAATTGCTTTATGTTGTCGCTCTCTGTTCTTCTGTTTTGACGTTTCTTGTATTATTACTCCTTTAGTGGTAGATTCCCTCTTCTACTGGGAGCATTACGCGTCTTTTACCAGCCGAGCGTGGGAATTGTTGCTGAAATCGATTACATGTAGCTGCTATAGAATTGAAAAGAAAGATTGCGGTGCCTTCACGGAAGATGAAATCGATTGGTCCCTCATACGGTCGAATCGGGAAAATTTTGATATAAAATAATGTTTTAGCCGTATTATCCATGGGGGTAATGCTTGGTTTTAAAATGCATCAGGCGCCTGATGCATTTTGGATGCGATGCGAGCATCAAAACGCATCCATGGTAGCGAGGCGAGTTTATTCAGGATGCGCCCGTGATGCGCTCGATGCGCCCGTGATGCGCTCCGATGCGCCCGATGCGTCCCCGATGCGCCCGGTGCGACCCCGATGCGCCCCGATGCGCCTTGAGCTTGTTTGTTTCCATAATTTCTTCGTTTTTATTCCTATTTGTTCCTACATGCTCATATATCAACCTAGTTTGACCCTATGCACTTATTGTTGGGTTTAGAGCAATCAAAAACTCAAGAACATCATAACTGACCTAAAGCTTGAATGAGTCTTGTGTGTATGTTTGATGTCTTTCTTGTGCGCAATTGGTGATATGATATGATTATGAGACTCATAGGGGTTAATGATCCAATCTAGAAAAACTATATCATTAAGGAGGGGAAGAGAAAATACTTCAAGTACTAAGGAAAAATTGTTGCTTTTTCATATACTTATACTAGGACGAACTTGAGTGATGATGAGGAAGAACTTGAAGAGGATATTGGCTCTCCTAATGTTGAAGATGATTTAGTTGATCTTGTGTTGATGACATCCAATAGGTTCATGTGGTGATATCTAAACATAGTCTAATCATAAGTTTGTTATATTTAAAAGTTATTATTCTCTTGTGTGGATTGATTACTTTATACTTGTGTTTGGATGTTTTTGTTCTCTTATGTTGTTTAGATTGAATACTTTGACACTTGATTACTTTAGACTTGTTTTTGGAAGTTTTAATTCCATTGTGTCATAATATTAATTCATATGTATAAAATGTTGTCTACAAAAATTTAGATGTGATTTTTTAGTAAACATCGCATCACAAACGGGATGCGCTCACATCGACGCCTCACGCATCACTTCTGGAGCCTAATCGCATCGGAGCGCATCACGCATTTTAAAACCAAGGGGTAATTAATAGTGATGGTCCCAGTCATATGCTCCGCTTGCAGTTCTGGCTGCAGTGACGCTGATCAGACAACTTTTGTTTGGTTTTGAATTGATTGAAAGGTTCAGCGGGATCACATGATGAGAATCAATGTGTTAGCTGTATGTACTATTTCAAGTGAGAGTGTGATGAACTAACTGATCGCATGCTCTGCTTGTTGTCGCTTGGCTTGTATTCGTTCTTGAAGCTAGTCATGGTCTATGTTTCATATTTCAACGTAAGTGATTATTGCGCATAATTGACTTTTGGCAGGATAGAGGTTTCAAGGGATTCATTTGCACGGCAGTGCCTTGCAAACTTTATATTTTCAGTACTGTGGAAGTTAGGGCATAGTGTTGCAAGTTGGTTTTGCAATGTGGTCCTTGTATATTCTGCTAAGCAAATTATTAAAAATGGAAAGAGTTGGAGAGGACAGATTTGAAGATGAAGGTTTGCCAGGACCTAGATATTCATCCCAAAGGCTTTCAAAAACTATTCGAGTAAAGCGTGATGTGGTCTTGAAGCATTCTCGCTTCATTGAGGTTAGATCATGTATCTTATTTTCAAAATTTCCTGGTTCTAACTTTGCATTATGTTACAAAAATTTACCTCCTGAATACTTTTGTTTCTCTTGTGTGATTCTTCTATATACTTCAGAAGTATGTTTTCGTCAACTCCAAACATTTATTTATGCTCCTAGGTTCCGCACGTAAACCAAATGTATGATTGGGATTGTGGGCTTGCTTGTATCTTGATGGTTTTACAAACAATTGGCATTGGAGATTATGATCTACCAGCTTTGGGAAAACTTTGCAGCGTAACAAGGTGGGTTTTTTAAAAAATATATCATTTTAGTGATACTATGCTCAGCATTCTAAGAGTAGCTTTTCTTCTTCAGGGACTAGTTTATCTTTCCTTCTTTTTTCTTATTTCAAGTGATAATTGGCCCAGCTTTTTAAATATTAGACATCAGGGGCAGAAAAATGAGATGTCATATATTATTCTGTGTTTTTGCTGTGGATTCCAAAGAGGAAGATTGCCTTGAACATTTTGACGAGTACCTCTGGGACCATTTACTTGTTGGGTCTTGTAAATCGCCTATAAATGTGTTTCCTTGATTGCTCAGTTGATGTCCAATTCTGTGCAGCATATGGACGGTTGATCTTGCATATTTGCTACAGCAGTTCGCAATCAACTTCTCATACTTCACGGTGACGTTGGGAGCGAATCCAGACTTTTCCGTTGAGACATATTATAGGGTAATTTTCTGCCTGATTGAGAACTTCACATAATCTAGTTGCTTGAGCTTTATGGCTTTATTGAAATTTACTTTCAACTGTTTACGTTTATCACATGCTAGAACATATGATTGTAGATGTTGGTCGTGTCTAGTGGAAAATTGTGGATCGATGGCTGGAAAGTTTTTCAAATTGAAGCTGCTCTTTCTGTTTATATTGACATAATGCTGAGTTGGTTTTATATCTGTTCTAGTAGTTTTTCAGTATTCGCTTCTCGCTGCTGAGTAACATTATCATTAAGCTAGGTACCTGATCTTTGTATACCATATAAATAGAGATAATTTGTTAAACAATAATCACGTTCATGCACCATAGAAATAAAAATAGATATGTCTTTTTATCAGTAATAGAAATGAAGTATATGTAATAATAAATTCAGAGCTTCTGCGGGGAAAGTTTTGTTTTCATTTATATGGATTACGTTTCATCCTTCAGATGGGATGGTCCTGCTTTACTGATGCCAAGATTTGTTTCCTGTAGGATCAACTACCTAATGATTTAGCGCGTGTGGACATGTTATTTCAAAAGGCAGTACAAGCTGGAATTAATATAGAGGTAAAAGTTCAAGCTTTAAAAACCACGAACCTTGTTATACGCACAAAAAAGCAGATAATATTATTGTTGAAGGTAATTTTGATAAAGGTGTTTTCACTTAGGGCTGAACCGCTTTTATGCAATGCAAGTTCCTTGATATGCTGATGAAACCGTGATTTTATGTTGTTGTGTAGCACTTAATTGTGGCAATTGAATCAAATGGGTCTTGTATGACCGTAGTTCAGTTGCTAGTTTTTTGTTCACAATCCTCCACACAATGATGTGCTGTCTGGTATATTTGTTGGGATAATCTGATGAGCATGTGTTTTTCTTGCAGTGCAGATCAATTAGTCAAGAGGAAATATCTCTTTTGATCTTGTCTGGCGACTACATCGCAATTGCCTTGATTGATCAGTTAAAATTGAGGTATATAAGTAATAATTACATGCATAGAATTCAATCTTTTCTCCTCCATGCATCTTATATCATATACTTTGAGATCTGATTCTATTCAGTTACCAACTTGTGATCCATTTGGCTGAAATTCTAGTTGTGACATGTGACAAAATTACGTATATTTCATGTCCACCGTCCCCAACAAACCAAAACAGAAGAGAAAAAAGAAAGAACTAACAAATCTACTTTTTCATGTATTCTAACTAGATTCAATAGTTGCACCCTCTGTTCACTTTGAGATACTCAAGATTGTTCTTTTTCTTTTTTACCTTGTTATGAGAAGTCGACCATGGCTGGATGGAGCCTGCGTTCCTGGAGTCTGTGGGAGCTATTTGGGCTATACAGGTCACTACCTTATGCCTATCTTCTGCATTCTCTATTAACAAGTTATCTGTTCTGTTTTGCTAAACGTACAAGCAAATTCCAATATATAACTAGGAACAAAGTTGTCTCTCTGGTGTGACGTCTGATTAATGCCATGTGCATTAGTTTTTGCGGGAAGAAGCATAACTAGCCTAAGCTTAACTATGTATTTTGATTGAGGATTAATTCTGATCACAAGTAATATACTGTGGATACTTGATTTTTTTTCAATACTAGTACTGATGTTTGATCACCAGTTAGTTTGTTAATGTAACCTGACCTGATCAGGGAAGCTCAAGAGCTGAGATGGGCTCTTCTCTTTCTTGCTGGTCAGCACATGGAGTGTTTGTATAACAATCTTTAACTGAAAATAATGCAGTTTTGGACGTCCACGTTTCTTTTCAGGTCATTATGTTGTTATTTGTGGGTACGATGCAGAGTGTGATGAGTTTGAAATTAGAGATCCAGCCAGCTCAAGGTGCCTGCTTTTATGCTGTTCTGAATGTCTTATCTACTTTGATTGCTTGTCGGCACTGTATAACCTTAGAAAGGATACATACATAAGGTTCACGTTACTGGGAAGCCTCTGGTCTGCCAAACATTTCATCGTTATATGAATACTCTTGCAAAAGTCAATTATGATACTGAATATCCAGATTAGATATCCAAGTCAAAAGCTGCATACTCGGTGCTAGTATCATTGCGGTTTATAGGAATTTGATTTTTGCTTGTGGGTGGACTGTCGAATTTAGTCTGACCTGTGAAAACTTGGTGTAGGAAACATGAGAGAGTCTCCTCAAAGTGCTTGAATGAGGCTCGGAAATCGTTTGGAACTGATGAAGATATACTTGTGGTAAAGTGAATTATGGTTACTTTTTGTTACTTCTCTGGGTGTTCCTGTTACTTTTAATTTATAAGCGTATAGGAATGCATAAAAGGGGTTCCTGTTGCAGATATCAGTCGACCACAGACCTGTGGGGAAGAAAACGACACAATCATCAACATGTGGATAATATGGTAGGGATGCGGAAGTGTAATTCATGTCATTAGATCTTGCATTGTTGGATTGATAGGGGAGCTGTACATATAGCAAGGAAAAGATCGTAAGTCGTCATCATTAACACAACCGTATATTTTCATCACGTGTAACTTTTTTTTTTTATACTCCACACGTGTAAATTAAGACTCGATAGAATCTTGTACCATTTCAGCTCGACCGCTAGGTTATCTTGAAGGAACTTCCAATGCGTGTTGCTTATACTACTTTCCTTTGCGCTCAAAGTAATGGTGGTCACGGGTCCGGTTCCACCGATTCCGGTTCCGGAAAATGTGTATTCGTATTTGGAACCGGTCTGGGCGGTTCCGGTTCTGAAATCTGGATTCGCTTCGGATTCGGTCAAAAAACTGGTTCGGTTCTGATCGGTTCCGACCAATTCTGGAGCGGTTCCGGAAAGATTCGATCGGCTCCAGTTGCTTCGTTTTAGCTCCGATTTGATATCCGTTTGAGCGCACATGTTGCTCTTTTTATCCATTTTACTCCTAGATAGGTTATTCTTCATGTTTGTAATCTTAAATGTGTAAGAAACAAAGACTTAGAAATTTTTATTGAATTTACAAAAAATAAGGAGCAAAGAGAATTTTATTATATGATTCACCGCCTTATTAAAACCTTATTAGGTAAAAACCCATTGGGAAAACCCTAATAAGAAAAAAGAGTACAACTACTAAGAGGTTACATGATTTCAATTTGTAAGTCTTAAAAAAAAGATTACATGGAAAGAAAGTAATACTAAATTACTAATACATTCTAAAATATTACAAGATAGAAGTCCTAAGTGGTGTTATCCCCATTCATCTCATACCAATCATCATGTTGGCCTTCATATTGCAATGTGCGTGCTTGGGATCTAACGACTATATTCTTCAGAGGAGCGCGCGCCCGAGACCCAAAACGACGTCGTTTTGGCCCGATTCCAACGGTAATTTCAACCGGTTCCGGTTCCCGGTTCCGAATCCGATGACGGTTCCAGGCGGATCCGGTTCCGGGCCCGGTTCGGGTCTGAATCACAAAACATGTATTCGTATTCGGAATCGACTGAGGCGGTTCGGTTCCAGTTCCGATTCCCACCCGACCGGTTCCGGTTCCAATCAGTTCCGGGTGGAACCGGACCCACTGGCCACCATTAGCTCAAAGTCCTTGCTGCGATGTCTTTCAAGAAAAAACATGTCCTTGTTGAGATGCAAACTACAAGCCCAATATATTTGATTCGTGTTATTTGAGATCAACGCTAAGGACTGATTCCTCATGCCAAGGTGGACGATAATCCGTGGCCCCTTGGGGCCATTGGGCAGGGGGCTTGCATACAAAATTTGAACGAGCCTTAGTTAAAGGCTAACTTCCTGCATTTGGGCTCATCGCTTTGCGGCCTTGCACATTTCTTGACAACCATAATACCATTCTACAGTTTAGACGGTAAAGCCTTGCGTCCTCTTTGACAATAGAGTAGAAACTCATAGGTTATGACCCATCGAAGTTTTACTATTACATGAAGAGTCAGCAATAACTTCAACTGCTAATCATTCGTGAGTTTTTCACATAAATCTTATATTGTTCTCTTTTACTGTTAAAACACATCCAACATTATGTGGAGTTCCACTTTAAGATCTGATAGCTAAAGAAAGATCACTACTATTCTCGATAGCGCCTCTTTTGCTTCCGAATAACAGAAGGAGCTGAACTTGAGACAACGACGGTGGATCGAGCTACTAGCTGATTATGATATCGACCTCCAGTACACTGAGGGTAAAGGTAATGTCGTGGCAGACGCTCTGAGCAGAAGAGCACATTCACTTCTTGCTCTCATAGAGACGACCACGATAGCTGAGGAGGTATATGCACCTCAGGACAGTGATGTGTATCTACAGGGTATCAGGCAGAAATTAGCAGATGGGTTGACTGATGGTCTGAAGTATGACTACGAGCTAGACAGCGAGGGACACCTTCGAGTCAGAGGCAGACTCTGCGTTCCTCAGGATGCGACAGAACTTCAGACCAGGATTCTCTCTGAAGCTCATTCCTCTACATTGTCAGTACATCCTGGAGCCACCAAGATGTACAAGGATTTAAAGAAGTTATTCTGGTGGAGCGGGATGAAGAGGGATGTAGCAGACTTCGTCTCGCGATGTCTCACCTGTCAGAAGGTGAAGTTCGAGCATCGGCGACCAGGAGGCCAGATTCAGTCGTTACCGGTACCGTGCTGGAAGTTTGACGATATTAGTATGGATTTTGTGGTCGGTCTCCCTCCAGCCAGAGGTGGATTGAACACAATTTGGGTGATAGTCGATAGGTTAACTAAGACAGCTAAGTTCATACCTATCAAGGACACATGGAAGGTGCCCAAACTAGCTGAGGTATTCACCACAGAGCACATCCGGTACCATGGTGTACCGAAGACGATCGTCTCCGATCGTGATGCACGTTTCCTTAGTAGATTTTGGGGCCAGGTGCATGAGGCATTTGGTACTCAGCTGCGACTTAGCACAGCCTTCCACCCTCAAACAGATGGGCAGACCGAGAGGACGATTCAGACACTGGAAGATATGTTGAGAGCGGTCGCCTTAGACTATCAGGGGAGTTGGGTAGAGCGTCTACACTTGGTAGAGTTCTCCTACAATAACTCCTATCACTCATCTATCGGCATGGCACCATTTCAGGCTCTGTATGGCAGACCGTGCCGGACACCTTTATCATGGAGTGACCCTGCTGAGACAGTTTTGATTGGTCCGGAGTATATTCAGAGACTACAGGATGACATCAGGGTTATTCAGCAGCACATGAGGGCGGCACAGTCTAGGCAGAAATCTTACGGGGATCAGCGTACCAGAGAGCTTGAATTTCAGATCAGTGATATGGTTTTCCTACGAGTGTCTCCGATGAGAGGCATCTTCAGATTTGGGATGAGAGGAAAGTTAAGCCCTAAGTATGTTGGTCCGTACAGGATTACGGAGCGCGTGGGCCCAGCAGTGTATCGACTAGACCTACCAGCGGAGTTAGGGAAGGTACATGACGTGTTTCATGTATCTCAGCTGAAGAAGTATGTACCTGACCCTTCTCACGTGCTACAACCAGAGAGATTGGAGATTGAACCTACACTGAGATATGAGGAGACTCCCATTCAGATCCTGGACACGAAGGTCCGGGAAACGAGAGGCAGATCAGTCAAGCTGGTGAAGGTTCTTTGGGAGCATCATGGGGTTGAAGAAGCTACTTGGGAGACTGAGGACTCTATGAGAGTGAAGTACCCACACCTATTCGCATGATATTTCCTTGTATTCTTGTCTTTACGGGGTTCTTGTTCATAGCGGTACGAGGGCGTACCTTGGCTCTTTTCGGGGGGTAGTGCATACTCTTTCTTCGACACCTCATCCAGATTATGCCCTGTTTGTTTTGTTAGTAGAATAAGGGAGAGGTGTATGCATGTACTTGATTTATACATTGTGTGATTCTTGGTTTGGTCTGATGTTGAGTAATCTTGCGTGGAATTTGGAAATGGAAATGAGTGGAAATAGATTGTGGGAAAAATTACAATTGGTATGAATTGGTATGGAATTTTGGTTGGAATTGTTATTGGATGAACGTTCTGGTAATTCTTGACAGCACACCTGATATGGTGTGAGTAGCTATTAGTTGGTGTTAAACTTCGGGACGAAGTTCCTTTTAAGGGGGGTAGACTGAAATACCCCATAAATTAATTTAAATTAATTTAGGGGATTTCTTTTAGTAAACCCTAAATGATACTATTAAATATTAATTATTATATGGTATTATGAATTTAATAGTGAGATTTATAAGTCAATAAATGTGGAAAATTTCAAGACACTCAAATTATATTATAAAGATTTTAGAAATATTTTGAACATTGATTTAAGGCTTAAAAGTCAAAATAAAATCATAGAAACCTTGAAGCTTCAAAAGCCTTGCTAGGATTGACTTTTTGAGAATGGTCAAATCAGGCCATAAAAACTATACCAATAAAAAGGTTATGGAAAACCAAGAAGATTGATAAAAAGAACGTTAAAAACGGATCATCCTAGCCAAAGTTATGATAAATTGAAGTTTAGAGCCAAAATTTTGGAGGTTGCTGACGTGTCCAGGGCCAGCTGACTCAGCCACGCGCCTCGGGACACGTGTCGCGCCCAGTCAGCACCAAATAAACTTAATCGGTTGATTTTCCAGCAGTTTTGGCATGTCATGGGTCGAACTTAAGATGCTTATATCTTTTTCCCTACTCCACCATTTGGTATGCCGTTTGTTTCATTCGATTCTCCTATCTTTCCTCTTTCCAACCATTACTCACACACCATCTAACTCCTTCTACAATGATCGGAAAGTTGATCCAAAGTTGCCTCCTCGCGAGTTCGTAACCCAGAATTCCAGTTTTTCCTGAAATCGGGTAAACTTCGTCACGCCATAACTTCTTCATTTCTCATCCAAATTTCGTGTTCTTCAGCTTGTTTTGAAGATCTCTAATCCCTCTATAACTTTTATGTTGATGGCCAAGGATGATTCGCACTGGTTTGGGAGATAAATCTGTCTAAAGTTGCCTACTCGATCATAGCGGTAATTCTGCCCAGTTCATCCCGAAACCAACTAGGTAAACACAGATCTTGTGAGATCTGTAACTTTCTCCCTAGTTCATCAAATTCAATGATTCTTCCACTAACATCTAGAGTTACATGTCTAGTTTGGATTGTGATAGGTTCCATGAATCAAAACTCTCTCAGTTGGTGCGAGTTGATTCGAGAAGAGGCATACCTGGTCTGCACATAAAATAACGTTTTCCAGAATTCCCGATTTGGATTCTCCTCGTTAATGCAATTCCGGTGAGTTTCTGATCAAATTGCTCCGTTGTTTCCATTCGAAATTTCATCACCGATCAAACCCACATACCAATTTAGTCTATTATGCATTACAATAGGAGAATTTGTCAAAATCAGATTCGAACTAAACTATGAACCCTAACTTCGAACCCAGATTCGAATCTATTCAATTCTGCACGATAATTGGGGAAAACGATACCATTAGAACCGGAATTGGATTACGAATCGATAGGAACAAGAATCATCGAGTTTCGTTCTGTAGATTGTGAGATATCGAGTGATTAGTACTCGGGTGCGAATTGGAGAATCCTGAAGAACTCGCGAGTTCTGGGCCGTCCGATCTCGGTTAATAAACATGGACGGCCGAGATTAGATCGTGGGGGTTTAAGATGTAATAAGTTAATATGTTTTCCAGAATAAAGTCCTAACTTGCTAGATTGATTTAATGGTCTTCCCGAATGTATTTTGACTTGAAATTTTAACCATAGACTCCTTATAAAACCTAGTTTATTTTGATGTAAATTAATATGGGTTTTGAGTTTTTAAACATAAGTTATGAATTTTGCAAGTTACGAGTATTATGGAATTATTTGGGTAATTTAAAAAGATATTTTTATGAAATAAAAATTATATAATATGTCTAAAATGTTATAGTTATTATATATTAAATTTGGGAATTTTTGGACAAGGGTAAATGGGTTTAAAAATTATGTTTATGGAATTTTCATAAGAATAACTTATAATATATGGTTTTTAATGTAACCAAAAATTAAAGTATGGTTTGTTAATAAGCTTTTTAGGTTGGGGAAGATAACTAAACCTAAATTAACATTTTATACCAGTATGTTTATAAATATTTTGGGTATTATCTTTTAAGTGAAGTAAAAGTTGTTTACATATATATATACTTATATGAGAAAAATAAAATAGGAACTTATATTAAATCGAGGTATTAAACTGAACTACATATTATTATTATGGAGGTTAATATGCTTAAATTTAATTAGGGCAAACACTTTATTTTATAAACCATATCTCAGTTGCGGATATGTCTAAAAGATATTAAATATAATTAAATACAATAAGAATTTCTTAAAGAATGTCTTGGATAAATCCTAAGGAAAATATAAGTGTATATATAAATACATTAGAAGTAAATAAAAGAAGTAACATACCTTATGGGAAACATATTAAGAGGGAAAAATTGGGATAAACCTAATTCATACGTGACAATTAAAAATATTAAATGTTAATGTGACATCTAGGTGGACTATTAGGGGGAAGTACATATCCTAAACCTTAAATAGGTGACAAAGTAAGTTAGCCAAGCATAACCAAAGGGTTTAATTAAACTAAACCTATAATCAGGAGTAGGTAAATGGAATAAGTTAAGTATACATTAAAGATTTAATTACGAGATCTAGCTAGATCCTTAGGAGAGAGTAACTGTAAAACAAAACTATAGACTAATAAGAATGGAGGATGTGTAGCGTTATAGTGCCTTAACTAATCAATGCTTGGGATACCTTAATTATAGGTGATTAGTGGAAGTAGTTCGCATTTTCAAGTTTGGTTGCTGCTTCTACATATACCAGGTACGATTTCTCGTACTCAGATACTTTTGGTGACGAACTTTATGGAATGTTTTGAGAAACGCTAACTGAGCTTGAATGAATCTCAAAAGGGAACTGTTGTGTGACTAACTCAGCTTGATGTGACTAACTGAGCCTTGAATGTACAATTCACATGATCATTGGTTCTTCTTATCTGGTTACCTCATTAGATATTAACTGCTGAGGGTTTACGCTTCTGCACTCTGTAGGACTGAGTGTTTTGGTATTGCACTTGTGCAGTTATTAATCTAGTGGGAATATGGGAATGTTAATCTTGGCAAATTCTTCTTTCGACTCTGGATATCATTTCAACCATGAGCTGAGTCTTTGTTGTGATGTGCGCACATCTTCACCGGTAAACAGCGAGGGGCTGTATATCCCCTGTCCAATCGGACGTGGTAAACAGCGAGGGGCTGTATATCCCCTGTCCGGTCGGACGTTGTAAACAGCGAGGGGCTGTATATCCCCTGTCCTATCGGACGTAGTCAACAGCAAGCCATCTCTTCCAATTGGTTTCATTCCACCCTTGAGTTGTTGGTTCTTGGATTTCTTCTTTCCGTTCCTAGTCCTTGTGACTACTTGGGTCTTTCTACTCTTCCTGGAACTTAATCTAACTTAAGCATGGGATGCTCACTAACTCCTGGTGTGGTTTTAACTGACTAACTTTATCCTTTCTGTTGACTATCTCTATTTCTTGCTTGTTGCTTTGACTTGGTGATTTTGAAGTGCCTTGTCCCTCTGTTTTGTTTTTAAGAGTTTTTTCCAAGTTTCTATATTGTTTAAAGATTATGTTTTAATTTCTGTTATGAGGATTGTACCAGTTCCATTCCAGGGAACTGACTCACCCCTCCCGGGGTGGGCTGCTTGGTTTTATCTTGCAGGTATGAGTTGTTATACAGGTGGCCACGAAGAGTCTGAGTGATTGGGGTGGGAATTAGGATTTGTGGAGCGTTGGCGTAATTTTTCTAATGTTAGGTTATGTTATGTTTTCTCGAGTTCAGACCGTAGCAGTTATAATTTTATAGGTTGTAATTGGTGAGGTTTGGTGCCGGGTGCTTGGAACCCGATGATCTGTAATCGCCTTAGTATTTTACTTTCCGCTGCATTTATGTTATATAGGGGTAGTACCCATTACACGATAAATTATTTTATTACCCATGCTTTTGTTTAACTCCGTACGTGAGCAAAAGGAGTGAAGTGAGACGATCTCTGCCTTTTAAAATTGAAGAAGATGCTAAAATGAAAAATGGAATAGACGTCTTGTCAAGGATATTTACGTCCTTTAACCATGTGGCTGTTTAAAAAATAACATCTCACAGACGAACGGTATCAATTTTAACTGCACCTTAATGTGGGCCAACAAAACAGACATTAAGCTTATTGGATTCAGGCCTTTAGCCAACGAACGGGGCCTTACATTTTTTTGCTAGTACGATTTACTTAAAAAAAAAAGACATAAAAATGCTACGAAAAGGTAAACCTAAACAGAGTAAAGTGTACTTCACGCATTTTATAGTTTTTTCCCACTGGGTCTGGAAAATTTTAAAAATTACTAAAATATTATTATAAATTATTAAAAATATAAAATAACATAATATTTTAAAGAATAATAATATAAAAAAAGTTTACTCACTAAATAAAATTTGTGTATCTACAATGGTGTTGTTTTTGTTAAGAAAATTACAAAATCCACATAGAATTCATGTAAAATCCACCTCAAAAGTGGTAGATATTATTCTGTCATACTTACCTACACGAACGGATCTATATGGTTAGTCAATGGTTCACTAATGTGGTGTGATAAGACACTAAATTACAAAGATACAGCAGTTCTTAAAAAATTGCTTTAGCTTTTTAATAGTCGTTTAACTCAATTTATTGCTTATCATTCATTTTATAGCTTTTGCATAATTTGAAGAAAATGCTAAAATTGATACTATTCCAATTTATCACTTTCTGAAAAAAATATTGAAAAGTAGCTAGTTACAGTTAATCAACACAACTTGAATTAAAGCTGCATTTGGTTAAGATTTGTTTTGAATTTTTGGAAAAATACACATGTAAACTTGATTTTTATATTTTATACTCCCTTCTATTTTTAATATAAGTCATTTTGAAGATGTATCTGGACTTAAATCAGTTCAGATACATCTCCAAAATGAATTATATTAAAAATATGAGGGAGTATGTGTTAACAATATGCTAATATTTTATACAATTTCACATTTAAAAAATTGTTTCTTATGTTATTAAATACTCCCTCGTTAATTAATATTTGTCGTTTTAGGATGTGATTCTTGTTCAACAATATATGTCTTTCTAGCTTTTTGACACACTTTTTCCTCTTTTAACCCTACTATTCAACACAAAAGTAATTATTATCTAAATGGAAAAGTAAAAAGTAGGGGTATATATGCGTCTTTTTTCTACTTTCGTTAATAAGTGTGCAAGTTTCTATAATGACAGATATTGTTGAACGGATGGAGTATAAAAAAGCAAGCATAATTAAATATAGGACACATTTGATAACTGATGCTTTGTTCATAAAAACACACTTAGTTATGAGTTTAACTAGTTCTATGTACATGTCACATGCACTAACAGCTGCACCAGATTATTGCTTTTTCTCTTATATACTTTCATCATATATCTTTATTCAGCCGATACAAGAATAATGTTTAAATTAACAATTGTGAGAACTAGAATATAGATATATATATATATATATATATATATATATATATATATATATGTAAATAATTATTTTTTACTAAAAGTAATATTATTTGTTACAACTACTTTTGTGAAAGAGTTACTAATTACATGTAGGAAGGTTGTTGTCTCTCCCTGGCTAAAACACCATTTCCACTCTTCTCTATGTCTCAAGGTATTTAGGTTCTTCTTTTGGATTCTCTTGGCTTGTGTCTCTTCAATTTCTATATTTCGTGTGGCACCACAATTTATTGAGAAACACGAAGGGATTGCCTTACTTTTTTGCACTACATGGGTGGGCTAATACTCCTAGAATGTGTGGTGATTGGTCTCTTCCTTTACTTCTCTTATTCCTTCTCTTTCATTTTTAGTTTGCATGATATCAATCTCAATTTTAGTGTCTTTTCTCTGGTTCTTTTCAAATATTTAGTAGTGGTGTGCGATTCTTGGTGTTTCTCTTCATCTTTTTAGCTTCCTTTCCTTTTCCCGGATACCATCTTAGAGGTTCATACTTCCGCGTTTGAGTTTTTTTTTCTCTTGAGTTGCACAACATCTGTGGGTTAGACTCCCTAGGGCTAAATCCTTTCATTATGCGGGTTAGGGAAGTTGAGGGTGCTTTGTTATCTTATGATTGATATCTTTTGGGGAAACTTACTTTCCTCTTATCAGTTTACTGTTGGTTCGTTGGGGATTATCTTAGACCAAAACCGTGTCTTCAGAGGGTTTAGGTTTTGTAAGGTTGGTCAAACCATTTTGTTATCAAATTTGAGATGACGATGTTTGAGGACCGTGGGTTGTCAACATTCTTTTTTGTGATTCAAACTCTGGAATCAAGAAAGGCCATTGAGGAACATGAGCTTAGATGGGTTCCCTTTTGGGTTTGCATTTACGATGTCCCTCAAGAATATTGTAAAATGATGATGAAATTGGGCAGATTCGCTAATATGCTTTTGATTTGTTCCAAATGTGGACTATTTGTGCATGTGTCTAACAATTGCCTTGTCACTTTTTCTCTGGAGGATGATAATACCCCTTATGGCATGTGGCTTTGTACAAACGTTGTTTTGACCAGATAAGGCTTAGGGAAGCTCATGAGGAGCCTGAAGTTAGATGTATATATGGACTTTTAAAGTACTATGCAATAATCGGGAGAAACAGAAATACAATTTTTTTCTAAGGATCAACGATTTAATATTAAAACTCGTGTTAGAGAAATCAAGACGGAACTGAAGTTTAATTGATGAAACTTTACAAAAAATGTAATAAGTGGATAAAAATGTTACAACCTCCGTTCAACAATATCTGTTATTTTAGAAACTTACACACTTATTAAGAAAAGTAGAAAAATGACGTAGGTATCCCTACTTTTTACTTTTTCATCTAGATAATAATTACTTTTGTGTTGAATAGTAGGGTTAAAAGTGGAAAAAAGTGTGTCAAAAAACTAGATAGACATATATTTTTGAACAAGAATCACACCCTAAAACGACAATTATTAATTAACGGAGGGAATAATATTTTTCTAACAATTTAATATTTGGAGGTGAATTTAATCATCAATAAGTAAGCAATAAGTTCCAATTATTCCGGTCTTCAAATTCGTCTTATCTTGAGACGATTCAACTCAAGAGTTGGCGGCGACAATTCGAGAATATATATATCGATGCCAACCTATACGCATTATATGCAGAAAGATATGGGGGGACAAATTAAAGTGGTGTTATTTACACCACCGCATTGCCTGTACACGCACATGAGCTGAAGCACAATTATGTCATACGTACCTTCCTGAAGTTTGACTGAGAAGTAATTGCAACTTGTGATGTTAGTGCCTCCTCATCATAGCAGAGAACAAGGTTGTCTTGCTATATGGGCACACTTGATCACTTGTAAATGGGTTCCCCCTAAATTACTCAACATTGTTATATACTATAGTCAAGTCAATAATGATGTTTCATGTAACTAATATTTCCTCTTTTTTATAACATGTTTTTATTTTAATGTAAGATACTTCTTAGTTTCTAATTCATTGCATCAACTCTTTTCAAAATCGTTTTGTTAACCGAGAGAACATCATTCATTCATAAATAGGATACAAATTATTTTTTAAAAAGAAAATTCAAACTTGAATAATCTAAGTTAAAAACTATCAAATGATAAATACAACCAACTAATGACATTAATTAAAAGATGCGAAGTAGCTACTAGTTAGGTGGTTGGGATGTTACAAGGACTAAGAATAAAACTGGAATCAATAGTACAAACTTCAATCTTTTGCGATATTATGAAAACGAGTTTATTTGATCATCTTATTTTTTTTCTCTCTATACATCAATATACTTCAATTGTCATATCAATTTTTTACTTTTTCTTTCACTTATTTTTTTATACTTTTTTTTAACTTCAACACAACTGAAATCAGCTCTAAGTTTCAACTTTGCAAAAGAATGGGGTTGTTGATGATTTCCACAACACCATACACTATAATTTGATTGACTTCCCTAACATCACCAATTAAAGACAAACAATTGGATTTAACCTACACAAAATGATAGTCATACTTGAGGGGAGTATCAAGAACAAAATTGATGGTTTGGTCTTTGTAATCAGTGGGATAAAAGCTCAATGAGTAACTAAACAGTAAACATTCATTAGATCAGAGGTGCGTTACAATCTCAAATAATCACTCTCGCAGAGGATGGGTGGTCCTCTATTTCTGCAGTATTCACATTTGACTTTAACAATATATCTGGTAACATTTGATGAATAATTATGTTCAAGTCTTGACATTTGTAATTAAAGTTACCAGTTGTATGGAAGAAGATAGAGTTTGTGGCATTTAACTCTCTAGGATGATGATGAATAAGTTATCTTGGGATTTTTGGTGATTCTAAGATTTGTGACTAATCTAGTGAAGATATCAATTAAGGAAGAATTATTCATATAAAACCGGTTTTTTTTTTTTATGGTTATTGTCTGCGGTTTATTCATAAGGTCTTATGCTTAGTAAGAAAGAGCATGACTCCAAATTAATGATAAGAGTTACAATACCAAATAAAAAAGGAGGAGGATGAAACCCTTAAATTTACAAATTTTGGTTATGATCTTTATTTGTTCCCTTTTATATCGCTTTTGTGAGTCAATCACTTAAATCATTTGTGATAAATTTATCTTTGCGACTATGTAAGAGTCTTCAAACACCGAAAACAAGGGATCCTTTCAAGACCACAATGGTTTTTGGGAAGCACCGAGTTTTGGGTAAGAGTTGTGTCGCTCTTATGCAAAATCTCTTTTATGTATACTCAATAGTGATTTTCTATTTACATCACCAAGTAATGCCATGTTGATCATTTTTTGGGTATTGTATTAAAATGTAAAATGGGTGTTTATAGAATGAAATTATGTAAATATAGAAAAATTATTAAATTAAAATATGTAAAATAAGACCCCTTATAGTATTTCATTTAAAATAAATTGAAGTATTTATATAATTTTCTCGAAAGTAAAAATTTTGACCTCCAGTTTGTACTAACAGAAAACTGACCCTATGTAAATATAGGCCCCATTCTTTTGCACCATAATCAACTGGTTTATGATTTATCAGCTGGTTTATCAGGCTCAGTTCATTCTTTTGTTATATTATGGGTCAAATATCATTTATTTATGAAGCTTATTCAAACAGCATTATCAGTTAGTTAATCAGTTGGTTTATGTATTATCAGTCGCATTATCAGTTGGTGTTTATGTATTATCAGTCGCATTATCAGTTGGTTTACATATTGTCAGTCAACATTATCAGTTGGTTTATCAGTTCAAAACTCTAATACAAAAAAACAACTTATATAGGTTTTTACACAATCATCTAATTTGAAATCAGTCGTCAGCCCATATCAGCTATCAGCTGTTTGTATTCTTTTTGCAAAAGAATGGGGCCATAACCATTATTCTTAGTTGTAGTATATGTAAATTATAGCTAATTCAAAGGGTCTAGGAATCGAACCCTCTCCTCAAGTTCAAAATTTGAATGCATTCAATGAATCGTCAATTTTTTACACAAGCAGTTAAACTGAAAGGAAAGAATCCTACTGAAACTTACAAGTTCTATGTTGAAGTGTTGACAGAAGAAGAGCGGAGCTGTTTCCAGTACTTTACCTTATTCTAGCACCAATATGGGGAGACATTACACTGTGAGAGACGATACTATGGACAAAAGTAAGAGTTGAGCTAATCCTCTGTCTACGACTATATAGGCTGCAGATTGAATATCCCACATCTCTATAGATTATAAACATTAGAATGGTACTGGTGTAGAAAAGACGGACAAAAGTCAAAGAGTATGGCCATTCTTTTGCATAAAAAGAGTTGGTAGTTGATAGTTGATTTGAGTTGATATGGATTGATGATTGATTTCAAAACTAGATGATTGTAAAAAAATCAATATAAATTATTCTTTTTGTATTAGATTATTTGAACTGATAAACCAACTGATAATACATAAACGAATTGATAATACGTAAACAAACTGATTAACCAACTGATAATGTAGTTTTGAATAAACTCTGTGGTTAGATGGTACCCAACTCATAATACATCTCAAAAAATGAGTTGCGCTGATCATCCTAACTGATTAAACCAGCTAAAAAATGTGCAAAAGAATGAGACCTATGAAAGCTCAAAGTTCACCTCAACGGGCTCACACCATGATCAAATGGATAACTCATACTAGGCTCATGGCCTACGTTTTAGTTGAAAAGAAAAGAAGATGGATAAAACAATATTATAAAATTGAAAGGTTCCTTTTTCAAGAATAGAAATTAACAGGTTTAGTTTTCTCCTCTTCGCAGGGCAAGTAATATATTTATATTCAAAATTCGATGGTTAGATATATACACAAAATTGCAGAAAATAAGCATAATATATACTTTCATCCAATCCACGAAATCAGATAGAGCAGATCCTAGAACTTTCATAACTCAAAACTGAATTCATAACTCTGGTAGAAAATGGAGTATATAAGTCATCAGCAAACCAAAGTTCGGTTAGCCTTGCTTTTTTGTAGCTTGGGTGATTTTTAATTAAACAAGTAATAACTATCCGAATAAGCTAATATTACCACAACCACAAGTGAATCCTAATAAAAAAAAACAAGCTCAGAAGGCTAGTGTACAAGTGAATGTGTAGGAAAATGACAAACATTCAAGGTATAAGACCACTAACATGCACGCAGAATTTGAAACGAATGCAGGGAGATTTCTTGTAGTCTGAGGAACAATGTTTTAAAGAGAATCGCATGACCTTCAACGATTGATGGTGGATTGACCCTGAGGCTGTGGAGATGGGAGTAGCCACAAAGCTGCAGTAGTCTAGTCGGGCCTCAAATTATCCACATCAGTATTGCGCGGGATTGGGGAATGGCTTTCCTTAATTGAAGGGAAGGGACCGCACCGCAAGTCTTCAGTATCTTGATGCTATAGTCTATACATAAACCAAACAGGTTTGGTGGAATCATGGAACAGAATGACTGATAACTTTGAAGATGAGTAGCTATAGCCGTACATAATGAAGTAACAATTCCCATAAGTGATCGTGATTGTGGCACTCTTGATCCTGATGCCACAGTAATATTTGTTGGATGATAAGAACTTCAGTTCGACGTTTCATTTGCACTGAACCTTTGCGACCCCATCAGCTGAAAATAAAGGTTTATTAAGATTAGGCCCCATACTTTTTGTGAGCTGAAACATCTCATTGATGTCAGTTGTCAGTTGAAATTAGAAACAATAGACAGAAAAAATAATTAATATGACAGTTGATATATGTGACATACTAATTGCTCGACCTCTAGAATGGGCCTAAGTCATGCAGGCTGACGGAAAAGTAGTTGGTGGCAGGAAAACGTACGATGCAGCACAGAAATGCTGGTGATACATCTACTTGCTCGACCATTTCATTAGACCCCTTCTTTTGCATGACTGATAATCTAGTTGATGTCAGTTGTCAGCTGAAAGTTAGAAAAATAGAAAAGAAAAATAGTTGATATGATAATTGATGTATGTGACATACGAAGACAATAAACTAACTGATCAAATAAACTGGGTGCAAAAGAATGGGGCCAGCCGCTCCACATTCCAAGCTCAGGGAGGTTAATTGGGTCGATGAATTCCAAGACGGTACGTACTTTTGACGTTATTCTCTGTTAAAAAACATATAAAGGAAAACCTATTCAAAATATTTGTCATTTTAGAAATGAATCTAAATAGATTTAAACCCATACGCAATAACGATAAAAAATAAAAAATCTGAGAGAATAGTTAAAGTGTAAAACATATAAGAACGAAATGATAAATTTATTTCTATAAAATTATCTCAAAAGAATGAGGTTTAGGGCCGTTCTCTCACGGCTTAACAAGATAGATTAATGTTACCATATGTCAATTGATGATTTATTAAAATTTAATTCAATATATATGTGTCAAGTTATAATAAATTAAGTAAGGATAGATTAATAAAAAACTACACATAATAACCGGCCGAAAGTATAATACTCCTCTCATCCATCTACGATGACTTCTCCTGTCGTTGTCGGTCGTTTCTTCGCCATTGGGTTCATGATCAGATGTATCTAGGTGTATCTTATTGTGGGACTGGTTTGCTTCATCAACTGGCAGCCTAACTTATACACGTCATCTCATAGAACCAGCATTTCATGTTTTGTCATATTATCTCAGTTCTATCTCTTTGTATAGTGAGTCGGCACAATTTTATTTTTATTTTTTTTTTCCAATTTCTTACTATTTAGTTGTAACATTCAGTTGTTTATTGTTCAAGTTCTATTATGATTGTATGCATCGATGGAACCAGCAGATTCAACCTAAAGCAAGAAATTGCTAGTCTAGAACAAAACCGGGACAATGTGAGCGCCTATCAACAAGTGGAACAATTTATAGGACGAACTTGGATCTGTTATCAGCTACTCACCATGTAAGTGCTATACGTGTAGTGAATTTAAGAAACATAAAAAGATTTTCAAAGAAGATAAGCTTTTAGACTTTCTCGTGGGGTTGGAAAAAGACTATATCAATGTCCAAGGTAACAAATGATGATGAATACTTTATCTTCTTTGGAGAGTGGCTACACAAGAATAAGAAAGAAGACAGGTGGATCAAGCTCCTTTGCTAACTCTGTGGGGGTGAATTTCAACCCGCAATAGAGACTGTTAGGGCAAAATGAAAGCAGACCTTCTAAAGCCCCTTGTTCTTTCTGTGGTAAGAATGGACATAATATCAAGAGCTGTTATAAGAAGATTGGATTCCAAAAGGTTGGAAATTCGGTCAAACAAAAAAACTATGTCCAACAATGTTGCTACTGAGGGACGTTCTACCGAGGTACCTATTTCAGTTTTATCTCATATCAACTCACCAGTCTCATTGGCTATTGATAAGTGTAATATGGTTTAATTCACTTATTATTCGCAGTAGTTTGAGTAATATTTCTCACTTATCATGTGTTTACCTTAGATTTGTGTTTAGAGGATAACTCACAGATTTCATGGGTCAAATGCAATAAAAAGTCTTGGAATTACATCTTCATTGCTCAAGGATTTTAACACAACGAACAAGGAGCAAAACAAAACTAAAACAAAAAATCTAGGCCTTGTTGAAGTTGAGTTCAATGTCCGAACTTGCAGGACCGAACAACCCCCGAGAGTGAATACAGCTTTGTCCGAACACGTGCTGAGAGTTTCACTCCAAGAAGATTTGTACAAGCGTCTGTAGCCACGTTCGGATCCAGACATGTAGCATAATCATCCGGACAAGTGTTAATCTCGCACGAACATATTAATGGTCCGGGTAGTAAACCCGAACACTAACCCGAACACCATGGCGCTGAACTGAATTAGAATCGCGCGTTTTGACTTTTGGGGATGAATATGAAAGAGAAACTAGAGCAATCTATGGAAAGTATCTTTTGACCTATAGAACAATATAGCCGTGAACAAAGGCGCACAAGAGAGAGAACAAAGGCAGTCAAGAGTGGAGAATTACAGGAGCAAAACTAGATTTTGTCATCGGTTTCACAAAACTGATTTGATGGTGTTCTTTGTTTCCTATATTGTTGTTTATTTTCTATCAACTAAGTAGTTAGTTGAATCCTAGTTTGCTATGGATCTCTAGTTCGTGAATTCTTCTTCTTATTGTGTTTTTTATCAAATTCAGTAAAGATTGTCGTTTTATTCCTCCATTATTTTTTTATTTCTCTAGTGATTTATAATTGCTAGAGTTTATTAGTTTGTTTGTTCATAGGTGAGAACTACAACATTCGATAGAGTACATGAATAATACCCGTTAATCTAGTGACTACCAACCGGATAGGATCTTATCGCTATTAGTAATTATTAAATTGTCAACGAAAGTTAGAATTTAGTAGTTTCTAGTAAGAATTCACTTTGCGGGACTGATAGTGGATTAATTTGGATCTGAGGTTGCAATCCATAATTAGAATACACATAAAAAGGAGAATTGAAGAACTGAGGGGAAGTAGTGAACCGGGATTTCTTTGTTCGTTTAAAAGATCAACCTTTTAGTATATTATTTTAGTTTCTTAATTTCAGTAACAAAATCCCCCATTTTATTGTTGTAGATTTTCTCAATTATTTAGATCTAGATTTAAACTAAACACCACTTCTTTTAGTTCGATGACCTAGGGAATACTTAGGAAAACTTGCTACGTTAGACTGGTACACTTGTCTTATACGTTTCCACCGTACAAGATTTTAGGGCCGTTGCTGAGAGTTACGGTTATTTAGTTTAGTATTTATTTAATTTGTTTTGTTTAAAGTATTTTATTTTTATTTCCTAGTTATAATTTAGTTAAAATTTCAATTTTGTTTATTCTATAGTTTTTTATTTTTGTTGTTCTCGATTTAATTTAATTTTTATTATTTTCTTTAATTCCAGTTTAGCTAATTTGTGTTCTCGTGTTTATTTTATTTTATTGTTCTTTTAATTAATTTCTTATTTAGTTTTAACTATAGTATCTTTTTTTTTGTTAGTTTGATTTGTTTAAGGTTGTTTTGTTTTACGTCGATTTAATTTTAGTTTATGAATGTTACTTGCTGTGCAGACAATTCAGAGTTTGACCTTGATCCAGAAATTGACGGCTCGTCAGGAGAATCCGAGCTCACTTTAAATCCATTGGAAGAAGAAGGTAGTTGTTCTGCACCACCACCATCCGATTCAGTATCTTCAGCTTTAGAAATAAAGATGGGTGAGGTTGTAGATTAGAAGAGGTAGTTGAAGGACTACACTCATCCAAGTGTGGAGGGACTTAGAAATATTATTTTAATTCGTGTACTTCTAGCTGGAGCGCAATGACAGTTCAAGACCCACTACATCACTATGGTCTTGAACACTCCTCAATTTGATGGGACAGTTATGAAAGATCCAAATGCCTACCTTACATCATTCTTGTGACTAGTCCAAGCTTGTTTTACTCTAGCTATTCAAGAGGTTGCAAGACTGACTTTATTTCCTTTTTCGTTAAGGGATAGAGCTGCAGAGTGACTGAATTCTCTACTCAGTAGATTGACCAACCTATTGTATGGATAATAATGATGATGACATTTCTTAACAATTTACATTATGAGCATCTCTCCGGTTCAGAATTCTCTAAATATAAAAATATAATGAAAGAGTATGATAAGGAACTCTGTCAAAATTGGAAATACTCATAATTATTTATCACAATGCATCGGTACCATATTTGATATTTGAAGAAAGTGTTTCTATTTATGACTTCATAAGAAAAATCATGTGTATCCCAATGATTATATACATTTTGGGTGGCAATACTAATAAAAAAAAATCTTATCATATGTGTAAAGTTTTAGATTGTAAACTCTAAATAGTGTAAAATCTAATTCGTATTCCCTAAAATTCAATTTCTAAAATCTAACTTAAATGATTAAAATTTATAGCAATACATTTAAAGTTATAAAACAATTAAATATTCTATAATATTTTCGCGTGTATATTTACATGAGATGTCAAAAATAGAAATTTGTACAATGTATGCAAAATTTTCTATACTTTATTTAGAAACACTTCATCAACAATTATCGGTGAAAGAGTTAAGAAACTAGTATCTCCATTTCTGAAACCTGATTTTACTATTATTATCTTGGACTACATCCGTCCCAGTTAAAGCGTTCAGTTTACTATTTAGATGTATCGTTTGACTTCAATATTTAACCTATAAGATAATATATTTTTATAAATCTATGTTTTACAATAGAATCTTTATGTGAAAAACTATATATTATACAACTTAATGTTTAAAAATTATTTTATCTTATATGTTTATTATTGAAGTGGAAAAACATATCAAAAAATAAACATGACACTTATGACATGACGGAGGTAGTACAAAATAATAAATAATAATAGTATTAGTACTCTCTTAAAAAAAATGGTATTAATACCAAAAATAACCAAAACGGGAAAGAAAACTTAAAAGAAGCAAAAGAGAAAGTTGCAAAAATTGGCATCACAGCAGGTATTTTCAGTGAAAGGACAAATATTTATCTCTAACCACTTGAATTACTATTTTACCCTTCCTGCATTACCTCCACTTGCTCCATATTTCAAGGCCACACACCATCACACTCTCCCCCCACGTTCTCTCTCCCTCTCTTCCAATTTAAAATTTTGATTTTCAAAAAAATATCTGCCCCTATTATTACAGTACAAAGAACACGAACAAATGCGTTATTTAAATAACCTACTAGTACTACTACAACCTCTCTGTCTTCAACATTCTCCCACCTTTCATCTCTCTTGCTGTTGCTTTTCCACTACTCTCTATCTCTCTCCTTATTTTCGTCTTCTCCAGTTGGTTTCTGGGTCCCTCTCACACCCTGCAAATCCAGCAAAACTCACTGGGTCCTCCCCCCCACACACCACACCTCGCCCTTTCTATTCACGCTTTATAATTAATTCCGCCCCCAGACCAGTCGCATCAGAAGAGCAAACTTCACGCCACTTCCCTCCCTCCGTTTTCCGTTTGAAAAAACCAAAAAACGAAACCATACTTCCACATCTGTCTGGTTTACTCATGGCGGATACCGACACCGACTCTGCTAGTTTCTGGCTACCGTCCGAGTTTCTTACCGACGATGACTTCCTCATTGACTTTAAGACAACCTCCAAACCACCTTCCCCGGTGGCGGAGATGGAGGAAGAAGAGAGTTTACTGCTCCAACAAGAAACGCTGACCTTAACCGTCACATCTCTCTTACCAACAGTGGCGGTTACTACGACCTCTTCGCTTCCCCACCCACACTTAACTCTCCTGGTGAGTCGGTTACTACAAGTTCAGCCGAAACTGAAGAGGAGAACATCAACGACCGCAACGAACTCATTGCCGAGTTAACTCGTCACCTCGCTCGTTCTTCCTCACTTGAAGACCATCGCTCTGCCGCCCGAAGCAACTCCATCCACATCAAGTAAGAAAAAAAAATACTCCCAATACGACGTCGTCTTCTGTCTTTTCATCTTCTATGTTATCCTTCGATCTAATTCGTATTTCTCTTTTGCAGAAATCGTGGGGCGTGCTAGCGACTTCCCCCAATCAACACTCAGTGGTTTCACGACCTGGTCTAACCGTTCAACTTCCGCTCAAGAGATAACTCCACACTTACGACGGTGTTCCCACCCGTTTCCGGCGTACAAGGATGATACGTTGGAACTCATCTACGCAGCGGCGGCTGGAGAAGTTGCGAGAATGAAGATGAGAGCACAAGCTCAGCATCATCATATGTTGAAGCAGCAGCAACAAGCTCATCTCCAGCAGCAGAATAACAGAGGTTTACTTTTCGGCCCTCATTGTAATCCGTCTTCACCAGATCCCTACCCCGCCGTCGGTCACGCGCCTGGTTGCTTCCATCACTCACGTCAGACTCCGTGAGGAAATTTTAGGGATTTAGAAGTTTGTACCTAAATTATCCCGTTCTGTACACGGCTAAATTTGTTTGTAATGGATATTTAAATTAATGTTTGGGAGATTGGTTTTTGCAGATTCAGCAATTGAAGAATCAACATCATGTTAAGGAAGAGGGATGGTTATGTCAACATCCACAGCTAAACTGCAGAGGTAATGGATGTGGGGTGGGTTTGATCCAGAACGGAAGGTGTACGGGTGGTTTGGGTGGGTTTGCATGGCCTACTCCGAGAGTTCAGTCACATAACCATCAACATTCTAACCATTACTGTCCACATCCTCGACGTCAGCCACCAAATGGAGAGTATGTTGTGAGAAGTGGTCCTGCGCTGCGTTTGTTGGTGTGTCCATCTCCATCTGCACCTGTTGTGGCCAAGAAAAAGTCCGTCGGTACCGGTGTGTTCTTGCCTCGTAGATTTGTTAGTGAGAACGCCGGCTGTGAGCCTCGAAGGAAGCAGCAAGGTATTTTTGAATTTTTTTTCTACTGTACTGGATGGATTTCACGATATCTTCATTTGGGTTTTTTTTACAAATTTCACATCTGTGAAGTTGTTGTGATTTAGACATAAGGTGATTTTCTTTGGATTCTCTTCGGTTATGGGTGTTAAATCACAGCTGGATAATTTGGTGTACTTTTGTTATGAGATTCCTTGGTGAAGCTTCCACTACTCACCCAGAAAAAAAGATTCCCAGATCTGATTCATTTTCTTATATATTCTACTAATCTTTTTTAAATGTATTCTCTGAAGGATGTTCGCCGGTTATGGTACCTGCTAAGATGTCCCAGTCTTTGAATATGAAGTTCGAGGAGGTAAATATCAACAATGGCGGTCCCCATTTCCAGTCCCATCCAAGCCTGGTCTCTTCCAACCATGGTAACTAAAAAAAAAGCTTCGTTTGAAAAAAAAAAGATTTAATTAATTACTTTTGTTTTCTACCCTTTGTTGGGTCCCATTGAGTCGATTTAATTTTTGCTGTACTTCTCCATGACACTAGTTTAAAATTTAAAATTACTCTTCTGGGTTTTTGTATCAGATGTGTTACTACTGGCTAGAAGAAACGCTTTTACGCCACAACAAAAGACAAGTCCAAAGCCAGAGAAACCAGTCCTCCAACAGCATGAAGTTCTTCCTCAAGACTGGACTTACTGAAACACCACTCGTCAATTTCCCTGTTTTTGTGTTTGGTTTGTTTTGTGTAAGCCAGAGCCAGAGCCAATGCAGCAGCAAGTAGCAGCTAGCTTTAAGAAAGAAGATTAGAGAATAGGATATAGATGGTGGTTTTTATTTTTTTCCCTTTTGTTTGTGTGTGGGGATTTTAAAGGAAAGCTTGCGTATGGGGATAATGGAAAGGCGTGATGTACGAAGCATGGAAAAGGAAAACATAGAGAAGAGAATAAGGGGGACAGATCTGCTTTTTTGAACGAGAGATTTGCAGCTTTTGTTTTTTTTGAGTGGTGCTTTTCTCTCTTGTTTTCAAGGAGAAAATAGACACTTCCTTCATATGGGGTTAGCTTAGTTTAGTTTAGGTTTTGTAGTAGGCGGAATGGGTTGTTTTTTGATATATATGGTGCTTGGTGTAATAAAAGTCGGACAATGTGTATTTTATAATAATAGTTTTATTATTTGATTCGTAGTATAGGTAAAAGAAAGGGTGTTTTAGGGAAATAGATAGTTCACAGTACTGCTTGTGTAATGAAACCGGAAGGAGAAGGGAATGAGAAGTAGGGTATGTAACTTACAGTTTGGTATTGTAAGTTAAAAGGAGAGACACATATCTCCATGCCTGCCTCCCATCTTTTGGTTTGTTTTGTTTTCTCATCTTCCGGTATGTTTGAATTCCTCGATAATAAGATAAGAGAATTTGTTTATTTATTTATGGTGTCGGTTTATGTTTTCGTTTTTCTTTCTAGTTGAAACTATTGGATCTGTTATATTAACTCTAATGTTTGTTTTATTCCCTCATCCTTCCACTAACGGGTATGTTTGAAGTACCATATATTAAAATGTATGGTGTTGGTTTGTGGCAGTCTTTTAAGCTTAACTTGAAATAAAGTAACTCGAGATAATAGACATAAAACTTAGTTGAATCTGATTTGCTTTACTCCTGACTTTCTTGATGTGATTTCAGATGGTGGTGGAGAAAAGAAAAGGGCAATTGGTTTTTGTATCTTGCCTACAATCACATAACATAAGGTATATATTTTTATTATAAAAGTAAAGTTTTTTTTTTAAATATGAACTATATTTAAAAAAATGTTCAATCATACTTATTAAAATATATTTATTATTGAAACATATATATGGATAGACTTCTGCAAGTGGATAAGAACTTGCCAAACAGTTTTTAACTTTCTAGTTTGTTATTCGATTTTCTATGAGTCTGAATATTATCGAAACCCTCCCTCTTTACTACTTCTTCGGATCTTAGCTTCCACATTTTAGAAGTTGTTGTGGGTAATATCCCGGATATGTAACGATGTGGTTGAAAGATTAATGAAAAGGTTGTTTGGTTTAAAAAAAAAGGAAAATTACATCGTCCACCCATGACGTTTGGCGAAATTACACAGCCCACCCACGAGGTTTCAAAAATTACTTTACCCACCCACGTGGTTTTCACAATTTTACATCCAGTAATTTTTCTAATATTTGATCAACTTAAAATATGGTTAAATGATATCCAAATTTGATGATTTTTACATGGACGATATTAAAGTGTTATATTTTGGTAAAACATGAAATCCAACGTTTTTTACGCTTATATATGACCCGTGGGATCCGATGAACGTGTCTCATGTTTCATTGGGTCCCACAGGTCATATATGATCTTAAAAAACTTTGGATTTGGCATTGAACAAAAATATAACACCTTAGCACCGTCCATGTAAAGTTTCATCAAATTTGGATATCATTTAACCATCTTTTAAGTTCATCAAATATTAGAAAAGTTACTGGATGTAAAATTGTGGAAACCATATGGGTGGGTAAAGTAATTTTTGAAACCTCGTGGGTGGGCTGTGTAATTTCGCCAAACGTCATGGGTGGGCGATGTAATTTTTTAAAAAAAAAGAAAAAAAAGAAATTCTCTCACACTTAAAATTGGAGAAAGCTGATTTGACTAGCTTTGTAAGATAATCTACATCTGTGAGCTAGTTTAAGAACGAACCCTTAGTTCTTTTAACGTTTATACTACTAAGTTAATAATTGTAGTTTTATCTATATATTGTTATCTATAATAATTACTAAAAAGGAAAAAATCCATAGATTGTTAGTATCTTTAAATTTGTTACTAATAAAATATTCTCTAATTTTAATCTGAAATAATTTATAGTCATAATACAAAGCTATATAAATTTGTATAGGTTGTCGGTTATTTATGTTAGTCATCAAATTTAAGCTACTGAAATAAAGTAGAAAAAAGATAGGCTCCATATAAAGAGAAGAAAATGTGAGTTCGAGATGAGTTTCATATTAAAACGTTGGTTGGAACACCATTTGTCAATATATCTTGTAAGCATTAATATTGTTCACAGTAATAATATAGGCTTCGTTTCTACAAAAGTTAAATAAATCTGCTTTTAGAATTATAATGTTTGACCGTTTCACATTGAAATGAAGTTACTAAAGGAACATTAAAGTACAAGGCTTGTGGATTACTGTAGGTGCGTTTAAATGCGTTAGCTGTTGTATGCGTTTCCTGAGTGAAAAAAAAAACTACCTAAGTGACAAATGATGGAACATATCAAAAAACGAAAATAGAGAAAAAACCATCTCTTCCCTATCTTTTTACCCCGACGAATCATTTAGCGACAATTCATAATATATCACTAAAATAATTTATAATTCATGATATATTATTTTTGAAATCTAGCGTTCATATATTAAGAAAAATTTTGAAATTCACAAAATATGACGATTTGGTATCATACGTTAACTGAGCAATGTGCTCTAGAAAATGATCAAATCGTCCCTCACAATTTTATTTATTTATTTATTTATTTTTTGATTCATTTAATTAATTTAAATTAATCTATTTTTTTAAGTTAGTAGTTTTTAACCACTAAATAAGTTCATAATATACCCAGTTTTTACAAAAATTCATAAAATACCCATGTTTTTACAAAAAGTTGACAATATGCCTCAGTTTTTATAAAAAATTCACAATATGTCCATTTGTTTACAAAAGAGTTCACAATATGTCCCTATTTTTCTTTTAAGCTGTCGTAACAACTATTTTTATATTCAAACGGAAAGCTATACTACAACTGCTGGGCTTGTGGTTTCTTTCAATGGTAGGCACCGGTGAAGCATGATCGATACAACCATCATCCTAAAATAAGACACACTTTCAAAGAAGCTACTAGCCCATCAGTTATATTATGCCCTACCAATTGAAGTGTTCTTACGTGAGAGAGTGAGATTGGCTAGAGCTCCACATTTGCAACGGATTGTCAAATTTTTCGTTGATAACAAGATGGTGCTTATATAGGCAAAAAGAGTTGTTGAAGTCAAACTAACCGTTTGAACAGAAAAATAACTGTTACAATAACTTAAAAGAAAAACAGGGGCATATTGTGAATTATTTTGTAAAACAGGGGGTATATTGTGAAATTTTATAAAAATAGGGACAAATTGTCAACTTTTTGTAAGATGAGGACATTTTGTGAACTTTTTATAAAAAAGGAGGTATATTGTGAACTTTTTTAAATATTTTTTTTAAAAATTGTCATTAAAAAATAACAAACTTTTTTAAAAATAAAAAGGTTAGAGTGAGGTGATAACAATGTATATTGCATAATGAAGCTTTAACCCTCTGTGTGTGTAGTGGGACAAGCCTAGGAGTGTGTATAACATTTTTGTTTTATAGTTACGGTAGTGGATAGGTTTCGAACCCAGGACCTATGACTTTGGTTACCATTTATCTACTGACCAAACTACCGGGGCTTGGCATGTGTATAGCGTTTATGGTTACAATGTTTGGGATTTTTTTAAACAAGAAAACTTTCTTCCTTTTCAACAATTAGCAATTAACATACATGTAATATCGTTTGGAACATTTCCCGGCCACCCCCACAGTGTAAGCAACGTCCACAATATATTTGTGTGTCCATTTAACACTTTGGACAACTTTTTGGATATGAAGTATAAATAGTTTCATTGCTAATAACACTACCCTATATTCATTATATTAATAAACTAAGTAATATGAAATAATAATTTTTTATCCGAACAGTGTCATGAATAAAAAAATGAAATATCTACAATGACGAAAACATTCTTCTACAAATTGCGAACATGGTTGATTTCAATCACACTCCAAAGTCCATACATGACCATCTTCAATGAAGATAGGCACATGATTAGCGGGTTTTTAACTTATTTATGTTTGAATTGAAACAACTCTAGTGGATGGTAGATAGGCTAAAACTCTATGATTTGGTAACCCATGTATTCAAATTTCTATAAGCGGGAAATTTAGCACAGTTGAGAAGCGACTCCCATTTCCATTTGTAATCCTTTGAAAAAATATTAGGGTCGCTATAGTTTCTATGATAAGTATTCTATTATATTCTCAACGATGTTGTTTTGATATTTCTTATTATTTTTAAAATATAGTATTTCACTTTTTTATCCTCTATTTTCTAACCCGACTCTTATCTTTTTATTCATAATTTTACTATTCAATTTCTAACGCAATAAGTAAGGATAAAATGCTCAACTTTTATACTGTTTAAGTCATGTGCGCAAGAAGCTAAAACATTATGCATATAGAATAAAGAGGGAATATTAAACACTAACTTGAATAATATAAAAAATAAATTATCAAACATTTATTTACAATTGTTTAGGAAATGATTCTTAAAAGAAACCTGTATCTTTAGCTCCTTCCATAAAATCTAATGCAAGGCACCTTGGAGCAGTGGCGGACCCAGACTTTAAAATGTGGGTCAGTTGTGGACCCAAAAATTTTGTTTACGGGAGTAAAACTTTTTTTGACACTATCACACTTTAAAATATTATGTTATTTTGTATTTTTCATAATTTATAAGGTCATTTACTAATTTTCAAAGTTTCACGGGATTGGAGCCTCATCCGCCTCTGGTAGGGGCACTTTTTATCGAATAACATCTGTCAAACAAAATATTAAAAATTAAATAAAAAACTATATTAAATATTTATATTACAATTACTTTATATGAGTCCTTTATCATTTAAAAATGATACATAATAATATTATTGTTAATGGGCTAATAATATATTTGATTCTACATAAGTGTTTAGATTATCATCAACCAGTTCATCTCCCATTCTAATATATTACATGAGACGGGATGCTCTTTCAATTGTAGTTGTAGTAACTGATACATCACCCAGATTTTGAACATACATTATTTTGAATGTCAAAACATCATATTTTGGTTACACTATTTAGTTATCTTTTAACATTTATTATTTATTTTTACTATACATAGACACATATATACTTGTATTTTTCCAAAAACCTGTGGGGGCACGTGCCCCCACTGGTCATAACCTCGGTCCGCCTCTGCCTTGGAGTAGTATGCAAACGCAATGAAAGGGTTAAGATGAGTTAACGTAGTTATAGCTAGTGAAGCGATTTCTAGATAAAACCAACAAATAACTTCCATAAGTTGTCAAATAATGTGGTAAGAACAAGCCCACTATGTTATATAAACTAGTAATGGCAAGGATCTTTGTGAGGAAAACGTGGCTGATCATATTATGATGGAGAATGATCTCAGCACACTATAACAAAGGGTTCACCACGAAGTTACACGACATGTCCTTGTTTGGGATCGACTATTTGAGGAAATTTTGTGGATAAGTCATTAGTTTGTTTGGAAATCATTATCTTGTGAAAGACGCATAAAGAGCTAGTGGAACCAATAAAAAAAACGTATGTTGACATATCCCTATATTTTCCTAAAAAGACCTAATATAGTTATTCAATAACTTCTCCATGTGCTCTTATCTTCTCACATTTCACTTCATGATGGTGATCAATTAGATAAATGATGAGCTGATTAACGAACACTTTTAACAGCCTACAAGAATGTTTGGGAGATTGAAGAACAACCAGAACATGATGACAAATTTAAGGAAAAATTCACAATACATCCTTAAAGTTTCACAATTCAAAACATACCCCAATTTCAACTCGTTCTTCATAGTTCTAAAAAATTTTTGAAATTCGCAATATACCCCTAATCCATGAAATGAAATTGAATAATGATTATTTTATCCCCTCATTTGCAGATTGAGATCTTCACGTCTCAGTTTGATGCTATATCATTCTTAATTTCATCTTTTGGGTTTCTTCATATCAGTAAGGTTGTCAGGTCCGGGTTGACTTCAACCCGAACCGACCTGCTTATGTTTCACCTCAACCCGAAACCGACCTGAACCAAAACGGGTTATGATTTGTCAATTCGAAACCGACCCAACGTCCCGAAATCACCTAAAATCAACCCAAAATAAAAAATATTGTACTATCAATACAAATTATACACAATTCACCAAGACACACATAACATAGCATATAAAACCATCAACCATAAATAATTACATGATTAATATCTAGGGTTATGACGCATAACTATAAGAACTATATTTTCTTTTCTTTTTCAAAAATGTTTTCAGGTTGCGGGTTGAAATCGGGTTGGCAGGTCAAAACCAAAACTGACCCGGATTTTTAGTAACTCCACCCGAACCCGACCTAAAAATTTTCGGTTGAATATTGTAACCCAAACCCGTGTTTTTAGCGTGTCGATTTCGGGTCAGCTTTCAAGTTCGTGACAAGATTGACAACCCTAATCTCAGTTGTTATCTTTATCTTTAAGAACGATTTTTTTAACCTAAATATAGGAGCTTTTGACCGCCTCGTCATCATTGATCGCCTCCTGTTTTAGCTGTTGGTTTTTGTTCTTTCGCTAGGCTGTGTTTTGCATCTTGTTTCAGATTTCCATTGTAACCCTTGGGAAGAAAGGTTCATTTGAATCTTAGTATGCCTTTTAGCTGGTTATCTAGCCAATTATCCAAAAAAAAAATACTAATTAAAGGGGATATGCACTTACCTAATTATATTTGTAATATGTATGAAACCAGAGGATGAAACTGATTCGGATAATTTGAGGCAGATAAAGCTAGTTGGAAATTAAAAAAGCGACTATTGCTAGTAGCGTTTGAGATTATACTACTTTTGGCATCTTTAAGTCAACAAAAAAATTGTAAAAATACTTCATATCCATCCTTAGAAAAAGGATGAGAATAGGACTTAACAAAGACACATTGATGATGCTGGTGCACATATACATATGGTTATTGCCAAATCTGCCCTAGTCAAACACAGCATATCCAACATTTCGATTCCTTCAAATTAGCCTCGTCCTTTCCCCAGAGTATGAAATGAATGAGGCGGTAAGATCTTGTTAATGCATCGACAAGAAAGAACCAAAAGTTCTCGTATATTGTGATGTTCGGCAGTGTTGACCAGGTCAAGACCATACTCCTCGTTTTAGTGTACCCTGATTCTAAAATCGTTAATTACAGTTGGACTTCGATGACGATCTCGAAAATACCGTCATTTCGTACTCCCAAATTCTTATTCCATTTTAATATGACTATCTCATGGTTTAAGGTGAACTAATCCATTTTGGTAAATATTGAGAAGCGCATTGAGTCACTGATCAGTGGCCAACATTAGGTCAGTTAACCGTGGTATCATAGTATGTTACGTTGTAATATAGTACAAAAATAACATATCTAAGTTGTCTTCTATAGTTTATTTTAAGAGCATATTCTATAGTTATATTATTAGTGATGACATTCTAGCGTACGTTGTATTTTATATGACGGTTTGGCTGGTAATCGTGGTATATAAAAGAGACACTCAATCCTCACCGACTCTCTAATTTCAGCCCAAAGCAAGTTCACAACTTGATGTACAATACTACAATTTCTCTTTTCTCACACTCATAAATACAAACCTCTCAAATTTATCAACCAACTCTTCCAAAACACGTTCTGTTGTTGGATGATCAAAACTAATCAAATATGTCACGTATATGTAGTGGTTGAGACAAGCCATTCATCAAAACTCAAAAGGCATGTCTCTTTGCATCCCCGTAAAATCTTTCAGTTTCAACATATTAATCTAAACACATTAATATGTGTCACTCTCACACTTAATAAATTAGAGAAACTTCAACGGTTTAATTCAAACATAATTAAATGATCAATATTCAAGCCACATTAATTAATGGAGAGAAAGGTGTGAAGGATAAGTGGAAATTTGAAGAAGGAAGAAAATCATATTATGCATGAAAAAGGATTAAAATTTGATTTTTTAATTTAAGTAAATAGCTAAATGATAGATAAGGGAAAACTTATTTCAAATAAGTGAAGAACAATTTTTAATGTCTTTGGGAAAATTGTTTTGTTTTTAGAAAATATAGAAAAAAATGGATTACCTTGCCTTGTGTTTAAACCCTTGATTTTTAATAACTCTTCCCCTACACCCAGTACCATTGTAAGCATCCTATAATAAGCTCAACTTTGATGGATTTTAGGTGTATGGAGTTCATTTAGATCCTTGAGCTTGGAAGCTCAAAATTGAGAAACTAGTTCACCGGCCTTTTCGTCAGTGGTATGCCAGGTAACTTCTTTTCTCAAACAAGGGTTTGCAAATTCTTATAATGACTATTCTCCGTTCTTTAAGAGACAAGGTTCTCTAGTCATGTTCATCAGTGTCTATGTTGATGATTTATTGGTATGTGGAAACAATGCTAAAGGAACTGAGACACTCAAAGTCTGTTTGGACATAGAGTTTAAAATAAAAAATCTTGGAGCACTACATTTCTTCTTTGGTTTGTAGTTTCACAAAAGCAATCACGGACTGCTGATAAGTCAAAGGAAATATAGCTTCGATCTCATTGATAACTCTTTCCCTACACCTGGTCATTGTTAGCATCTTATAATAAGCTCAACTTTGATGGATTTTAGGTGTATGGAGTTCATTTAGATCATTGAGCCCGGGAAGCTCAAAATTAAGAAACAAGTTAATCGTTGAAACGTTGTTTTGCTTGGTCCCATAAAATAATCAAATTACCCCACGATGATTACGCATACATTTTGAAGATTATAGATAGTCCTTACCATTTTGACTTTGGAAAGTCAATTAATTAAAAGAGCAATTGCTATATGAAAGAAAGTCCCAAATTCTTTGATTTAACGATGTTGGTGCTTGAAGAGTTTTATGTATCGGGTACTTGATGAGAATTTTTGGTATTATTGAGTTGGTTAAAAGGGGTGATGAAGTAGTGGTACCTAATGTCTTATTGTTGTTTCCCTAGTCTTTTGTAGGTAGTGTAGATCTTACTGTCTTATTATCACTACCTAGTAGGTCTTTAGTGGTGAGTCTACGGTCTTATTGTCATTGTCCATGTTTTAGTGGTGTGACTTCAACATTATTGTTGTTTCCTATGTCATTTGTGGGAAATGGTTACTTTATAGTAATCTGTAGGGACTTATTGTCATCACACACAATTGACAATTTGGTTGATGTAGTTGGCATTTTAGTGCCACCTAAATGATGAAGTTGGCAATTTGGTTGTCATTGAACTGGTGATTTTGATTGCCAACCTTGGTGATTTGGTTGCCATTGAATTAGCGATATGATTGGGACTTGGGATTGCTCTATTAGTTTCTGAAGGGACTTAGGGGGCGTTTGTTTTGGGTAAGCATGAAAGAGAATCAGAATGATTCCCTTTTCAACTGTTTGTTTTGCTAGTTTTTACTTTTTCAGGTAAGGGCAAGGGAATATGATCACCCCAAAACCCTCTATCTTGATTCCCACCCCTTACTAGTAAATGAGATTCTCTTTTCTCAGTACACTTTGACCGGCAATATAAAACCATTGACCGATGACTAATGACCATTGACCGGTGAATGTTGACCGGTAATTAATGACCGTTGACCGGTAGTCGGTAACCGTTGACCATTGATCGACCGCCGTTGACCGGTTTTTTATTTCATTTCCCCCAGCTCAAACAAACAACCGAGAAAATAAAAAAGAATTCTTTTCGATAACTCTCCATTCTCTTTCTTAATTCCATTCCATTACCCCGCTTGAAACAAACGCCCCCGGCCCCCTTACTCTCATCGTTCACCAACAGGTAATGAGGATGAGCTTTTGGTTATCTGAAATAAGCTATGGGAATAAAATGAGCTTTTGGACAAAAATAAGCTATGGGACTAAAATGAGCTTTTGGACAAAAATAAACTACCGGGTTGAAATGAGCTTTGGTACTGAAATAGGCTACCATACATAAATAGACTTCTAGACTAAAATAGGCTTATGGACAATTGGAATAATTAGACAAAGTTTAACATCTATCCCTTTAACAATTGTACTATTAGCTAATTATATTAGAAAATGATAAAGATTTAATGTCATATAATTATGTATATGGATATTTCACCACTGTTGTCTCAAACAGATTGAAGAACGGTGTGCTTGTATTTGGCTGTTTGAGTCCATTAGTAATGGACGAAACAAAATGAACTAAAAAACTGCGACTTTTTTTTTATCGGTCCGTTTGATATAGGGGATGAACATACGAATCACACACAAACCATGATCCAAGGTTTATTTTAGAGTGTGGACTATAATATTTCATGAGAGGGTAAGGAGAGAGAGGTCTGGAGGGGGAATATATAGGGAATGAGCTTCACTAAAAAGAGAGGTGATCATGGAGAGGAATATACAGGGAAAAATCCAAAAATAAATTTACCAACTCTAAATTGTGAAACAATATTGATCAATTTGAATTTTAAAAAACAAACTGACTATTATAACACATTGCAAAACTAAAAAATCCGACTTAACATAACACCAACATTTAGCTGTAAGTTAAGAAAAAATCATATCCTAACTATCAATCGAGAGTATTCTACTCCCTCCGTCCTGAATTGACCGTCCTGTTTACTATTTGAACATGTCGTTTGACTTCAACTTTTAACATATAAGATAAATTAATTTTAAAAATTTAAGTTTTATAAAATTATTTTATCTTATATGCTTAATATTGAAATGGAAAAACGTGTCATAAAGCAAACAGGACGGTCAATTCAGGACGGAGGGAGTAATAATTAAGCCAATTTGTTTCAGTTAATCTGGAGATTCCTGTCTGTCATTTTTCTCATGATCCAATGAAGTACTCCTCCTTCATCCTTTTTCCTCTGAAACCTTAAATGAGGTTCAAAATGGAGTAAAATATTGCAACCAACCACTTGTGTCAGTATTAGTGGTGGCATGAATGATAGACAGACAGACAGACATACACGTTCACAAGCAAGCAATCAAATCGAGTCAAATTAATGGCATTAACAGCAAATTAATCACCGTACTTGAGTCTTTATGTTCAACTACTGGCATTAATCATTAAGAATCTTGAATGCTTTTTATTTCTTCGCTGTTGGAATCTAATTCAAACCAGCCTTTACACATTCACTTCTTGTATTTGAGTCTGGGGCAATTTCGCTAATCAGCTCGTTTAACCTGTCTTCAAATTTGAAGAGTAGAATTGATGATCTTATTTGTTTTATAATATATTTTTTATTTCAATATTTAATATATAAAATAATATAATTTTATAAACAAAATTTTATAATATACAATTTATTAGAATTATTTATAAATTTTAAAATTATTTCTTATATTTTAAATATTGAAGTCACAATATATATCAGAATAGTGAATAAAATAGTCGAATCAAATATATTATAAAAACTAATTTGTTCACATATATCATAATTTTACTAATATGTGAATGCTCACTCAATCAAATAAAACACTCGAGCTATATTTATTTAATACATATAATATATTAAATTGATACAGATTTTTTGTTTTATTTAAGTATTTTGAGTGTAAGTAGCTTTTTTATATATATTGTACCATTTTGTTTTGAATGTGTATTAGTATTTACTTTTGATAATAAATGTATTTTTATAAATATATTATGCTTGTACAAACGATATTCACTTTTCACAAAAAACTAAACTGCTTAATCATTTTTTTTGTTGAAAACCTGAATCAAATATATTTTGATTACAATAAAGAAACGATTTAATAATTATGCTCGGTCGAATTATATATCAATACGTTGGTCCACCTTATTGTTAGGGTGTACATTAATTTTTATTCCTCACATGCTATGGGGAAAGGGACAGACGATCGACCCAGGCCAAGGCGATGGGTGCAGATCTAGAAGACCACATGCAATGACGATGGTGTTCTTTTCTTTGTATATCATTTCACATCAACTTTTTAATGTGATTATGATACTAAAGTAATAATATCAATCTAGTATTTCTCAATTTGCGGCTGGATGTTGCTTGGACCGCAACCTATACAATATAAATATCATCATCACATGCCCACTGCTGCGTCTATTAACTGGACAATCAGAGAGAATAATTATCCAGGTGGAAAGGGGACTTTTAGAATCGGTTCATGTCACGGGTCAAACAAGGTTTAATTCAAGTTTGTTCATCGTATCAAGCGTAGTAGGCCATACCGCCATAAACGGGCCTTTGTCTTATTAGTTCAATATAAATCTAACAACCGAGAGAGCAGTCAAAATGTAAACAGAAAATTACATCCAGTACTTATCTCCAATTTTTGATTTCAAAAATCATTTTTCCCACCCATATGGTTTTCTCCGTTTTATATCCGGTAACTTTTCTAATTTTTATTCAATTATGAGATGCTTAAATATTGTCCAAAATTGATGAAACTTCATATGAACGATGCTAAAACGTTATATTTTGGTTCAA
Source organism: Limonium bicolor (assembly GCA_023374045.1). Lineage (NCBI taxonomy): Eukaryota > Viridiplantae > Streptophyta > Magnoliopsida > Caryophyllales > Plumbaginaceae > Limonium > Limonium bicolor. Next base: position 195,671,211 of record CM041776.1, on the reverse strand, counting down.
TGCCAAATTCAAAGTTTTTTAAACTCATGTGACATGTGGACCTGATAAGTGGTGAAATAGTGCTCTCTCAAGGTCTTTATTCGCCGTCATTTTATTTGGTGCATGACTTATTTCACCACTTTATGGAGTATTTTTGTGTTTATTAGTGATCTTATACTTTTGGCATTTTCAAATAGGTAAATACTCATTTGAGTACATTTTGAGAGCTTAATCTGAGAATGCATCAATGTTCGAGCACCTCGGGAAGGATGCCAAGCCAACGGGAAGCATCGGGAGAATTCCAGCACAGAAGAAGGACATTCTGGGCCGACCGACCTTGCAAGGTCGGTCCGACTCTGTCCAAGCCGTCCCAAACACACTGGAATCGACCGACCTTGCGACCGGACTTGCAAGGTCGGTCGAGCTTTAAAACCTGTCACGTGCTCCGTCTGAAAGGGTCCGACCGACCTTGGGACCGACCTTGCAAGGTCGGTCACGGAATTTTTGCCCAGAATTTTCTGTTTAAAAGACTGCATTTTGGGGCTTCCTTCCCCATTATCCAATACACCGACTCCAACCCTAAACAGACGAGAGAGAGGCGAAAATAGAGGAGAAGAAGAGGAGAAAAGAAGAGAAGAAAGGAGGAAGAAGTGAAGATTTCTACCTCCATTGAAGCTTGGAAGCTCCTCTAATGGCTAATTCTTCCTTCTCCTTGCTCTTTCCTTTAGCTATGTCTGAGTAGTTCCATTTGTATCCTAGGATGAGGGTTTGAACCCATTTTGCTCATTGAATGCTAGAAACCTAACTCATTATTACTCTCGTTTTATTCCCTTCAATATCAATTAATGCACTAAATTGATCTCTTATTGCATTTATGGTGGTTTCATTCAATATTTGAGCTTGAGTTTGGAACTAGACCAAGAAGGGAGTAAACCCTAACTTTTGCTTTCTTGATTTGGAAGTGAATGCTTGGGGCTATTGTTTAAGAGTGCTTGCTTAATGCTATTTGATGACTTGAACCTCCTTTAATTAAGGGGTTTGATTATTTAGGTAAGAATTGGATTTCCCATGATTTGGGGATTCATGAGCTAAACTCTAATAGGCACTGAGATGATGAGTTATGGTTTTGAAGTTCTTTGAGTGAATTGGTGATTCCCACTATCCTAGGGTACTCTCCCCATCCATTCCATACACAAACATTTTACTGTTTTTATTGCATTTCATTAACAAACAACCAAGCTTGCCTCTGGCTAAACCCCCATTTTACTGTTATTCGCACTTAACTATATACCGAAGCTTGGGATTTAGAAACCAATTTCCTTGTGGATACGACACTTGTTTTATTACAACGAATTGGGTGCACTTGCCCGTTTTAGCTAGGTTTAATTACTATGTTTGTAATTTTCCCAAGTTTATGGCGCCGTTGCCGGGGAAATTGATTATTCAATTTCCCTTGGTTCGGTACTTTAGTTTTGTGCATTTAGTACTTTATCTATTTTATTGTGGATTTGTGTTTTTAGTTGTTGTCTATATTTTTACATTCCTCTACTTAAGAGCATTTGGTGTTGGTGTTTAGGTACCTTCTGTTTTCTCGGTGTATGCCAAACACTCGAGCCAAAGGATCTCCACTTGTTAGTCCGAGACCCGAGCTCGAGCGTTCGTTGTTGAGAGCCATCCGAACTGTGAAAAATTCAATCATGGCTGATCTAGACCAACACGGGGGTTTAGAAGACAACGGAAACCAACAACAAATGGCTCTCAAAGACTACAACCAGTCGGACACCGAAGGGAGACCTTCAGCCATAGTCCTACCGGAGTTGACGCCTCAAGAGAACGGACAATGGATGTTCAAAACCCACTACATCACTGCTGTTCGGGACTTAGGAAAATTCAGTGGAGCAAATCCCGATGAGCTCCCAACCACCTAAGTCAATTCCTCGACTTTTGCAACTCATTTGGTAGAACTGGAAATGTTGACCAGAGGATACGCCTGCAACTTTTCCCTCACTCACTGTCCGACGCTGCATCAAGATGGTATAGGAGCTTACCGTCAAAATCAATCCATACTTGGGCACAAATGGCTCAAAATTTCTTGCCAAGTATTACCCCACTAGTAGAACAGGCAATTAATTGGAGAGATCAATACCTTTTGCCAAGAGCCGGGAGAGACGTTGTACGATGCATGGGATAGATTCAAGGATATGTTGATGAATTGTTCCCACCACGGTTTGGATGACCAATCACTTTGTCTATCATTTTTCAACGGTCTCGACGACTCGAATAGACTACTTGTGAACTCCTCAGCTGGAGGAAGCTTTATGACTAAGTCACCTCAAGAGGGGATGGAACTCCTAGAGGTGATGACTAGTAACATAAGGCAATGGTCTAGGCCAAAGGGGAGAGCACCAAGAGCAGCTGGTCTCTTACATGTTGAACCCACCGACCACCTTTCCGCTCAACTATCTTCACTCACCAAGATGGTGGAGAAGCTAGCTATAGCTCAAAAAGAAACAACAAAGTCTATAGCTTCTTCATCATCACCCTCTCCATCTACTTCTACTCCAATCCAAGAGGGGTGTGCAATTTGCGCGGGTCCTCACGAGACCCACTTTTGCGAAGGCAAGTTTATGCCGATCCACATGAGGATGTAAACTTTGTAGGCAACCGCCCCGGATACAACTACAACCAACAAAACGCCCCATGGAGGAACCATCCAAACTTCTCATGGAGAAATAATGACCAAACCCAAGGGGGAGCTAGCAATGCTTCCAACAATCCCACGGGCTACCGGTCACAAGGGTCGTCTCAAATGTCCAACCCACAAATGGGTTACCGACCACAAGGAGCACCTCCGGGCTTTCAACAACAACAACACCAACCACATCAACAACATCCTCCTCCATCCACGGATGCCAATGCCGAGCTAAGAGACATGATGAAAAATCTTGTCTCGGCTGTGCACTATAAAGCGGCTGACTTGGATGCTTTTAAAGCAAGTCAAGAAGCCACCAACAAAAGGGTTGAGTCCCAACTTGAAAACATCTCTCAACAACTTGCTCAAAGACAACCTGGTGTTCTTCCAAGTCAAGCAAAGCCCAATCCAAGAGAGCAAGCAAAAGCGGTAACACTAAGGAGTGGGACTCCTTGATCCGTCATGCTCACATGAGGACATGGAGTCCCAAGAAGATGAAGCTCAAGAAGAAGAGCAAGAGATTGTTGAGGAACCACCACCTCCACCTAAGGAAGTTTCCAAGGAGAAGGGTCTCCTGAACCTTCTACTTCTACTACTCTTGCAAAACATCTTCCCCCTCTTCCTTTTCCCAATAGACTCAAAAAGAAAAATTTGGATGAACAATTTGGGAAGTTTCTAAGCATTTTCAAGAAATTAACAATTAACATTCCTTTTTCTGATGCTTTGAAACAGATGCCGATCTATGCTAAGTTCATGAAGGACATCATAGCAAACAAGAGATCGCTGGAGGAAGCGGAAACCGTTCACCTCACCGAAGAAGCTTCAGCGGTTCTACAAAGAAGCTTACCTCAAAGCTTGGAGATCCCGGTTTACCTATCGTTCCTTGCTTTATTGGTGAAATTGACTGCGGTAGTGGGTTATGTGATTTAGGTGCTAGTATAAATCTTATGCCTCTCTCAACTTTTAATAAGCTTGGAATTGGTAAATGCACTCCCACTCCCATTCAATTGCAACTAGCGGATAGATCTTTGGTTGTCCCTAAAGGGAAGGTAGAAGACTTGGTAGTAACTGTTGGTTCATTTGTTTTCCCAGCTGATTTCATTGTATACATGGAAGAGGACCAGAGAGTGCCACTAATTTTGGGCAGACCTTTCATGAGAACTGCTAGGGCCCTTATAGATGTGGAGAAAGGCAAAATAATTCTGCGACTTCATGATGAAAAATTAGAATTTGACATGTCTAAAGTAGTGAAGAGACCCTCACAGGCTGAGGCTGTTTTTGCTATAGATGTAGATTCAATTGTGCAGGATCACTCTCTCTCTCTTGTTAAATCTGATGCCCTTGAATTAGCTTTGTTTGAGGCTTGTTTTGAACAGGAATTCCACCCAGAAATGATTGAAATGGTGGCTGAGTTGAACAGCAGATTTTCTGGGTATAGACCACGCTATCCGCCACCCGAACCATTGGAACGAGCTGCTCAGAAGCCGTTGCCCTCGGTTGAAAAGCCTCCCACTGTGGAGATGAAACCTCTACCCTCTCATCTTAAATATGCTTATTTGACTGATCCGTGTGTTCTACCTGTTATTATTTCTTCTTCCTTGACAGGTGCACAAGAGGAAAGTCTGATGAGGGTGCTTAGAAACCATAAACGGGCTATCGGGTGGACTATAGCCGACATCAAAGGGATCAGCCCTCATTTCTGCACCCACCGGATATTCATGGAAGATGACTACAAGCCGTTGGTCCAACCTCAGAGGAGATTAAATCCCAATATGAAGGAGGTTGTCAAGAAGGAAGTTCTTAAACTCTTAGATGCGGGGATTATCTATGCCATCTCCGACAGCAAATGGGTAAGCCCCGTGCAAGTGGTCCCAAAGAAAGGAGGCGTTACCGTCGTCCCCAACGAAAAAGGTGAGCTGGTGTCTCAGAGGACTACCACTGGTTGGAGAGTCTGCATCGACTACCGGAAGCTGAACACCGCCACCAGAAAAGACCACTTCCCTCTCCCTTCATTGATCAAATGCTCGAGAGGTTGGCGGGACAAGACTATTACTGCTTTTCTGGATGGATATTCGGGGTATCTCCAAATCCCCATAGCTCCTGAGGACCAGGAGAAGACGACATTTACATGCCCATATGGGACGTTTGCCTACACCCGGATGCCTTTCGGGCTTTGCAACGCCCCGGCCACATTTCAGAGATGCATGATGGCGATCTTCTCCGACTTCCTAGAAAAAAGTATTGAAGTCTTTATGGACGACTTCTCCGTTTTCGGCACCTCCTTCGACACTTGCTTGGATAACCTCGAGGCTATCTTGATCCGGTGTGAGGAGACCAATCTTGTGCTCAATTGGGAAAAATGCCATTTTATGGTAAAAGAAGGAATTGTCTTGGGGCACAAGATCTCTTCAGAAGGTATTGAGGTAGACAAGGCTAAAATTGAAGTAATTGAAAAGCTACCTCCTCCAACATCAGTGAAAGACATTCGAAGCTTCTTGGGTCATGCCGGTTTCTACAGAAGGTTTATAAAAGACTTCTCCAAAATCTCAAAGCCTCTCTGTGACCTTTGGCCAAGGATGTAAATTTGAATTCACCGAGAGTGCCTTAATGCCTTCAACACCCTCAAACAGTGCCTTATATCTGCACCTATCGTGGTTTCCCCCGATTGGAGTTTACCATTTGAGATCATGTGTGACGCCAGCAACTATGCAGTGGGGCGGTCCTTTGTCAAAAGAAGGAAAAGATATTGAGGAGTATCTACTACGCTAGTAGAACCTCAATGATGCTCAAAAGAATTACGCCACCACTGAGAAGGAGCTGTTGGCTGTGGTTTTCGCCCTCGACAAATTCCGATCCTATCTTTGGGCAGCAAGGTTGTGGTGCACACAGACCACTCGCACTGAAATACTTGTTCAACAAAGGTGATGCAAACCTAGACTTCTCCGATGGATTTGCTCCTGCAAGAATTTGAGATAGAGATCCGGGATAAACCGGGTGTACAAAATGTAGTAGCTGATCATCTGTCACGAATGGAGGTCCCTGATGATGGTGTGCCCAATCAATGAATTCTTCCCAGACGAGAGCATCTACATGATTGCAGAGACCGGGACCCTTGGTATGCGGACTTTGCAAATTATTTGGCAAGGGGAGTGGTCCCACCAGATGACCTATCAACAAAGAAAGAAATTCTTCTCCGACGTCAAGAGGTATTTCTGGGAGGACCCTTTTCTTTTCAAAGTTTGTGCTGATGGGGTGATCCGGAGATGTGTGCCCATGAGTGAAGTGCAGGAAATTCTGATTCACTGTCACTCGGGTGAAGCCGGAGGACACCACGGTCCGGCACGAACAGCAGCCAAGGTTCTTCAAGCCGGGTTTTTCTGGAAAACCCTTCATAAGGACTGCCACTCGTTCGTTGCCTCCTGTGACCAATGTCAGAGGCTTGGGAACACCTCACGCAAGCATGAGATGCCGCTCAACATAATGATAGAGGTTGAGCCGTTTGATTTGTGGGGTATCGATTTCATGGGCCCCTTCCCATCTTCTTGTTCCAACTTGTTTATTCTTGTGGCGGTCGACTATGTGACCAAGTGGGTTGAAGCAATTGCAACCCCGACTAATGACGCCAAAGTTGTGATCAAATTTCTGAAGAAAAATATTTTCACCCGGTTCGGGGTACCGCGAGCCATATTGAGTGATGGCGGGTCTCATTTTTGCAACAAACAATTTGAAGCGCTGATGAGTAAATATGGAGTGAGACACAAGGTTGCCCTTCCTTATCACCCTCAATGTAATGGCCAAGCTGAGGTCACCAACAGAGAGCTTAAATGGATCCTCCAAAAGACAGTCAACTCCTCAAGGAAAGATTGGTCCATGAAGCTCGATGATGCATTGTGGGCATATCGGACCGCCTACAAAACTCCAATCGGTATGTCCCCGTTCCGGCTTGTCTATGGGAAGGCTTGTCACTTGCCGGTCGAATTAGCGCATAAGTCATATTGGGCGGTGAAGGCCCTCAACTATGATCTCAAGAGCGCCGGTGACAAGAGACGGTTCCAATTGACCGAGTTAGAAGAAATTCGGGAGGAAGCCTACGAAAATAACCGCATCTACAAAGAAAAGGCCAAGAAATGGCATGATAAGATGATTATGAAGCGGGAGTTTCACGAAGGTGACCGGGTTCTCCTCTACAACTCAAGGTTGAAGTTATTCCCCGGGAAGTTAAAGTCTCATTGGGCTGGCCCTTTTACTGTCACAAAGGTCACCCCTTATGGAGCTTATGAGCTGAAGAATGTCAAGGGGAGACTTTCATGGTCAACGGTTCCCGGCTAAAGCATTATCATGGAGGAGACATCCAAAAGTTGAAGCTCGGGCTCTTTACTTAAGAGACCCTCCAGGTTCCCTCTAACCCTCACTATGGTCTAGCCAAAGACCTTAAAAAGACGGGCAGCTTTCCGGGAGACAACCCGGACTATTGTCACTTTTACCTCGCAGTTTTTTTCTCATTTGAGTTCTGTTAGTTATTTGCTTATTCTATGCTTTATTTATTGCTTGTTCTGGGTGTTTTTGCATGTTGAATCTGTTTTTGATTGATGATAAGTGTTGTGGGGGCAAAAACAAGCATTTTGGTGAAATTCTGGTCTCGACCGCCCTTAGGACCGAACTTGCAAGGTCGGTCGAGGCCCAGATTTCAAACCCGCCAAGCTACTGACTTCGACCAACCTTGCGACCGGACTTGCAAGGTCGGTCGGACGAAAATTTTTCAAACCCGAAACATTCTGGAATGGACCGACCTTGCGACCGGTCGGTCGGGCTGAATTTTCGAAACCATAAACCCTTCTGGAATGGACCGACCTTGCAACCGGGCTTGCAAGGTCGGTCCGGCTAAAATTTTTGGAAAAAAAGAAGAGCCAAACGCATCGTTTCTTCTTTTCTACCCATTTCCTTCTTCTTCTTCTTTCGCCTTCCCCGATTCTCTCTTCCAGAGCCCGACGCCATTCCTCCCCCTTCCCTCTCTCGCGCAGCACAACCTCACCACCACCCACCACTTCCACCACTTCGCGCGCCACCGCCACCGCCCCCGTCTTCCGCCGCCAGTCGCGCACACTGCCGCACCGCCCTGCGCCCACCCGCGGACCACTCGACGTCACCACCACCAACCGAAACCCTAAATCGCCCACAACCCCCAAATCGAATTCCTTTTCGATTTAGTCCCAAAATCTGTCATATTTTGCTCCCTACCCTCCTACAATACATCCAGGTATATTTTTCTAACAATACATTGTCCATTCAAGTTGAACCAAACAAGGCCTTATGTGACACTTTCTGATTTCTGCAAGAATGGTGATTTGAATCGCTTCTAATTGTTGCTTACCGGGTTTTGTATGGATAATGAGAAGAAACTAGGGGGAATTGGGTGGTTTTGGTTTACAAATTATGTCAATATCCTAAATTGCATTATTAGTTGCTTTGGTCACAAAATGACATGGTTAAGCTGTGTTGAATGGTGGTGGCTTATGATAGACTATTTGTAGATTTATTTTTGCTAAAATCAACTGTTGTGGCGCCCTTTTGGATTGAACATCGTTATGGCCTTTAGTGACCAATTTTGGTGAAATAGCACCTTTGTGATCAGGAAATCCTTGTGGCTGATTTGTATGCATTGGCTTGTTAATGATTATGCGTGGTGAACTGCATGGCACACCTTCTGGTGACATTGAGGAGGTTCTTAGAACCGAGGAATGATAGAAAAACAGGGGGGACTCTGGCAAAATTTTTCCAACACACTGTCGTTTCTTTTACTCCTTCCTGCGTTTCATGCTTTAAATTGTGCTATTTCCTTATTGTCAACCTAGTTACTTTCTAACTTGTTACTGGTTGTTATTTGTGTTGTTTTTGTTTTGTTTCTTTTTCTTTTTCTTTTCTTTGTTTTGCAGCAACATGGCCCACTGTCAACGCCGTGCTCGGAGGAACCAAGCTCCTCAGAACCTAGAACTCGGCCACCCCATTGGCCTACTCGATGGCGTCTTCATCAACGAAGAGGCCCGGCGTTGGTTCACCTCCCCCAAGAGACGGGAGATTGTTCGGGAGCGACCGGTGGATCCGGCTCTAATTGCAGACCTCGAGCTCTAGCCACACTTCGACTTTCTGGGCTGGGGTTGCGTGCTCACCATGGGTGGCCAATACCACCCCCGCCTGATTAAGGAGTTTTATGCGAATACGGCGGTCAGCAGCCAGCCAAAGGAGATCACCTCTGTGGTCAGTGGCCGTGCCATAGCCATCCGTCAGTGGCATGTGCACCAGTTCTTTCAGCTCCCAGATCATGACCTCGACCACATCTCTGTCATCCACCCGGGCGACCTCATCGCCAGCCGCCACCGCTACCTTGCAGACCTCCCGGTCCAGACACGTAGAAAAAACCAGGCCGGGACGGATGTTAGGGTCACTATGACCCTCAACATGGTGAGCAGCCCGCTGAAGAGGGCCATCCTTGCGATCCTCCATCATAATGTCATACCTCGCGACAGCAAGGATCTCACCTCCAGGGACTGCTATCTCATGGACTATTTGGTAGCCCCGGACCCGGAGAAGCCGCTCTCCCTATCCGATCTCATCTTCGACCACCTCTGCCACATCATCACGAAGAAGGAGTCCCATCACCTGGGTTTTCCTTACTTTTTGGAGATGCAGTTGGTTCGCTGTGGAGTGCGACCCGGAGCAGATGAGGCAGCTAGCCTACACGTGGACCCGATATGCGACACTACTATGCGGAAGATGGGCTTCTATCGTGATGAGGACGGGTGGCACAAGACGACCGCAGAGCATCGACAGCATAGGGGTGCATCGTCGTCTTCCGGTGCCTCCACTTCCGGTGCCTCCGCTTACCCTGCTGCACCCGGCCCGTTCCTCGCCCTGCCACCTCCACTACTGACCGGAGAGGTGACCCCGGAGCAGCTACAGTTGTTCGAGCGGCAGATGGCTGAGCACCGTCGACTCATGGAGGAGCACCAGCGCCAGATGGACGCACAGATGCAGTACATTCGCGAGCAGGCGGCGCGTGGTGGTGCTCCTCCCCAGTAGCCATCTTCGGATCCCGGGATGCCCTGCCGTTGTATCTCTGTTTATTTCCTCTATCTTCGAATTCTTGTTTAGGCTGTTCGACTATGTTCAGATATTTGTGATGCTTGTACTTTAAACTCCCTTTCCTTTCTCATACTCGTACTGATCCTTTTGTGCTATGGTGCTTTACGACCCTTTTGATTATCTAACGATGGCATTCACACGAATTCTATGGAATCCATGTTGCGCCTAGTTTCTTTTTGGTTTTGCATTGTAGATATAACAACTGAACTCGCGAACACCCCAAAGTGAGTTAGGAGAAATTCAAGGGAACCTCTTGTCCATTTTTCCTAGGATCTACGACTCTTCTCGTCGGAGCTCGCGCTTACATGAATATGCCCACTGGCAAGTGTGGGGGGGGGGGGGGGAACCCGCCACCGACTCATCTTAATCAGGGGAGTACTAGTTCTCTGACCTTTTCCACTTTTTACAATGCAACTCTCTTTTTGCTTACTTCATGACTAGTGCCACAAGGTCTTCTGCTGTTTTTCCACCAGCTTTACTTTGAACAATGAGGACATTGTCCCATTCAAGTGTGGGGGGACACGACCTTTTCCTTTTCTTGTTGATGCACTAACTCAATTTTCTCATAATTATCTATAGCTTCATTTAGGAGTTATGTTTATAGTAAGCAAGTTTTTCTTTGAATTCTTCGAATTTTCCACCGAACTTTTTTTTCAAAGGTTCTCTCTTGAGGAGCACTTATGTGCGGTGCAATCATAACTCCATTTCGTGATGAATTTTTATTGCTTAGGGGTTCCTTCTACCTTCTTATCTAGGGATTTCTAAGGGGTGCTTCCTTGTGAACAAAAAAAAAAGACAAAAAGAACCTTGAGAGACACCATAGGTAACCAAAAAATGAGAGTTGAGTGTTCATTGAAGCAAGGCAATATGCCAATTTACCTCTCCTCATCTCTTGTTGCAAAAGTGAATCAAATGCAAATCTCTATTTTACCTTTTGTTTTCCCTCAATGTCCATTCTTGAGAGAAGTTGGCCATGGTAAAAGTTCTCCAAGTTCCATAATCTATAAGAACTCGGAAGCACTCTAGATCATACCCCAAAACTCTATATTTTCATTTGCCCTAAGCACACCCATGTCATCATGAGAAGGTTGGTTGCACTCCTCTTGAGGTTTTTCACAAATTTTGCTCACTTGAATTCAAGAACTCATCTAAACACTTGCTTGCTTTAAATGTTCCTTCTTGTCGTGGGTCCTTAGCTAATTTTGCTTGAGGATAAGCAAATAGATAAGTGTGGGGGAGTTGATAAGTGGTGAAATAGTGCTCTCTCAAGGTCTTTATTCGCCGTCATTTTATTTGGCGCATGACTTATTTCACCACTTTATGGAGTATTTTGTGTTTATTAGTGATCTTATACTTTGGCATTTTTCAAATAGGTAAATACTCATTTGAGTACATTTTGAGAGCTTAATCTGAGAATGCATCAATATTCGAGCACCTCGGGAAGGATGCCAAGCCAACGGGAAGCATCAGGAGAATTCCAGCACAGAAGAAGGACATTCTGGGTCCGACCGACCTTGGGACCAACCTTGCAAGGTCGGTCCGACTCTGTCCCAGCCATCCCAAACACACTGGAATCGACCGACCTTGCGACCGGACTTGCAAGGTCGGTCAAGCTTTAAAACTTGTCACGTGCTCCCGTCTGAAAGGGTCCGACCGACCTTGGGACCGACCTTGCAAGGTCGGTCGGACGGAATTTTTGCCCAGAATTTTCTGTTTAAAGACTGCATTTTGGGGCTTCCTTCCCCATTTTCCAATACACCCGACTCCAACCCTAAACAGACGAGAGAGAGGCAAAAATGGAGGAGAAAAGAAGAGGAGAAAAGAAGAGAAGAAAGGAGGAAGAAGAAAGTGAAGATTTCTACCTCCATTGAAGCTTGGAAGCTCCTCTAATGGCTAATTCTTCATTCTCCTTGCTCTTTCCTTTAGCTATGTCTGAGTAGTTCCATTTGTATCCTAGGATGAGGGTTTGAACCCATTTTGCTCATTGAATGCTAGAAACCTAACTCATTAATTACTCTTGTTTTATTCCCTTCAGTATCAATGAATGCACTAAACTGATCTCTTATTGCATTTATGGTGGTTTCATTCAATATTTGAGCTTGAGTTTGGAACTAGACCAAGAAGGGAGTAAACCCTAACTTTTGCTTTCTTGAATTTGGAAGTGAATGCTTGGGGCTATTGTTTAAGAGTGCTTGCTTAATGCTATTTGATGACTCGAACCTCCTTTAATTAAGGGGTTTGATTATTTAGGTAAGAATTGGATTTCCCATGATTTGGGATTCATGAGCTAAACTCTAATAGGCACTGAGATGATGAGTTATGGTTTTGAAGTTCTTTGAGTGAATTGGGTGACTCCCACTATCCTAGGGTACTCTCCCCATCCATTCCATACACAAACATTTTACTGTTTTTATTGCATTTCAGTTAACAAACAACCAAGCTTGCCTCTGGCTAAACCCCCATTTTACTGTTATTCCGCACTTAACTATATTACCAAAGCTTGGGACTTAGAAAGCAATTTCCTTGTGGATACGGCACTTGTTTTATTACAACGAATTGGGTGCACTTGCCCGTTTTTGCTAGGTTCAATTACTATGTTTATAATTTTTCCAACAGGACCCAATGAAAATACGTTCATATGTCACGTTTCATTAGGTCCCACGGATCACATATGAGCTTACAAAACTTTAGATTTCGTGTTGTACCAAAATATATAACACTTTAATATCATCCATGTCAAGTTTCATCAATTTTGGACAATATTTAAGCATCTTCTAAGTTGAACGAAAATTAGAAAAGTTGCTGGATGTAAAACAGGGGAAACCACATGGGTGGGTCAAATAATTTTATAAATCTCGTGGGTGGGCTATGTAATTTCATCACATGGTGACAAAAGCTCAAACTTAATCCTTTAAGCCAAATGGGTGGACAGATGCACCATAATTTGGTGCAACACTACTACTATCATTGGAGTAGTGAAATTTCAGAAAACCCTAGCTTCACTCAAGCTATGAAACATGCAGAATAAATGGAAGCAATTCAAAGAGAGTTTGATGCTTTACATCAGAATCACATATGGAATCTTGTTCCATATGAACCACACATGAGTATTTTATGAACCAAATGGGTTCTAAGAACAAAGAGACATGCAAATGGCAAGATATAAAGGAGGAAGGCAAGACTTGTTGCTCAAGGATTTGGTCAAACACCAGGTATTGACTACGTGAAACATTCAAACCTGCAGTTAAACCCTTTACTATAAGACTTGTGCTAGATGTTACTACTGGTAAAAACTGGCATATTACTCAAGTGGAAGTTGATAATGCCTTTTTGCACAGAGAGTTGGAAGAATATGTTTATATTAAGCAACCCTCGGGCTTTGTTGATAAGTCTATGCCTCACCATGTTCGTCGTCTCAACAAGGCTCTCTATGGCCTAAAGCAGCCACCTAGGGCTTGGTTTTCCAAACTAAGTACCTACCTTACCCATATTGGTTTTAATCCCTCCTCATCTGATCCATCTTTATTTACCTACAAACGTTGAACAAAACTCTATTTTCATGTTAGTCTATGTGGATGATATCCTAATTACTGCCTCCTCTCCACATCTAATTTCTAGTCTTGTTTCTAGCCTAGCTAGTGAATTCCCCATCAAGACTTGGGACAGATCCACCATTTCATGGGAATTTCTATAACTTGTAACTCTCCTCGCCTCAAATTATCCCAAACTCATTACATTCGTAGAAAACTTAAGTGGACAAGGCCAAACCAGGATCTACTCCTAAGGTCGACTCTCAAGCCCTAGACAACACTACATCACAACCATACTCAGACCTAGCCTACAGAAGTGTTGTAGTTTGCAATATCTGGCCTTCACTAGGCCAAATATTTGTTTCGCAGTCAATAAAGTCAGTCAATTTATGCACCATCCACGTGAAATACACCAGAATTCCATAAAGGAATCTTGCATTACCTAAGTAGCACTATTGCCGTAGGTATCTTCCTCAGTACTTCTCCTTTGGGAAATTTTTGAGTATACTCTGATGCAGACTGGGGAGGATCTCATCTTGATCGCCATTTTACAATTGACTTCTGCATCTTTATCGGAGGCAAACTTGTTTCCTGGTCCTCACGTAAGCAGCAGACCGTCACTCGCTTCTCCACCGAAGCAGAGTACAAAGCTCTTGCTACAACCACGACAGAGACAATTTGGTTACAAAAGATTAAGGGAGACTTGGGAATCTTTATGGACAAAAGTCCAATGTTGAAATGCGATAATATCAGGGAAACTTACCTGGCGAAGAACCCAGTCTTCCACAGACGAGCAAAGCACATCACCATCGATTTCTTCTTCGTGAGGAAGAGGTTTCGAAACGAGAGCTTGTGGGTTAAATTCTTGCCAACAATGGAGAAAATCATGGATGGTCTCACAAAAACCCTAAATTGAAATAGGATAGGATGGTTTTGTTCCCAAATGTCAATGTATTACCCTAATTTGGGAAGGTGGGCGGAAAGTAGGCCATATTAAACAGGCCTCTCTCTTATTAGTTAAATATAAGCCCAACAGGCTAGAGCAACCAAAATGTAGATAATATATGTCCAACTCTATGCTATAAATAAGGCTACAATGTAAGCAAGATATCATGAATCAAATACATCAAAATATCCTATTCTACTCTTACGGTGTACCCTAGTTCTCTCTAAAGCGAGTTGGCTTAGTTATGATTATTTCGCCGTGACATCAGTGTCTATATGATAACCTTTTTGTTAGAGAAATTTGAGCACTTATCTCTTAGCCTATTTGAGACTTTACACAGGGTAACTATGAAGTTTAAATTAGTATTGGCTTAATAACCTTAAAGTTATAAAATTTCATAAGTTTACCATATGGTTTTAAATTCCACCGGATAACTTTGAGGTTCTAATTTCCTTTCAAAAGTGCAATGTGGTCTTTACATAAGTGGACTTCGAGGTTTTAAACTCTACCCGATAACCTAGAGTTTTAAAATTCAATTAAATAGCTCAAGTCTTAACTCCCAACAGATAACCATATGTTTTCCAACTTTGAGTAGATATCCGTATAGGGTTGGTTAAATATAGTGTTCCACACCAGTTTAGTATGTATTATGCAATCTAGCTACTTTAGCTGCTAACATTCTGATATGGTCAGTTTTATTATTATCCTAGTTTTTGTTTTTCAAGCCTTTAATTTAATTTGAGTAATTAATAAGTTTTGATATAACATGTGCCAAGAAATAAAAAGAAAATTACTAATTTTGTTAAACTTTAAAATAAGACTGTTATAGTTGTTACTACCGCAAACTAACCATCCCCACCTTCTACAACACAGGAATTTGGCCTCAAGCATTCTCATGAAAAAGTTAGTCATTAATTAATTAGCAAACTCATGGTTATCTGGTAAAACAAATTGTTATTTATGATCACAAGGTTATCAGGATGAATTTTGAAACCTTAGGGTTATGAGGATGAATTTTGAAACTGTAGGGTTATCCTGTTAAGTTTTTTAAAATCTAAGGATTATTTAGAAGAATATTTAGAGCTTACGTTTATCTAGTATAGTGATATATCTCTTAGCAAAAACCATAGAGTACTAGAACACAACATAAAACACATGTAAATTTTTTGTTTCCTCAAAACTAACCTGTTGATTTTTATGAATTCACGTGGTAAAAAAGTGAGATTCAACACACCCAAAATTAAAATATATAAATGGAAAGAAAGCAACACCTACGATCCACTTTTTCTTTGTAATATTGTTGCCTCACTTCATCCTTAGAAAATTGAAAAGAATTCTTTTTTTCTTTCATTTCCTATGCATGGAATATAAGCATTCTCCAAACACAACATAATCTGTACCCGGTTGTACTTGTAATTCACATAACTAGGATAGAGGGGGATGAGGATTATAGGAGATGGAAGGATTGAAAAATAGGAGATAAGAGAGTATTTCATTCATTGACAATCTCAACAAGTTCTCAAATCATAAATAAATAGCCATCAATCAAAGCTAACTAAAATCTGAATAAACGAAATGATAAGATCTAAGTTGAATTATTAAATATAAAATATCATAACCATCCTAAAATAAAGGATTTGAATATTCTAACCATTTGAAAATAAAAGAACTAGAGATCCAAACCATACTAAAATAAAGAAACTAAATATCCTAACTATCCGAAAATAAAGGACAGGCCCACTACTCAATGGATCGGTCACATTCCCTCCCACTTTGAAAGCATTCAGAGCAGGGAATTTAAAATCGGGATCGGGCATGGGATCATACCCTGGGTCGGATTCGCCTACTAACCACAAAACTGCCCGTTTTGCAACGATGCCCCAGGACAAACCGTTCATCACACACAAGCCTTATTCCCTTTGTGTCAAGGCTTCTACAGGGCTTCTGCAGGGGTAAGGCGCTGGATTGGAGCACGTGCGGGGACAGACGAAGCTGGATTTGTGGGCAAAGGTGTGGTTGTCAGCGCGGGTAGAGCCGGTAGCTATGGTTATGACACGAGTGGCTGGTTGAAGGAATAATCAAATGAAGAACGGATGGGAGGTCTGGTAGGGATAGCCGTTATCTTATCTTCGATCAAACGCACAAGGACGACAACAAGAATCAAAGTTACAGGACATATGAGAAGAACTTCACGATGAATGTCGTCGCGGTGTCCAGAAACATAGCAATTCAAGACGCTCACCTGTGGAAGATGAGGAATTTGGACTTGAAGGGACTCAAATTCCTCCGTATATTTGGCGACAGTGGAGGACTGGTAAGCTTGTAAAGTAAACCCTCTGGGCTTTCAAATACAAATGGACCAAATCGCTCTTGGACGATGCGTTTGAATTGCTACCATGAGATAAAGAGATGCACCTGATGTTGCATAGTGAACCAAATAAGAGCGACACCGGTCATATACATGGCCACGATGTTGAGGCATTGATTATGAGCGGTTGATGGTATGCAAAGAAGCTTTCAATCTGAAACAGCCAGCCACGGACATTGTCGCTCGTGAAGAAGGGAATCCAAGGCATGGTTAGCGACACTGGGGAGGAAGAAGGACCGGTGCTTGGAGTTTACAGAATCAGCATGCGATACTCCACGGAGATAAGACACTGTATAATGTCCGCCAATTGTTTGCACCATATCTTTAAATGCGTGTTTGTTCGGTGGCCAGAACATTAAGGGCATATAAGATTTTCTTAAAGCTTTGAAACGGATTGTTGTGCCATCATTCGTCATGGCGGAAGGACGTTGAGACTGAGAGAGTAGTGGCTATTGTAGAGCAGAACCACAACCATAGTTTGTAGTGTTGGACTTGATTTTTTTGTGTTTTTTTTTTGTATTTTGTTCTGTTTGTGTTTGGGTTGGATAAAGTGGAGATAGAGTGGAAGAGAAGATGTGATTTTGACTACTGAGCATAAACCAGAAGAAGGAAAGATAACAAATAGAAGAAGATTTTGGGAAGATGGGTCAGCAATGAAAACACCAATGGAACCAGTTGTAATTCACATAACCAGGATAGATGAGAGATAAGGATTATAGGAGTTGGAAGAATTGGAAGATAGAAGATAAGAAAGTATTTCATTCATTAACAATCTCAACAAGTTCCGAAATCCCAAATAAATAGCCATCAACCAAAGTTAACTTAAATTGAATAAACGAAAAGATAAGATCTAGGTTGAATTATTAAATATAAAATATCCTAACCATCCTAAAATGAATGAACTGAAATATTCTAACCATCCGAGAATAAAGGAACTAGAGATCCTAACCTTAGAAAAATAATGGAACTAATACCTTAAACGTAATCATCCAAGTACATTGGGGCCTTCTTGTTATGGGCTGGACGATTAGGCCCACTACTATCACTGTATCGGTCACATAATCCTAACTATTAAATGTAAAAGAAAGTATCACAATAAACATTCAAATTGTTTAGTATTATCCGTATGTTAATTATGATAACGTAATATCAAGTGTTTTCATTTTTTTTGTTGAGAAAATAGGTACTATCAAGTGTTTTCGATTATGAATGATAACAAGCATTAACGTAGATTGAGTGCAATATATATGTATAGATATGTCCAACAAGATTAGACCGTGATGATGATGATGTTTTCTTCTTTTTGTGTATTTTATCATAATTCTATTAGAATGTTATTGAAGTAAAGTAGTGTGTGTGTGTGTGATCAAAAGGAAAAATGATTCAATCTGTAAAGCAAAGATTATATTAGAACTCTCCTCAATCGCCTCTATGTCTAGACTGTGTTCTCCAATTTAATTATTTCTTTCTAAAAGCTGGGCTTTGGCGCATGTTCTCCTTCATTCATATCTAATACCAATGAGTTGGTTGTTGGGCTGAGTTATGTTAGGCCCGTAGTACAACATATCGCGGTTTAGCTTATTTCCCTGCTCTGATATTCTCAGCGGGTGTGTCTTGCTTTGACTTCCTCCTCCACCCACGCGGTTTATGATGACGCAGAGCTTTGCTTAGCTTTATAAACATACTAGTATATCAGGTTAAACTAGGTTACTAGGTCGTGGCCTCAAGGCGCCCTGACCTTAACAAAGAATATCCTTCCTTCTTCATCAAGAATACTTTTGTAAGAGCACCCAAGGGTGAATTCCACTTCATAATATATAAAAGAAAAAATAAATATAATGTGGAGGTGAGCGATACGAGAGAGGATTTCTTAATTAAGAATTGAGGAGGGCTTAATAATAACTTTACTTGGGGATTTTCTCTTCTGGTTTCTCTAACGACTCAACTATGCAAACAAGCTGGTACGCAATATCCAAACTAACACCAGTATAATGCACCAAAACCAACATAGACTTATAAGACATCTTATCCTTATCTAGCACTGTAGAAAGCTGCCCCTTAACAGGTTCATATTCCGCAGTCGCATCCATCAACGTCTTCTTCGCGGCAGCAAAGTTATTCGTCTTAATACTATCAATCGCGGCAGCTGCCCTCTGACCCATTTCGTTAAACAACGGCACAGCACTGCTTAGGACACGGTTTGTCTCGGGGCTCATTTCGGGATCTTTCTGATGGTTAGTCGCTGCCTTACTCCCGTCCTCACACTTTCTTTGGAAGAATGTTATGGCTGCTACTACCGCTGACGGCTGTGAAACTATGTCCACGGCTTTTTGAGTACCTAGCCATATCTTACAGAGATCGGATAAGTCATCTTCCACTTTACCGCAGAGGAAGGTTACTAGTTGGTTGTCTGTTTCTTCTATCGATAGTGTGGTTTTAGATTGCTTGTCCGCTATTGCACGCTCGGCAGCTTTATTGCCGGCTTCTGCCAGCGTGTCAGCATTCATGTTCGCTACTGCGCGCTCGAAAGCCGTGTTGACGGCTTCATCCAGCTTGTCAGTGTTCGTATCAGCAGCGTCAGCCCTACTGAGCGCCGGCGTGCAGAGGGAAGCGAGAAGATTAATTATGGTTAGGGTTGTAAGGATGTTGATGATCAGTAGCTGCGACATGGTATGTATGGTCTTTGTGTTTTGATGAAGTGCAATATGGTATGAGATTCAAGAAATGTATGTTGCATTTATAGAATAGAATATGTGAACTTACGATGATGAATTTGAGGAGAAATGCATGCAGTATCAATCAATCAACCATACAATCGATTTAGTGGTGCTGCTGATAACTTGGACAAAAATAACTAAAGAATTTGCTTTCTTTAGTATAATCACCATACATCTGGGCCACTGTTTTTAGCAGCTGATCAGATTTTCATTCTGTTTTACACACTTGTTTTATGTAGTAATTATTCTCCTAACCCCTTTAATGGCCTCCTCGATGCAGTCTCGGCCTTAAATGGAATCCCCCAATACTCCTCATCGATCTACTACTTTCCTAGGCGCCTCTATGATATCGGATCATACCCCTCTCCGTTAATAGCCTATCAGGCCAATCACACCGAGCAGGATTTGGTGACCGAGAGGAATCTTCCGTCTGCGACGGACCAAATACTCACCGTCCGATTAAAGTATTTAAATAATGAGAAGAACATCTCACATTTAATTACATCACTGTGACCGCTCCGATTGGACTCATTTCATATTACGGGGAGCTTATTGTCTTGGAAACAATATTTCTAATATTGACGGTTGATATTTTAATCTTTTTTTACACTGACAGTTACATAATGTAAATGAACAATATTTTAATTAAAAAATAAGAAATGAACAGTGACATTGAGACGCATGACTTTATATATATATATATGAAATGCACAAATATATATGTGGAGACGAGCATATAACTTGATTCTAACTTTACATCACGTTAAATATGTATATGATTTATATCAACGGATGGAATATTTTCGTCACGTGACGAATGTGATCGTGGCCATTCAATATATATTTTTTAAAATCTTAATCTGAGTAGTTGAATTATGTCTCTCTATTTGTCATTCTAAATTCTGATCCACGTCTTTACTCCATTTAATTCTTTTCTTTTTAAGTGTTCACTCAACTATATAATTATATTGTGAAATGGGAGAATAGTAATCTTTTATATTTTTCTAAATAGAACACATTTTATTTTTATTTTAATGAAGTTGAATGTTATAATATTTTAATTTTCTATATGATGTGCGATGATTTTATACTTTTAGATTCTAAAAATTCTTTTTAATATATGAACTAACGAAATTGATTTAAAACAATAATAATAATTAATATAAGCAAGAAATGATTTATTAATTTTGTGGCTTAACTAGGAAATAACAAATATGTACTCTTAGGGTTTTGTGGTTTAGGATTAATACCTTCGACGTTTTTAGCTTTCCTACAGTGGATTTTGGGGTGTTTTGGGGGTAGGGTAATCTATTTGGAATTTGTTATATACTTTATATTGTAACAACTACCCTAAACCCGCCACTACAAACCCTAAAAATGCTTTTGACGATTTTAGCTTTCCTAGGGTGGGTTTTGGGGTGTTTTGGGGGGGGGGGGTAGGGTAATCTATTTGGAATTTGTTCTGTACTTTATATTGTAGCAACTAACTCAACAGGTTTTTAGGGTTTGTGGTTAGAGTAATCTATTTGGAAGCCGTTCTATACTTTAATGTGAGGATGTACATATTTTAATGTGAGAATGTACATGTTTTGATTTGGCGATTAACATATTTTTTCTTTTGGTTGTTCTAATCGAATCATTGTGTAAAATCTGGAGTCGATTATACGATTATACATATTCTTTAACCTTGGTTTTTACATATTCACGATAATTTATAAACGTTTCCACTGATGATTAGAGACATGTACACAACCTTCTATAATCGTTTCCATCACTGTAATTGAAAAGATAATACGAACGTTTCCACCGATGATTAGAGACATGTACACAACCTTCTATAATCGTTTCCATCACTGTAATTGAAAAGATAATACGAACATTTCCACTGATGATTAGAAACATGTACACAACCTTCTACAATCATTTCCATCACTATAATTGAAAAGATGATACGAACGTTTCCACTGATGATTATAAACATGTACACAACCTTCTATAATCGTTTCCATCACTATAATTGAAAAGATGATACGAACGTTTCCACTGATGATTAGAAACATGTACACAACCTTCTATAATCGTTTCCATCACTATAATTGAAAAGATGATACAAACGTTTCTATTGATGATTAGAAACATGTACACAACATTCTATAATCGTTTCCATCACTATAATTGAAAAGATGATACGAACGTTTCCACTGATGATTAGAAACATGTACACAACCTTCTATAATCGTTTCCATCACTATAATTGAAAAGATGATACGAAGGTTTCCACTGATGATTAGAAACATGTACACAACCTTCTATAATCGTTTCCATCACTATAATTGAAAAGATGATACGGACGTTTCCACTGATGATTAGAAACATGTACACAACCTTCTATAATCGTTTTCATCACTATAATTGAAAAGATGATACGAAGGTTTCCACTGATGATTAGAAACATGTACACAACCTTCTATAATCGTTTCCATCACTATAATTGAAAAGATGATACGAACGTTTCCACTGATGATTAGAAACATGTACACAAACTTCTATAATCGTTTCCATCACTATAATTGAAAAGATGATACGTTTCCACTGATGATTAGAAACATGCACACAACCTTCTATAATCGTTTCCATCACTATAATTGAAAAGATGATACGAACGTTTCCACTGATGATTATAAACATGTACACAACCTTCTATAATTGTTTCCATCACTATAATTGAAAAGATGATATGAACGTTTCCACTGATGATTAGAAACATGTACGCAACCTTCTATAATCGTTTCCATCACTATAATTGAAAAGATGATACGAACGTTTCCACTGATGATTAGAAACATGTACACAACCTTCTATAATCGTTTCCATCACTATAATTGAAAAGATGATACAAACGTTTCCACTGATGATTAGAAACATGTACGCAACCTTCTATAATCGTTTCCATTACTATAATTGAAAATATGATACAAACTATTATATATGTTTTCCCTTGGCCATTATTATAGAATCATTGTGTATATGAATATTTTCTTACCATTTATCATTTTACAAAGCTTGATTGATTGATAAATGTGAAGGCGATAAACACTTTGGAAACGATAAACTGAGTTGTTGGAGTCGATTTACGGATTCATTTAACCTTGATTTTTACGTATCCATGATAGTTTATAAACGTTTCCACTTATAATTAGAAACATTTACATAACCTTCTACAAATGCTTCAATCACCATAATAGAAAAAATGACACTAACTATTATATATGTTCTTTTTTCAACCAATAAAATCACGCCTTGTGTATACGAATCATGTGTATGTTCAATTAATCTAACTTTATCATTTAGAAAAAAATATATAAATATTAGCTTACTATTTTTTATATTAGCAATTTCTTATAATTGTATTAAGTTGATTAATGAATTTTGAATTGTTATAAACATTAAATATTATAAGCTTAGAAAACTATTATACAATAGCTATGTCTATTCAAATTTATTTCTTTAAAAAATATGAATATTTAACTTAGTGTTTTTACATTAATTCAATTATTTTAAAAATTTTCATTCGGGATATTTGTTCAATGATAAATATTATCAAATTAAATAAATAATATTTAATAAATATAGTCAATTAAATTTTGATATAAGTAGTGAATTATTTTATAAATAACCATTACTAAGATATGTATTATAAAAAGGTTAAAATAATTACATTAATTCTAACATTTTAAAAATAAAAAAGAAAAACATATCTGTATACAAGGAGAGACGGTTCAATAAAAAAAAATAGATGGTGGAATGTCCGACATCCTTCTATTATTGACTTCTCTCCTATTTTTTTTTTTTTTAAAGAAGTTCCGGTGCGACGGAGATTAGGCGTCTGTCATGTAATCTGCTATATATACATAAACAACAAATATTATAATATTTGAAAACTATTATACAATAGCAATATCTATTAAAAAAATTCTTAAAAAATATGAATATTTAATTTAGTGTTTTTACATTAATTCAACTTTTTTTTAAATTTATTCAACCAAATTAATAATCATATATTTATGAAACATTTTTATACAAGTAGTGAATCATTTTATAAATAACTATATTATTAAAGTATATATTTAAAAAATGATAAAATAATGATATTCTAACATTAAAAAAATAAATAACAAAAACAAATGCAAATGGCATGCATGCATGTAAGAAGTCTAATAAAAAATAAAAACTAAGTTGATGGTAGGTGTGGGACGTGGATGGTGAGATTTAAAGAAAAAAAAAAAGTAGTTTCCGTGCTGACGGAAAAATAGTGTCCGTCATGCAATCCTCACCCCCAATCACACCTCCTTCATATATAGACATGGTCAAAGATGCGAGGGACCGTCCAATTAACACTAGTCTCAAGTTTAATTTTGTGATGAAACTAGCGTCATCTCGTCAAATCCACTTTCTTTGCTTCACTATAAGAAGCAAGGCCTCCATGTTCCTCTAATCCCAAAAGATTAGAGAGCATATGTCTACTTTAAGTTTGTAAGGGGATAAGTTTTAGTTTTTGATGTTCTAATTAGTTATTGCGGCAGGCACAATAATAGTTAATGGGCAAAAATACTCAATATATAGAGTGATTTGTAAATTGTTGCTTTGTTAAGAATAAGGGTTTAATTTGAGCCATAATTATAAAAAAAATAAAAGAAAAGTGATTTAAGAAAAACAAAGATATATTATTTTTTTGTATACTTGTTTAAAAAATGGCGATAGTGCTAAAAAAGCAATAGTATCTACTATAAAACAGAGGGGAAAGAATGACATAATTAAGATCGAACAAATAAAAAACCTAGCTAATTAAGAACTGTGGTATTAACGGACAATCTTCAATCAATCTCTACAAGAAGGAACCCGGCGGCAAGTGGTCAACAGTACTCTCATGGTAACTATCTTCCTCAACATTATAATTAGGAAAAATTACACTGCCCACCCATGAGGTCATAGAGATTTACATTGCCCACCCATGAAATTTAAAATTTAACACTGCCCACCCATTACATTATACAGATTTAACTTCCGTCATCCCTTTTCTTATTTTTCCGTCTTCGTACGTTTTAGTTGACTAACCTACTTATGTTGACCAAACTAAAAGGAACAAAGTTATTCGGTCTTTTATTTCTCAACCCTTGGTTCGTGAAAAAACTCGCTTGCTCATACGAAAACACACGACCCAGCATCTCTGTACAAATTTGGTTTTTGAATCTACGACAACCTCTCACTGATTTAGGTACTGATTTTGATTCTTTGGTTTTTTATTCTCGTCACACTTATCAACTCCCTTTTATGTAAGGACTCGCACATCTGCTCTTTTATTTAGGATTCGAAATTGGGGAAGAACCATTCTCTGTATGATTTCGCATGTTTACTCTCTAATTTAAAGTTTCAAATAGGGGGAAAACCCTTTCCTATAAATGTTTGCATGTGACTATCTCTCATTTATGGTTAAATTTGGGAAGAAATTTCCCAGACTTATGCACTGTTGTGCATTGGTTTCTATGTTGCGCTACAGCATACTTTTTCTTCCAGTCCCGTTTAAGTTGATGATTGAGGATTAACATCGCATCCAGATTTGATTAATTTTTTAATGAAATTTTTTGGTGATGAGTTCGCTGGTTTCTTTCCATGGTTCCCCTGATTTGGAAACTATGGTTTGCAACTAGTTGCGCTGCTCTGTTGCCTCTATTTATGTTTGATGCAAACCTTTTTGCTGATGGAAGGTGCATACCTGATACACTTACTGATTGTGTTTATGGTGCATTGTTGTTGCTAATGGATTTGTTTATGATGTGTTGCAGTTTTAACATTTTTGATGATGAACTGCGAATCTGGGGTTAATTCTTATGACTTTCTCTTGTAGAATTTTATGATTACTTGATTGTTGTTACCTAAATGGCTTTTGTACTTGTTTATGACTTTGTACGTACTTGTATGTGCAGAACTGACCTTCATTTAATTGCTAGGCGCGATGTGAACTATCAGTAGTAGCGCTGAATCCAAGTTGACTGAATTGAAGAATTTGAATCTTTGTCTTTTGACCAACATGGAAATGGATTAGCTGAAGTCGATTGGATAAGCTGAAGTCAAATTCAATATTGTTTCAATCCTCTATTGTAATAGCATTAGTGATGTTTTTGTTTGGATTGCACTTGTGTAATTAATGGGTGCCATTATGTATGGGGTAAGGTGTTATGATCTCTTATTATGACAGTTTAGCGACAATTCTTTGTCTTTTATGACAGTTTAATGCAACTACTATATAAATATTGTTTTTAGTATTGTTTTTCTACATTGCTAGCTCAAATAAATTGAGTGTTATGTAGCTTAATGTATGTCTCAATACAAATCTGCGATAATTAATGTTGTAACAGCAATATAACTATTGTATATAATTCTAGGATCGATTCAGCACTAATTACTACTGTAACACTGTAGCACTACTATAACAACGCTATATCTTGTCTATAATGTGTCTGTTTGGCAGGTGAAGTAAATAGCAACCCGTTGTTGATCCGAAATGGTGTTATTCATAATAAAAGCACTATCATTATGTTGTAATGAAGTTATAATTTGTTTATATCGATGTATAAATATCACTACTGTAAATACTAGAATAAGCAGGTAACTTGACTTCATGAGATAGCATATCATGAAGTGAATCATCAGCAGAAAACACTTGTTCTGTAAATGGTTGGCAAATAAAAACCACTGGATCAATCAGTTGGCACAACCACTGGGACAATCAGTAGGTACAAAAAATGTCAACAGCCAAAAAGAAAGTGAACAACTTGATCCCCTTTTTGCAAAAGAATAGAAATTCTTATTTACGTTCATAGCTCTTAAGAAAATGGTTCATCCCGTCATGAAAAACATGTAGTGATCAGTGAAGATCACTGCTTTAGTGAAGTCATAATTCATTTATATTGATCAATAAATATCACTGTTGTAACGTCATTGTTGTATCACTACTGTAACAACAAGATAATATCACTGTAAAGATAATTCAATTCATAAACAAGGCAATATTACTCCACTAACACCAAGAGAATATCATTGCGGAGATAATTCAACTCAAAAACAAGGCAATATCACCCCTGTAATAACAAGACAATATCACTGTTGCAATTTAGTGTACATCACTAGAAACTACCTGCTGTAGTAGTACAACTCGAGCAGTTACATTTAAGTGTGTTGCAACAATACAAATCCAGTAGTACAAAACCCTTCTCATACTCAAAACAAGTTACAAATCCAGTAGTACAAAACACTATCACATACCCAATTCAAGTTACACAGCAGTAGTACTAACACCATCTCAAATTCAACTAAAATTAAAAATTCAGCAGTACACAAGACTTGTGCGCAACTCCATTAGTCTCTTTCTCGCATGCCTGCAATGTAATTACCAACGTAAAAAACACATATTAACACTGGATATATCATAAAAATAGAGTTATGGTATAGTTTCAACACTACCTGAAATCATAAACTTACATCGATAATCATTGAGCTTTCCTCCTACCTTCTCATACTTAAAACATAAAAACGAGCATAGTTGATCACACAAACATTGCATTAAAAAATCGAGACAACCTGGTGCAATTACCCAGAATATTCAACTAAAATGGGACAAGATGAACACATCTGAAGCATCCAAACATAAATACCAACGAAAAACAATGCAATAATAGCGCACAAGTCTAGGAAATTTCTTCCCAAATTCAAAACCTAAATGAGAGATAATGATTTGCAAACAATTACATGGGAGAGTTCTTCACCAATTTGGAACCCTAAACCAAAGAATAGACATGTGAAATCATACTAAAAAGGGTTCCTCCCTAATTTCAAGAGAAGATGTGTGAATTCGTATAGAGACAGGGTTGGACAAGTACGATGAGAATCAACAACTAAGAATCGAAATCCGTTAGGGGCTGTCATAGAATCGAAAACCAAATTCGTATGAAGATGTTGGGTTGTGCGTTTTTAGAAGAGCAAGGAGACCTTTAGAGCGGGTAAACATAAGGCTTGTTTGGTCAACATAAGTAGGTTAGTCAACGTAGACAGACAAAAACGGAAAATTAAGAAAAAGGATGACGGAAGTAAAATATGTATAACTTAATGGGTGGACAGTGTTAAATTTTAAACTTCATGGGTGGGCAATGTAAATCTCTATAACCTCATGGGTGATCAGCGTAATTTTTCCTTATAATTATCTCCATTATGGGAGAAAGTAGCTCGAATACTTATGCCTAAGATTAAGGCGAGACTGATAAGAAAACCCATCTCCAACAAGAAATTCTTCTTCCATGACCACACTACCTCCGCCATGAAGGAGGCCTTGCACCTTTCGCAGTCAAAGCAACGCTGAGTCCACCGGTTGTTCCACTTTTCACAGTCATACTCATCATCACCATCAACATAAATAAAGGTAAAGGGGTTTGCAGAAGAGGGTTTTGGTGGTGCTGTTTTATAGCTAAGTGTGCCATTGATACGCACTAACTGACAAGCTGGTGGAGGCAGGCAGCAACCTCTCTGCATGCGCGCGTGTGCCCAGAAGTTAAATTAATTATGGAGATCGACTGAGATAGAAGATCAAAAGAAAAGAACCTAAGAAACTGTAGCTAGAACTGACCTGAAGTGGCAAAGAGGCAAGGTATACAACATCGATACCACCAGCAGCTTTAAGGGCCGGTCCGACATCTATATTGTTTAAACCGGGTATAGATTTTGTGCAAATATTGGACCTGATTATACATTCCTTGATATCCGTCCATTTTCTAATGACTTGTTGTTGTAGCAATGGTGTGAAATCACCAATCCGATGCTCTAATGAGGTTGTAACACGGTCTGACCCTGGACTCAACATTAACATTCCAATCCCCACTTGAATAAGCATCACCAAGATGCCTCCGAAGATGACCAGAAGATAGAGCCGTAGGACCTTCACGCTGTGTATAATATATTATATCTAACATACAATACGTACACTAACCGACCCTGATTGGATTTTAATGTTTGAATCTATTTACCTGCAAAAGTTTTTGTACAAACCCAGAATGGACAAAGCGACAATTAAGTATCCCATTAGGACAAGAGGAGAGCGGTAGTACACATCGCAAGCCTTATTACGGGGTTTCATCCCCGTGCGGAGGACAAG
Organism: Limonium bicolor; assembly: GCA_023374045.1. Classification (NCBI taxonomy): domain Eukaryota; kingdom Viridiplantae; phylum Streptophyta; class Magnoliopsida; order Caryophyllales; family Plumbaginaceae; genus Limonium; species Limonium bicolor. Next base: position 195,642,637 of record CM041776.1, on the reverse strand, counting down.
GAACCCGAATAAAAAACTAAGGATGTGAAGAATTAGAATAATGGCTTTGCTCACTTGTGCCATCGTTGTGCTCAATTAAATAATTTGACTCCTTCAATTTCCAAAAGATTGTCAATTCATATTGAAATGCATGTTTCGTTGATGACGCCTAGAACACAAAAGGGTAGTGGATAGATATATATGTTGTACAAGTACGCCTCCCTGTTTAATTTACCAGAATTACAGCTATAACAATTTTTCCTTCCAACAGTTCTTCTAATTTTCCAATGCATTTCAGATATATCACCATATTGCAAGTGATTCCTGCTGTCAATTGTCATGTCATCTCCAGAAAAGATAAGCTGTGGATGCAGTTTCGAAAACAAAAAACTTTCTACTTTTTCATTTTATTTTTTAAAACTGACAGTTCATAATGAGACCTCCAGTATACTCAGTCTTGAACTGAGTTCTTAGTAGTAATCACCCGATAGATTGCAATCCAAATATAGAAGAAAACTCAGCCATTAATATATATTAATAGCGTGAAAAACTCCTCACCTGATCTGTTCAACACCTTGAACAATCACACTCTAATCTATCACTCTTCGAATGACAATCACACTCCTAAACTATTGAATAAAGAATCACTTTCGTTCTCACTCAATGGGTCTCACCGTAAAGGGTATAAATCTGTTCTTGATACCCAAAAGCGTAACCCTAAACTATATCTATACAGAGTATATATATACATGGGAATTTCCCGGATTCAAACAAAACTTCCCTCTCAAAATATTTAAGTAACAATAACGCTAAACGCTAACTAGGGAGATATATCAGGGGGAATCTTAACAACTTGATATCGCAAGTGCTGTCACGTGAGCAGCTACGTTTCTGTTGACGTTCATAGGAATATTACCGAAAAGATCATATGCTGAGTACAAGACCGGTTCCGCATGGTTGTCACACATCAAAAACTATAAGTATGTATGGAACATATACATTTACAGTTTCCCCCTTTTTTGATGTGTGCAAACTTCATCATGGTGAATAGAGAAATCACATAGGTATTCCCCCTGAAATATAGATTCCTCCTGAAACAATTCCCCCTGAAACAAAGCTAACTTGATCAACAATCACAAAACTTATATTCACCATGTTTCCCCCTTTTGCGCAATCAAAAATGGTACGTGCCTAGAAAACTCACGAAATGTAAAAAGATATATCGTGGAACACGAAATAGCATTTTATACAACGTTAATAGCAGGAAAGAGTTTCAGAAAGTGGCATAAGGAAACAACAAGAGCAACAGAGCACCAGTTAACCAGAAATATTCGAAGTGCAGAAAGAAGATTAGTCTGAAACAAACATCAACAAGAAAGGAGAACAACAGCATCCTAGAAGCGTCAACTATATCAGAACGTAGATCAGCAGAGCTAAGGTATGGACTGGGCAGAAGGCATGAGGAAGAATTAACGTCGCACCCCCAGATGAGCTTCAAGATATGCCAATCGAGCATCTACAGCCTTGATGAGATTCAGAATTTCATCCAATTGTTGCGGGAGTGTACTAAGATGCTCAGAGACGCCCAAAACAACCTTGGGAGGCTGTTTAACAACCCAAATATTCCCTGCCAGTGCTAGACCCATCTTGGACAGAGTTGTCTGAGAAAGCTCATGATTATGATCCAGGACTTTTACAGATTCAGTAGAGAGATCAACTGAGTAGTACTGAAAGATCTTTGTCAACCAGGGAGCATATGGCAGTGACGAGGTACACTGAGTGATGGCATGATGGATATGAAACAGCATAAAATGAGACAAACTAACAGGATTTTTCTGGATTAGGCACCACATCAAACAGATATTCAGGAATGTTACTGTCCCACGTTGATCATTCCTGGGAGCAACGCCTTGATAAACAATAATATGGAGCAATCGTCCAAGCATATCAAGCTGCCTTTGAGGAGCAGACCGAATCTTCCGGATCTCAGGTTCAATCCCAAAGAAACCAAAAAGATCCTCATCCGTTTGTGACGGAGCAAAAGTATTAACCTCACAAGAAAATGTCTTAACACCTTCGAAAGGAACATCCAGAATCATGCCAATCAAATCAGGAGTTAACTCAATAACCACACCCTTAACTGTGGTCCGAATCAGATACTCATCCACAAATTGCAGGTTCTTGTAAAATTCCTTGACTGGCTCCCAGTAAATTTTTGTACCCAAAGCAAACACGGACGACCAGCCTTGAGCCGAAAGACAACTAGCAATATTGGATAGCTTATTCTTGCGGAGCCAAGTATAATCCACCCGTTTCCCCACAACAATATGTGTATTACGAATCTCAGATTTAAATGAAGGATAACAGGGAAAGGAATGACTAGACCAGGCGGAATTTGTCAAGGAAGAACCTGAGGAAGCAACCGACATAGTAGCGGAAGAGCTGGGCACTGGAGACACACGGCGAGGACGCTTGGAAGAAGACGCTGTCTGAGCTTGTGCAGCGGAATGCTTGCGTTGGCGCAAGACTAACAATGGCACATCATCATCCGAAAGAACATCAGGGTGCGACGGGGTAGATGAGGGCAGAGGAGGCTGAGGACAACGTGGCCGAAGAGTCTGGCGATGTGAAGTATAGCAGCCCGAGAAGGACGAGTCTGTGACCTAGGGTTTCGGCGAGGAGGAGAAGGGTTTTGCGGAGATAATGGTGGTGATGTGGGCAAAGAATCAGAAACAGGGGAATCGTCAAATGGAAAATTGCAGAATGGAAAATCATCAGCACACGTTTTGGGTGAAGAATCTTGGGTAGAGGGTGGCATGTGCAAAAGTAGAGGAGGGTATTCAACGGCAAGCGGGACATGGTGTTCTGGCTGCATGGGGAGCAAGTTGGAGTCAATGGAGATACGCGGAGGAAGCGAATCAAGAAAATGCGGAACTGAGAGAGAAAGAAGTTGACAGTAGGCGAAGGCAGGGTCATACGGAACAAGTTCCATGGCGAAGGTAAATGAGCAAGAAAGAAAGATGGCAAACAAGCAGTAGAGAGCAAAGATTTTGAAAAGGTAAAGACGCTACGGAAGATTTGGGTTTAAGACTGATAATCAGGAAAAGATGACAAAACGTGGGTAAATGGGTAAGCAGAGTGGACGATGTTTGAGAAGAACGTGAAGAAATATTTGGGCCATGTCATTTTTTTTTGTGTTATAAATGATAGAGAACCATAAATAGGAATAGAAGGAACAAACGGAAAGATAAAAGGTAAGCCAGTAACATGAAAAACGTTCCAACGATAACATTGATCCAGATCATCTATAACATGTTCCACAATAATCTACGGAATCCTCACTTAGTTGTAAAATTAAGAATAATATGCTCCACTCAATTCTAGTACCATGTTTGTACACAAAAGAGAAAAACACAGAAAATAAAAGAAATGGACCTTAATCAGTGTTAACCATGCCCAGTGCAAGACTCAGACGATGAAAGATTTCGCGAGGGAGAGGTTTAGTAAAGATATCCGCCAACTGTTGCTCCGTGGTACAATGAAGCAATTCCACTGTTCCTTTTTCAACTTGATCACGAAGAAAGTGATGCCGAATCTCGATATATTTTGTACGGGAGTGTTGAACGGGGTTCTTGGACAAAGCAATAGTAGACTGATTGTCACAGTAAATTGGGACCGGTGATTGAGGCAGACCATAGTCTTCAAGTTGATATTGGAGCCAGAGAACCTGGGCGCAACAAGCAGCAGCTGCAATATATTCAGCTTCAGTGGTGGATAAAGCGACGGAGGACTGCTTCTTAGAGAACTAGGAGACCAGACTAGTACCCAGAAGCTGGGCACATCCTGATGTACTCTTACGATCAGTAAGCGATCCTCCAAAATTGCGTCAGTGTAAGCCTGGAGAGTGAAAGAAGACCCGACACGATAAACCAAACCCAAGTTAGGAGTGCCTTTTAAGTAACAAAAATTTTGTTTGACCGCCTGAAGATGCGGAACCCGTGGATCAGCCTGAAATCGAGCACAATAGCAGACGCTGTAAAGGATATCAGGTCTGCTTGCGGTGAGATACATCAGTGAACCAATCATGGCTCTATACTCAGTAGGATCAGTGGATTCAATGTGAGTCTCAGAACCAAGTTTGAGAACATTGGACATTGGAGTAGCCAGGGATATAGCGGAATCAAACCCAAACCTAGATAGTAGTTCAATAGTATATTTTCCTTGCCAGACAAACGTGTGAGTCTGGTTTGGCGAACCACAACCCTAGGAAAAAGGTGAGTTCGCCCATACTGCTCATAGAAAATTCATTAGTCATTACTGTCTCAAACGATTTAGATAACGTGGGACAGGAAGAGCCAAAGACGATATCATCGACATAGATCTGAACCAGCAAAAGATCAGAATCCTGGAATTTGAGAAAAAGTGTGCTATCCACTTTACCCCGTGTAAAACCTTGCTGAAGTAGATAAGAGGTAAGGCGCGCGTACCAGACCCTCGGGGCTTGCTTTAAACCATATACAGATTTCTTGAGTAAATAAACATCATCAGGTCTGGACTGATCAGCAAAGCCTGGAGGTTGAGCGACATAGACCTCCTTGTCAATGTACCCGTTCAGAAATGCACATTTAAGATCCATTTGATACAAAGGAAATGCCTTGTGAGCTGCGAAAGCAATCAGCATGCGGATAGCTTATAGACAGGCAACAGGTGCATAAGTTTCATAATCGATACCCTCACGTTGATTATACCCCTGAACGACTAAGCGAGCCTTATTGCGGGCGACATGACCATTCGCATCAAGTTTGTTGCGATAAACCCACCGTGTGCCGATTACCTCCTTATGACTCGATCGAGGAACTAAAATCCAGACGTCATTCCGTTTGAACTCGTTGAGTTCCTCCTGCATAGCCTGTATCCAATCAGAGTCAGTTAGGGCTTCTTTTATATTACGGGGTTCAATACTGGACAGAATCCCTCATGAGCGCAATAGTTCCGAAGTGAGTGGCGAGTTACTCGGCCTGAGTTCAAGTCTGAGAGGAGATTATCTAACGAAACTCCAGGAGCCAGGCGAGAAGGAATACTAGGAGGTGGTGAGTTGGGACTATCATCTGATTGTGAGCTAGAGTTGTCAGTGGATTCTGACACAGGATTACTTGTTCCTGAGGATTCAACTTGCATAGGAGAGCCATCGGGAGTGTCAGAAGATGGTTTTACCGAAGTAGAAGGAGCTGAATGAGAATCGACTTGTGACATAGTGGGAGAAATTTGAACAGAGGGAGGTGATGAATCTGAGTCTGAATCATCAGAGTCATCGATACTTAATTCTGACCCGATACTGTGTGGAGTTCGAGAGCCAAAATTCAGTTCATCAAATCGAACATATGCTGATTCTTCCACGATAAGAGTGCGTTTGTTAAACACTCTATAGGCCTTACTGGTAGTGGAATACCCCAAAAATACTCCTTCATCCCCTCTGGTATCAAACTTCCCGGTGTGTTGTTTGCCATTGTGCAATATGAAGCACCGGCAGCCAAAGACCTTAAAATAACCAATTGACGGTGGTCGACCCTTCACCAGTTGATATGGAGTCTGATTGAGTATAGGTCTGATGAGAGCACGTTTGAGAACATAACACGCCGTGTTGACGGCTTCCCCCCCAAAACTTGGTGCTAAGCCACTAGCATTAAGCATTGTGCGAGCCATCTCAACCAATGTCCGGTTTTTCCGTTCCACAACACCATTCTGCTGAGGTGTACGCACCGCAGAAAAGGTATGGGTGATGCCTTGATCAGTACAAAACTGTTGAAACTGATGATTAACGAATCTGTACCATTATCTGATCGTATAGTACGCAAAGGGAATCCCAATTGACGTTGTATCTGAATGCAGAAACTTTTAAACAGATTGTAAGTATCGTCTTTAGCATGAAGAAGGTATATCCAAGTAAAACGAGAATAATCATCAACCAAAACAAAAATATATCTCTTCCCTGCTAGTCTAGTCATAGTACGCATAGGTCCAACCAAATCCATGTGTACCAGTTCCAGCACAGTGGAGGTGGAAACAACCGACTTGGGAATGTGAGCGGATCGAGTCTGCTTATTCTGCTGGCAAGCACTACAAGGATGGTCTTCTTTAAGGACTGTAGATGGTAACCCTTCAACCAGGTGTTGAGTGCGCAGTTTATTGATCAACCGATTGTGAGCATGACCGAGACGCTGATGCCATAAATTTGCATTTTCTGTGGAAACACTGAGGCAGGTGGCGTCCAACCTCTGATCATCAACATCCACGAGATACAAATTTCCCCTGCGATATCCTTGCAAGAGAGGTGCTCCAGTGGTCAAATCTGTGACGATGAAGCCGTAAGAATCAAAGGTAATGGAGGAAGGACCCTTGTCACACACTTGTGACACACTTAATAGATTATGCTCCAATCCATCCACCAGGCACACATCTTCAACACTTCCCTGATGACCAACTGTGCCTATAGCAATGATCTGCCCCTTCCCATTATTTCCAAATGTCACAAACCCTCCATGTAATCCCTCAAGATCCCGAAACAGTGTATGGTCTCCAGTCATATGTCTCGAACAACCACTATCCATAAGCCATATATTAGCTCCATCAGCATAGTCCTGAAAAGAAAGAAAGAAAAACAAATATCAATATCGCTTAGGGACCCATTGCTGTTTGGGTCGATGAGAATACATACTAGCTTATTTAACAGTGCGAGGAATGGAGTCTTTAGCATTTTTCCGTTGTAGCTTAAAACATGAATTGATATGATGTCCAAGAATATGACAATAACTACATTCGATACTTGCATGACAAAACGAAGAGTTTCTCACTACAGGATGAGTTTTAGTTTTCGCATATTGTTTCTTTGGTCTTATATCAGCTTCAACTCCACGGAATCCTAACCCATTCCGATTCTGATTTGGTTTCCTAACAATTTCATTGAGTTTGATTTTTCCTGTATGCCACGATGGGTTTTCTAGATTTATGATGTTCAGTCTTCTATCAAGAGTATCACATTGTTTTTGGAGTTCAGCGTTATCCTGACGAATCCACTCATTATCTTCCTTAAGTAGTTGAATTTCTTTTTTTGCCCATTCCGGAAGGGAACTCAACTTACTCTTCACCGACGATGTAAACGTGGATTGCAGCACCTTAGATGAGCTTTTACTAGCTTTTCTGATATCTACTGATTTTTCTTTTTCAACTCATTTTTTTCTAACTCTAGTCGTTTTATCTGATCTCTTTACTAATAACATTATCAAGTTTCCCTTTTAATCCTTCAATTTCTAATAGAGCAGCTGTCAAAGCGTCAAAAATCTGGTCTTTCGACGACTCCCTACAGATATTATCTAGGTTAAGAGAACTTACCTGCTCTCCTACAAGAGAGTGATGCTCCTTATCTTTTGCAACTAGACACATCGTTTCATCGTATGTCGATTTATCAGTGTGAGACCGATGGATAGCCGCCATGCAGTAATGCGCCTCCACTTTCTCAGCCTGTTCAGATTCTTCTTCTTCTTCGCCCCATACCGCTGCAGCCATACGTGTATCTCGATTTCTATACTGGGCGGTTTGGATGACAAAGGACAGTCCTTTATCATATGTCCCTGCATGTGACACCGAAAACATTCCACCTTACTCATATCTGGTTCGCGCCGGTTGCTGTTTGAGCCTTGAAACCCACCTCTTTTCCTGCTCATGATTCTCTTCAACCCTTGTGCCAGTAAATTTATTTTTGTGTCAAAATCATCATCGAACTCCCAAGTCGGCATTTTCCACCACTTTCTTCGCCTTCAAGGCAAGGTCTTTTCTTTCCACCGAAACACCCTCCAGTATTTGTTCCTTCATCTTGCTCTCATGAACAATTAAATCAGAACACAATTCTTCAAAGGATACGAACGACACTTTGTCCATCTTTTCCAGCATCGAGGTGTAATTTAACCAATCTTTTGTGAGTGATTCCAGAAATCTCTCGTTAGTCTGCTCTTTTGAAAGTGAGGCACCCACAGACTTGATTTCGACTAAAATCTGATTGAATCTCTCAATCGTAGCAACCAAAGTTTCACCTTCTGTCATCTTGAAGTTATTGAATTCTCTCTTAAACTGTTTCTCCTTTGCTTTTCGAATGGACTCAGTACCTTGATACGCTATCTTGAGAAAATCCCATACACCTTTTGCCGTTTGAATACTGAACACTCTTCCCTGATCTTCATCGGAAAGAGATGATACAAGAATCCGCAACGCCTGTTTATTATTGCTAAGCAACTTTTCATCATCCTTCGTCCACTGTTCTTCAGGCTTATCCTGGATACTTCCTTCTACGGTCACAGTAGGTTTGAAGTCGCCTTTAGTGACCACCTTCCAGACTTTGTAATCTACAGACATTAGTTGAGCCTCCATCTGTTCGCACCATTTGGAGTAGTTCAGCTTGGTTAACCTGGGTGCCTTGACATTGTACGAACTCATCTTCACGATCTACCTTGAAGCGTTAGCCTCGAGCAAAGGTAAGCCTGCTCTGATACCACTTGACACTTCGTAATGAGACCTCCAGTATACTCAGTCTTGAACTGAGTTTTTTGTAGTAATCACCCGATAGATTGCAATCCAAATATAGAAGAAAACTCAGCCACTAATATATATTAATAGCGTGAAAAACTCCTCACCTGATCTGTTCAACACCTTGAACAATCACACTCTAATCTATCACTCTTCGAATGACAATCACACTCCTAAACTATTGAATAAAGAATCACTTTCGTTCTCACTCAATGGGTCTCACCGTAAAGGGTATAAATCTGTTCTTGATACCCAAAAGCGTAACCCTAAACTATATCTATACAGAGTAGTATATACATGGGAATTTCCCGGATTCAAACAAACTTCCCTCTCAAAATATTCAAGTAACAATAACGCTAAACGCTAACTAGGGAGATATATCAGGGGAATCTTAACAACTTGATATAGCAAGTGCTGTCACGTGAGCAGCTACGTTTCTGTTGACGTTCATAGGAATATTACCGAAAATATCATATGCTGAGTACAAGACCGGTTCCGCATGGTTGTCCACACATCAAAAACTATAAGTATGTATGGCACATATACATTTACAAAAACATCTACCTCCATTGCATATAGATATAAAGATAGAATACAACACGCAATGTCCTCACACCAGATGCCGCCAACTATATATATCCTTGCCTACGTATATTGGCTGGAGTATGCGTAACTAAGTTGCTAGCCCGATTAGCATGAGTCCAATGATCCTATGAAAAGAAGATAGAGATGCAAGACATCATGTAAGACAGTCTTGACCTCAAATCTAGCATTCCCCACTCCTTTAAGAAAATTGACATTCAAGACACTAATACAAAAACGTCTATCTCGGCGCCCCTATTTCGACTGAAATACGGTCTCGGAAAACTTCTCCGTGTAAAAAAGACACTTATTTCGGCGGTTCTTAGCTAGGAACCGCCGAAATAGGATCGTCAATTATTGTGTGTGTAAAAAAAGACACCTATTCGGCGGTTCTTAGTTAGGAACCACCAAAATAGGGTCCCCAATTCAATTTTTCACATTCCCGGATTTTTTTAGTCTATTGCGGCGGTTCCTAGCTAAGAACCGCTGAAATAGATGAAATTTTATAAAAATCACGCCCGCCTCCGTCTTCTTTTTCTGAAGCTTCCTCTCTCTCTCTTCATCTCTTCATGTCTGCGCCTCCGCCTCCCCCCTTCATTATCTCTTATTGCGTCTGCTCCTATGGAGTGACAACTACTGCATCTCGCTCAACAGATTGAAGACAGGGTTGTTCATCCCGAACCGGTAATATCTCGAACTTATCTTATTCTCTCTGGTGACAAGGAATGCTTACATGCTCTGAAATACCCCTAACCTTAAAAACTTAATTAAATGATCTATTAATGTTATAAGAGGGTTAATAAACATCTAATTTATTGGGGAACACTAAAGATCTCAACAAGGCAAAATATGCCTTAAGATCGGTAAAGCCAAAAATGTGCTTTGAAGCACCATAATGATTGATGACCTCAAATAGGATCCAAAGTGGATTCCTAATATTATAATGATGTAAGGAACACAACAAAACTGTTCTTAAGGAAAACCAAGCTCAGAAGCACCTTGCAACACAAAAGTGCACTAAACACCTTAAAGCACGTTTTTGTAAATTGCCTTCTAAATTGGTTTTTAATGGGCCTAAAGGTTATAATTACTTTAAAATGATAATATATCACATTATATCATATTAGGAATTTAATTCTAGAAGTTTACAAATTTTACAAATTTAATATTAAAATATTAATAAAACCCTAAAAGGGGGCCCGCTTGAGTCAACATTGAATAAGAATGGTCAAGAGGTCAAAGTTTGACCCCTTGGACCTCATGGAATCGGCAGCTACACAGCAAGAGGAGTTTGAATTCACCACTTGCACATACAAGAGACAAGTCTCCAACACAACTCCTTAAATTAAGGAGATACCTTTACTTTCTAATTTATGATTAAACAATACACTCTTTTGCTCCATGATTGCTCCAATCAGTCCCCAAACCGTGTGAGCCAGCCTTTCCCCTCCATTAACCGATGGCTCTTATCCCTTGATGAGTCATTAGTCATTACTAAACTTAAACTAATCAAAAGTTGCTTTTTCATTCAATAATGCCCATTTCAATTATTTCCTTGGCTCTTGCTCCATTCCAGCCAAGCTTGCTCCATTCCAACCGAGCTCATTCAGTTTCCAAACTCTCTCAAGCTTTGTTCTTGAGCATGGAAGGTAGATCTAACTCTTAAGCTCCTAAGGTAATGGTTTAAGGCTTATTTTAGCTCTTTTTCTTCATCTCTTCATTACCTACACTTAGATCTCGTGGCTCATCACTTCCTATGGCTTATTCTCAGTGTTTTAAGGTTAGAACAATATCTAAACTCCTGAAGCAAGTATAGGGACCAAGGTTTCCCAAATTTGCATTTTAAGGTAAAAACATACCTTAAGCTTCTCTACTCTTCATCCGATTTTCTTCCTTTGATTTTTATGAGTTTATACACTCATAATCTTCATATTTACATGTTCAATCAGTTGGTTAGCCATTTGGAGCAAGGGTGGCCGAGATCCAAAGGAAATACCCTTCTTTAAGGCATTTTCCAAGGTAAAACCTAATACCAAGGCAGCTTGTTGTTGTCTAGCTATTTCCTATGCCTATATGGTGGATCTAACACCTTGTGGTGTGTTTTATTCAGGCCGAAATCCTCTTGAAGTTCCCTTGCATTTTTAAGGTGATTTTTGCCTTAAATCTTACATTAATTGTTCTTTATGGTTAAGCTCAAGCTTGGAGTATAGCCATATCTTATTTTGGTGTATTAAACATGTCTAAATGGTTTGGTAAATTTCCCTCTAAGCTGCCGAGCTCATACAAGGAGAAATCAAGGTAAACACCTTAAAACGTATGATTTATGAATTCTTAGCATATATAATTATTATGCCGAGAGTGGAGTTTAATATATGAGTTATATTAACCTAAAAATGGAAAAAAATTACTAAGATAAATTAAGCTAGTCATTTAAGAGATTTAATTAACATAATGGTCAAATTATGACATTATGTGGAAAAATATTTAATCTATGGTGAGGCCGTGAGTTTATACTATATTTTGAGACATTTAAAGTGTAATTTATTTTGCAAGTTCAAGGTTGTAATAAGGCCATGTCATTAGGCCATTTTAATTTAAGTTTATAAGCTTATTTGGTTAGATTTATGCTTATATAATTAAGTTTTGGGCCAAACCGTAATTATTGGTAAAATACAAAGCCGTGGGCTTAATTTAGAGGAATTTAGGGTTTTTAAATGAATTTAATAAAAATTATAACATTTTATAAAGTTTTGTGTCAAAATTGTAAAAATAAAAACTATGGGGTATTATTGGTGATTACCGAAAGTTTAGATCCAATTTGGTATTAGAGGTCAAAGTTGACTATATAGGAGACTTTGACCAAGTTTGGAGAATTTTAGAAATTAAAATACTACCTTATATTAAGATAAGTATTAAATTGTAAAAGATTTATAAGAGATGGGGCTATAATGTGATATCCGAAAACTTGGGGTACTAAATGGAGCTTAGTACAAACCTTAGGTTATTAGGAATTTTTAGAAGTTGATTTGGTTAAATTTGGAGTTTATATGAATTATATAAGTATAATATAAGATATTTCATAATATTGTTACAAATGGGTAACATAGGTGGTAAAACCGAGATTTAGAGAAAGTATAAGGTTAGTAATGATGTTTATAACCTTTTGGTATAGTTTGGTAATTTTTGGAGTTATATATAAGGTTTTATAAAGATATATGTATATATATAGTTTTAATGTTGTTAGAAAACTATGTATTATAAGTTGGGAAGATTTGGTAAATATACAAAGTTTGGTGGTGAGAATTTAATTAAAACAGTCCTAGGGGCTGTTCGAAAATTATAGCCTTTAAAACTATAGGTTATAATTATACTAAGGTTAAGGATTATAGTATAAGGTATATATTATAAGTGAACGATGAAATATATTTTGGGGTGGATTTGTGATTTATAGAAGTTTAGTGGTATATGATGAAAGCCGAAAATATAAGGGGCTGTTTGGTATTTATACCAAATATAACTGTAGTTATAATTGTTTTAATGACATAAATGTCATAATATATGTTATATAACTATAATATAACATTAATTAATTATGTGGTGGATTTTGTAAATATTAAGAACATAGTGCTGTTCGGAAATATTAACATTTTTAAATGAAATTTATAATATGGTTTTAATGTTATAAGAGTTATAACATTTATAATATAAGAGGTATTCATTAAAAAGAATGAATATATATTATAAGACTTACCATATATAAATATCCATAATACATATATATATAAATAAATATATGTTATGTGTGGAAATATAATATGGTTCAATAACCTATTTCATAATTAAAATGATATAGATAAAGGGAAAAGAATTACAAACATTGGATATGGAATTCTAATGTTAAGAGTATACATGATAATAAGGATTTATATAATTCAAAGTATTTTTACATGAATTATACCACATTGAACTTGGAAAAAACAAACCTTAGAAAAATAAATACTAAGGTGAGATGTATAATACATGAAAGAATCATACATGCAATATAGAAACAAACTATATAAATACAAGGGTATTAAGTACATGCGATACAAGTTCAACATAAGTATTAATATACAAGACAAGACTACGCATGTAATATAACTTTTCCAATCTCGAGTTAAGCCGAAAACCCGACAAACATTGACAGTTAATAACGGGGGATTAACCGGGAGTATTAGTGACGGTACGGGGTACCGTAGAGTTGTGTTGTATACGGGATGCTAATCAGTAGCGTTATGTATTGTTTAGACTGTTAGAGACGACACACGGAGCATAGGATCTTGCTGATTCATACTCCACCGTAATACAATCAGGGTGAACGGTATGTTGTTATGTGTCTCTGATTGTCTCTGAGGGCTTCCTCAGTTCAGACTTCTGTGTGATCTGTGATAAGATTGTTTGTCTGAATGTGTTAATTAATATGCATGAATTGTATATTTATAGCTGCTTATTATTTACTGTTGTTGAGTTAACAGTATTGGTTCGTATATATGAACCTATATATAAAACGAACTAGCGGCTATGGTGCTATCTTATATGAAATATAAGGATCGTCAGAAAAACGTTGTAGCACTAGGATAATAAGATATACATATTATCCGAGACTTTTATACGGAGCATTGGCCTTTTAAACGCCGCTCTCGTATCTAACACTGGATCCCGAGTTTACAGACTCCGGATTGGACTAATGACCTTAGTCTGCTGTGTTAGAAAAAATGGTAATGCGATGCGATGGTATAATTAATTAATGAAAGAATAAAGCCAAGAGGATGTGGCTCTTGGTGCGCGCTGTGATCACAAAAACGATACCAGGATGTCCGCGTACGGGTCCGTAAGTATCAAGAAAATTTCCCGTGAGCTAGAATGGCTCGTTGGTCGGAGACTCTACCGCTGGAGTGGCTACTGCCGTGGGTGACCCGCCATTTATGGGTAATTAGAGACATGTTTTTTAACGAGACATTGTCACTAGGTATAACTGAACAATTAATACAGTTGAGACTTGTACAGTGGCGAACAATATTGGTTTCTACACCATGGACGAGAATTAATACTTGTTTATTATTCTCGTTGTTTCGCTTTGTTGTTCATTGGTTATACTTGTGGTTATATTATGTGTTGATGGTTGTGTTATTGTATGGATATTACTGTTAATTGTTTTACAGTTTAAATATTAAAACGGTATTGCATGTAACGAATCTCATGCTCTCGACCAATAATTGAGGGGTTTGAGGGGCATGACGGGGCATGTGATAACATACTCAGCAGGGGCTGATTCCATACCACAAACCATTTTATTTCAGGAGATTAGCTGGTGGGTCGACGCGGGGCGCGACGTTGTGATATTACTGTTGGTTAAACTTGGTACGGTTGATACTAATTGTTTTGGACTCGGGTTGTGTAAACCGAGGTGTATTTGGTTAGATGCTCACGAGTACGGTCTGTAATAATCGGTTGTTGTTGGATTTGTTTTAAATTGTTTAAGTACTCTATCTATCTCTTGTGGTCACTGCGGGAATACGTTTCGCAAGTTGATTATCAGGTAATTCGTTATCACCCGTATGGGCGAGTGATAACAGTGACACCATTAGAGCGACAGTCTGTTATTTACCGCTGCGATTATATTGTTTTTTTAGGAGCGAATTAGTAGGGGTGTTACAAAAGTGGTATCAGAGCGGAGTACCGCTCTGATTACAAGAGATAGTAGTTTAAGTACCGTGAGCTTAGGTTATTCACACACCAGTACCAAGGAAAGTTGTAATGATTAAGTTAGGAGATTGTCGGGGACAATGTTTTATGCCTTTTAGGGCCATGTGAACTTATGGTTGGGAACAGTACAGTATTTATACCAAGAGCTGACTTTGATTCTGAATTCTCCAGATGTCTTCCGGAAGACGATCGACTGGCAGAGGCAGAGGTGGTGGTGGAAGAGGCGGCGGGCCTGGAGGAGGTCCTCCTGAGGCCCCAGCCGTGGGCGTTGCTGAGACGGTAGCGGCCGTCTTTGCTCAGCTAGCCCTGATGGGGGGTGTCCAGATAGGAGCACCACCAGTAGTCCCACCCGTACCCGCACCAAGAGAGCCAAACTGGCTGAAGAGTGTTGCTGACACACGAGTACCTACGTATGACGGGGTAGCTGACCCCACCGTCCTGGAGAGTACATCATTGAGCATGAGAAGGCCTTCGACGCCATTCACGTGCCTGCTGAGCACCGGGTCGGCATAGCGGCCTTTCATTGAGGGACGCCGCCAGCACTTGGTGGAGGTCCGTGAAGGCACATTACATTGCTATGAGGGTTTTGGATGGACAGGTTTTGTGGAACTGTTGGGAGAGAAGTACTATCCTGCTCATTTGAAGCAGAGAAAGGAAGAGTTCGAGGCCTGAGCAGGGTAGTCTGACAGTAGATCAGTACTACTCCTCTATTGGGCTCTTGGACTTTGTCCCAGGAGTTGTTTATTCGATACTGTGAAAGTGGAGAAATTTAGAGGCGGGGTTGCGATATGCTATCAAGGCCGCCATGGGTGCTGCCTATACCCTACGATCAGGTAAAATTAGTTGACAGATTATACCTTGTAACTCAGTTTGATTTATTACAAGTTCGGGGAACTCATTGATGCATTATAGGAATGCTACGAGGCTGCTTCTCGGACCGAGCTGTTGGTGAACAGCCGGGAGGACAGCCAGGGGCAGAAGCGTAAGGCCCCCGAGAAGGAGGCGGAGGTTGCGGCTGGAGCGGAAGCAGCAAGGGTTGGAAGTAAGAACCACCTTTAAGTTATTTAATCCATTTAAATTACTTACTTGCTGCCTGCTTTTATACCTGCTATTCCTGACACTTTGACGATCATAGGAAGAAAAAGTTCTCCTGGAAGGAGAAGAAGAAGAAGGAGCAGGCCAGCCAGAAGGGCAAAGAGAAGGTCCCGATGCTGACCGGGCCTACCTACGATGTCCAGCCTCTTAGATCTGCACCCCCTAAGGGTAAGCGATCTAACCTTGTGAATGAGTGTATTATACTATCCATTACCATCCTTGTATTAATCTGAGTGTGATATGATAATAGGTTCTGCACCCCAGCGCCACTTTCACTGCAAGCGTGTGTGGTAAACCACCCGGGTGTTGACTGCACCGGGCAAGCGGTGGACTGCCACCATTGTGGAAGAAAGGCCACAGGTCGTTCGAGTGCTTTGCTAATCCAGAGAGCCGAGCGTACCGCCCGCCGACTGGAGGAGGTGGAGCTCGAGGTGGCCAGAGGGGGCCGGCGCCCCAAGCCCAGAGGGGGCAGCAGCACAGCAGCCGCAGCAGCAGAGAACCAGAGGAACCCGCCGGGCAACCGTGTGCTGAATGCAGCGGGAGCTTCAGGCGCTGGCACTAGTACCCAGCGCGGTGAAGGTTAGCATTTGAAACCTTAACCATTGTATGAGAGCATGACTAAGTGTTAAACGCTTTACCTTAGCATGAATGCGTTTTAATTACCGCTTTAGATAAACAACTTATCTAGGAAACCTGTTACCTCTTAGGAGACTTCGACATCTGCTATCCCACACTTACAAGACAGAGATCACCTAGACCCGTGGAAGAAAGACGGGAGTACCCTAGTGAGTTGTGTCATGTGGTCAGACCGGGCATGATACTTCTCAGAGAGTTCCTAACCCTAGATGAGCAAATCGCCATAGTGAATGAGTGTAGAGCTTTGGGTAAGGGCATAGGAGGATTTTATACCCCTGTATTTAATAGTGGTTCTAAAATGAAACTACACATGATGTGCTTAGGGAAAGATTGGGATCCACAAGCTAGGGTTTATCGAGAGGTGAGAATGGTAGGTGGCGTATCTATACCTAGGATACCTGGAAGTTTCCTAACCTTGGTGAGAAACGCAATGGATATTGCTCAAGACTGTGAGACTTTTCCATTACCCGACATGACACCTGACGTTTGCATCATCAACTACTACGAGCAGGGAGGAAAGCTTGGGATGCACCAGGACCGTGATGAGACGACCGAGTCCATCACCAGAGGAATACCGGTTGTGTCATTCTCCATCGGCGATGATGCTGAGTTCATCTATGGAGACCAGAAGAGGATGGATCTAGCAAGCAAGATCATCCTCAAGTCTGGGGATGTGTTGGTATTTGGTGGAGAGGCGAGGCTTGTATACCATGGTATTAAGAGCATTAAGCTCAATACCGCCCCACCAGCCCTAGTGAATGATACCCACATCCGACCTGGCCGTTTAAATTTGACTTTCAGACAGTACTGATGTAATAACAGTGGCTAAGTGTGTAACCTTGTATAAAACAGTTGAATGAATGAAATAAGAGTTTATACTTTCAAGTATGTGTTCAGTTTGTTGATACCGTTAATTCATAACTTTAGGCTACGGAGATGGAAAGGAGGGTACCATCTGCATCTAGATATGGCGCAAGCCAAGGAGTCCGGTAATGTCATCACAGGTATGACAATTACAACCGACAGTAGATTACTGATTTATTGAGACTCGATGCTGATACGAGAGATGATCTCAGGTACCTTTCCTGTTGATGGTGTTAGTGCTTCCGTATTGTTCGACTCAGGGGCTTCACATTCTTTTATTTCCTCGGCATTTGCTATGAAGCTGGGGGCTGCCCCCGAACAGCTTTCTGACTTTTCAGTCACCCTTCCATCGAAGGAGAAAGTAGGTTGCACCAGGCAGTACTTAGGGTCGGAGATCAGCATTATGAATGAGACTTTTCCCATCGATTTGATTGAGTTTAAGAACTTGGGCTTCGACATTATAGTGGGTATGGATTGGCTGCAGAAGCATAAGGGCCGCCTTCATTGTGCAGAGCATCGACTACTACTGAAGGGGCCGAGCGGCAAGACAGTGTCATACCGCAGTGTGAGGAGAGAGCCGACTGTCAAGATCGTGTCAGCATTGTCCCTGATGAAGGACGTTAGGAAGGGCCGACAAGCCTTCCTCTGTTATGTACAGGACACGAGACAGTGCGACGAGATGGATGTAGACATTCCAGTCGTGGCAGACTTTCCCGATGTGTTTCCTGATGAGTTGCCAGGCATGCCGCCTGTGTGAGAGTTGAGTTCGCCGTCGACTTATTGCCAGGTACGGGCCCTATTGCTAAGGCACCCTACCGTATGGCACCGGCTGAGATGAGGGAGCTGAAGGTACAGCTGGAGGACCTCCTC
Organism: Limonium bicolor; assembly: GCA_023374045.1. Lineage (NCBI taxonomy): Eukaryota > Viridiplantae > Streptophyta > Magnoliopsida > Caryophyllales > Plumbaginaceae > Limonium > Limonium bicolor. The sequence goes on along the minus strand of CM041776.1, from coordinate 195,624,289 downwards.
GACAAGGGATTCATTCGACCTAGTGTTTCTCCTTGGGGTGCTCCAGTATTATTCGTCAAGAAGAAGGACGGCAGTATGCGACTCTGCATCGACTACCGCGAGCTTAATGCGGTCACGGTCAAGAACAAGTACCGTTGCCACGGATTGATGACTTATTTGACCAGTTGAGAGGGGCCAGTGTGTTCTCAAAGATAGATCTCAGATCTGGCTACCACCAGATTAGGATTGCAGGGTGACATAGAGAAGACAGCTTTCAGGACACGGTATGGACATTACGAGTTCACCGTTATGCCATTCGGATGACGAATGCGCCAGCTATTCATGGATTTGATGAACCGTCTCTTAGAGAACAGCTTGATAGTTCAGTTGTGGTCTTCATCGACGATATTCTGATCTATTCAAAGACCAGAGAGATCATGAGTTACATTTGAGACAGGTTTGTTATATCATGAAAGAACCAGCTGTATGCCAAGCTCTCGAAGTGTGAGTTCTGGTTAGACAGCGTGTCATTTCTAGGACACATCATATCAGCAGACGGGATATCTGTAGACCCTGCTAAGATTGAGGCAGTGAAGAGTTGGCCAAGGCCAAAGACAGTTACAGACGTCCGCAGCTTTCTGGGTTTGGCCGGTTACTATCGAAGGTTCGTGAAGGACTTCTCCAAGTGGCCAAACCGATGACTAATCTCATGAAGAAGGAGTCCCAGTTCTTATGGTCTGCAGAGTGTGAGCAGTCCTTTCAGACACTGAAGGATCTCCTGACATCGGCACCCGTTCTTACTATTCCTGAGGGCACCGATGGGTTCGAGGTATACTGTGATGCCTCTGGAACCGGTCTAGGCTGTGTGCTTATGCAGCACGGGAAGGTAGTTGCCTACGCATCCCGACAGCTGAAGAAGCATGAGGTGAATTACCCCACACACGACCTTGAGTTAGGCGCAGTAGTCTTCGCTTTGAAGATCTGGCGACATTATCTTTACGGTGTGACAGTCACTATCTACTCTGATCACAAGAGTTTACAGCATCTCTTCTCTCAGAAGGAGCTGAACATGCGACAGAGAAGATGGGTCGAGTTCTTGAAGGACTACGACATAGACCTGAGGTACAAGGAGGGCAAGGCGAATGTAGTAGCCGACGCCCTGAGCCGCAGAGCTCATTCATTATTTACGCTATTAGCGAGCAGCAGTATGATTGATGAGATACGAGCTGCACAGGAGAGTGACCAGTACATGGAGAGTATCAGGCAGAAAATGCTAGAGGGTTGCTTTGAGAGTCAGAAGTATGACTTCGAACTGTGTGATGATGGCATGATTCGACTGAATGGCCGGTTATGTATTCCAGAGTCTTCTCCAGATTTGAAGGAGAAGATACTCCAGGAGGCTCATTGCTCGTCCTTATCCGTCCACCCCGGTTCTTCGAAGATGTACAAGGACTTAAAGGTCCATTTCTGGTGGAGGGGATGAAGAAGGATGTAGCTGACTACGTGACTAGATGCTTGACCTGTCAGAAGGTTAAGTTTGAGCATAGGAGACCCGGCGGTTTAGTGCAGTCTATGCCTATTCCTTGCTGGAAGTTCGAGGACATCTCGATGGATTTCGTTGTCGGTCTCCCACCGACTAAGGGAGGACTGAACACGATTTGGGTCATTGTGGACCGTCTGACGAAGGTGGCAAAGTTTGTGGCTATGAAGGATACCTGGAAGGTCCCGAAGTTAGCGGACTTGTTCCAGAAGGAGGTGATCCGGCACCATGGGGTGCCAAAGACCATTGTGTCTGATAGGGACCCTCGATTTTTGTCTAGATTCTGGGGTCAGGTTCAGGAAGCCTTGGGTACGAAGTTGAAGCTTAGTACGGCATTCCATCCACAGACCGACGGTCAGAGTGAGAGGACCATCCAGACACTGGAGGACATGCTGAGAGCATGTGCCTTAGATTTTCAGGGGAGTTGGTTAGAGCGACTACATCTGATAGAGTTCGCCTACAACAACAGCTACCACTCCTCGATACAGATGCCACCGTTTCAGGCACTATACGGTAGACCATGTAGGACTCCCTTATGCTGGGATGAGGCCAGCGAGAATACGCTTCTAGGACCTGAGTACCTAGAGCAGATTAAGGAGGATGTCCTACAGATTCGTAAGAACATGAAATCAGCTCAGGACCGGCAGAAATCATATGCAGACACCAAGAGGAGGGACATTGAGTTCACTAGACGACATGGTATTCCTAGAGTGTCACCCATGAAGGGGATCTTCCGGTTTGGGCAGAAGGGCAAGTTGAGCCCAAAGTATGTGGACCTTATGATTAGGGAGCGACCGTTAGCTACAGACGATTAGCAGAGCGGGAGGGTGAGCGCACAGTTAGTATGGACCTTAGCTAGGGAGCGAGTGGGCCCGTTAGCCAGACTGGATTTGCCAGCAGAGCTCGGGAGGGTACATGACGTCTTTCACGTTTCACAGTTGAAGAAGTATGTGCCCCACCCATCGCACGTGTTACAGCCAGAGACTTTAGAGTTGGACCCAGCTCTACGATATGAGGAAGTACCACTCCGCATTCTTGATACGAAGACGAGACAGACTAGGAACAAGACCGTTAGCATGGTCAAGGTTCTCTGGTCGAACCATGAGGTGGAGGAGGCTACATGGGAGTTAGAGGACTCCATGAGAGCGAAGTATCCCGCACTCTTCGAGTAGTAGCTGCGATACTTGTACGGGTTCGTGGTCAAACCCTTTTTAAGGGGGGTAGATACCACTTGGCTTGCGCATATGTTATGCATTAGGTCTTGTTTTATGGTGTGTTTTGGTGGTATGCTGCGTCATACATGTTTGTTTGGATGATTGTATGTTTAATACATCTTATGTATGTGCCTTAGTGCACCTGTTTGAGAATATATATATATATAGTACCGCTGAGTACTTTTGTTGATGAGTTGGATGTGCACCTTGTTTAGTGCAGTGATATGAATGAGTTTATACCATGGGTTTGGCTATTTGATATATGCTGTATGTATAGACTAGGTCTGAACCTAGTGGGAGTTACTCCCTAGCGATAGACTGTTTGGTTACTTAGTGGAACTTGATTCCTTAGGTGAACTGTAGATGATTAAGGACGTCGGGATGAAGCCTTTTTAAGGGGGGTAGACTGAAATACCCCTAACCTTAAAAACTTAATTAAATGATCTATTAATGTTCTAAGAGGGTTAATAAACATCTAAATATTATTGGGGAACAATCTAAAAGATCTCAACAAGGCAAACATGCTTTAAGATCGGTAAAGCCAAAAATGTGCTTTGAAGCACCATAATGATTGTATGACCTCAAATAGGATCAAAGTGGATTCCTAAGTATTATAATGAAGTAAGGAACACAACAAAACTGTTCTTAAGGAAAACCAAGCTCAGAAGCACCTTGCAACACAAAATGTGCACTAAAACACCTTAAAGCACGTTTTTATGAAATTGCCTTCTAAATTTGTTTTTAATGGGCCTAAAGGTTATAATTACCTTTAAATATGATAATATATCACATTATATCATATTAGGAATTTAATTCCAGAAGTTTACAAATTTTTACAAATTTAATATTAAAATATTAATAAAACCCTAAAAGGGGGCCCGCTTGAGTCAACATTGAATAAGAATGGTCAAGAGGTCAAAGTTTGACCCCTTGGACCACATGTAATCGGCAGCTACACAGCAGAGGAGTTTGAATTCACCACTTGCACATACAAGAGACAAGTCTCCAACACCACTCTTTAAATTAAGGAGATACCTTTTACTTTCTAATATTATGATTAAACAATACACTCTTTTGCTCCATGATTGCTCCAATCAGTCCCCAAACCGTGTGAGCCAGCCTTTCACCTCCATTAACCGATGGCTCTTATCCCTTGATGAGTCATTAGTCATTACTAAACTTAAACTAATCAAAAGTTGCTTTTTCATTCAATAATGCCCATTTCAATTATTTCCTTGGCTCTTGCTCCATTCCAGCCGAGCTTGCTCCATTCCAACCGAGCTCATTCAGTTTCCAAACTTTCTCAAGCTTTGTTCTTGAGCATGGAAGGTAGATCTAACTCTTAAGCTCCTAAGGTAATGGTTTAAGGCTTATTTTAGCTCTTTTTCTTCATCTCTTCATTACCTACACATAGATCTTGTGGCTCATCACTTCCTATGGCTTATTCTCAGTGTTATAAGGTTAGAACAACATCTAAACTTGGCTGAAGCAAGTATAGGGACCAAGGTTTCCCAAATTTGCATTTTAAGGTAAAAACATACCTTAAGCTTCTCTACTCTTCATCCGATTTTCTTCCTTTGATTTTTATGAGTTTATACACTCATAATCTTTATATTTACATGTTCAATCAGTTGGTTATCCATTTGGAGCAAGGGTGGCCGAGATCCAAATGAAATACCCTTCTATAAGGCATTTTTCCAAGGTAAAACCTAATACCAAGGCAGCTTGTTGTTGTATAGCTATTTCCTATGCCTATATGGTGGATCAACACCTTGGTGTGTTTATTCAGGCCGAAATCCTCTTGAAGTTCCCTTGCATTTTTAAGGTGATTTTTGCCTTAAATCTTATAATAATTGTTCCTTATGGTTAAGCTCAAGCTTGGAGTATAACCATATCTTATTTTGGTGTATTAAACATGTCTAAATGGTGTGGTAAATTTCCCTCTAAGCTGTCGAGCTCATACAAGGAGAAATCAAGGTATAAACACCTTAAAACTTATGATTTTATGAATTCTTAGCATATATAATTATTATGCCGAGAGTGGAGTTTAATATATGGGTTATATTAACCTAAAAATGGAAAAAAAAATGACTAAGATGAATTAAGCTAGTCATTTAAGAGATTTAATTAACATAATGGTCAAATTATGACATTATGTGGAAAAATATTTAATCTATGGTGAGGCCGTGAGTTTATACTATATTTTGAGACATTTAAAGTGTAATTTATTTTGCAAGTTCAAGGTTGTAATAAGGCCATGTCATTAGGCCATTTTAATTTAAGTTTATAAGCTTATTTGGTTAGATTTATGCTTATATAATTAAGTTTGGGACCAAACTGTAATTATTGGTAAAATACAAAGCCGTGGGCTTAATTTAGAGGAATTTAGGGTTTTTAAATGAATTTAATAAAAATTATAACATTTTATAAAGTTTTGTGTCAAAATTGTAAAAATAGAAAACTATGGGGTATTATTGGTGATTACTGAAAGTTTGGTTCCAATTTGGTATTAGAGGTCAAAGTTGACTATATAGGAGACTTTGACCCGGTTTGGAGAATTTTAGAAATTAAAATACTACCTTATATTAAGATAAGTATTAAATTGTAAAAGATTTATAAGAGATGGGGCTATAATGTGATTTCCGAAAACTTGGGGTACTAAATGGAGTTTAGTACACAGCTTAGGTTATTAGGAATTTTTAGAAGTTGATTTGGTTAAATTTGGAGTTTATATGAATTATATAAGTATAACATAAGATATTTCATCATATGTTACAAATGGGTAACATAGGTGGTAAAACCGAGATTTAGAGAAAGATAAGGTTAGTATGATTGTTATAACCTTTTGGTATAGTTTGGTAATTTTTGGAGTTATATAAGGTTTTATAAAGATATATGTATAATATAGGTTTTAATGTTGTTAGAAAACTATGTATTATAAGTTGGGAAGATTTGGTAAATATACAAAGTTTGGTGGTGGGAATTAATTAAAACCGTCCTAGGGGTGTTCGAAATTATAGCCTTTAAAACTATAGGTTATAATTATACTAAGGTTTAAGGATTATAGTATAAGGTATATATAAGTGTAACGATGAAATAATTTTGGGGTGGATGTGATTTATAGAATTTTAGTGGTATATGATGAAAGCCAAAAATATAAGGGGTTGTTTGGTATTTATAACAAAATATAACTGTAGGTTATAATTTTTTAATGACATAAATGTCAAAATATATGTTATAACTATAATATAACATTGTACAAATTATGTGGTGGATTTGTAAATAATTAAGAAACATAAGTGCTGTTTGGAAATATTAATATTTGAATGAAATTTATAATATGGTTTTAATGTTATAAGAGTTATAACATTTATAATATAAGAGGTATTCATTAAAAAGAATGAATATATATTATAAAGACTTACCATATAATAAATAGTCCTATAATACATATATAAATAAATATATGTTATAGTGTGGACAGATATAATATAGTTCAATAACTATATATTACCGTAATTAAATGTTATGAGATAAAGGGAAAAAGAATTGTAAACATTAGTTATGGAATTCTAATGTTAGGAGTATACATGAAATAATAAGGATTTATATAATTCAAGGTATTTTATACACGAATATACTCCATTAAACTTGGAAAAAACAAACCTTAGGAAAATAATACTAAGGTGAGATGTATAATACATGACAAAGAATTACATGCAATATAGAAAAAAAACTATATTAAAATACAAGGGTATAATAAGTACATGAGATGACAAGGTTCAACATTAAGTATATTAATATACAATACGAGACTACGCATGTAATATAACGCTTTTTCAAACTGAGTTAAGCCGAAAACCCGACAAACATGACAGTTAATAAGGGGGATTAACCGGGAGTTATTAGTGACGGTATGGGGTACCGTAGAGTTGTGTTGTAATACGAGACGCTAACCAGTAGCGTTATGTATTGTTTAGACTGCTAGAGACGACACACGGAGCATAGGATCTTGTTGATTCATACTCCACCGTAATACAATCAGGGTGAACGGTATGTTGTATGTGTCTCTGATTGTCTCTGAGGGCTTCTCAGTTCAGACTTCTGTGTGATCTGTGATAAGATGTTGTTTCTGAATGTGATGTGATAATTAATATGCATGAACTGTATTTATAGCTTGCTTATTATTTACTGTTGTTGAGTTAACATATTGGTTCGTATATATGAACCTATATATAAAACGAACTAGCGCTATGGTGCTATCTTATATGAAATATAAGGATCATCAGAAAAACGTTTGTAGCACTAGGATAAAAGATACATATTATCCGAGACTTTAATACTGAGCATTGGCCTTTTAAAGCCGCGCTCGTATCTAACACTGGATCCCGAGTTCCAGACTCGGATTGATGGGCTAATGACCTTAGTCTGCTATGTTAGAAAGAAAATGGTAATGCGATGCGATGGTATAATTAATTAATGAAAGATAATAAAGCCAAGAGGATGTGGCTCTTGGTGCGCGCTGTGATCACAAAAACGATACCAGGATGTCCGCGTACGGGTCCGTAAGTATCAAGAAAATTTCCCGTGAGCTAGAATGGCTCGTTGGTCGGAGACTCTACCGCTGGAGTGGCTACTGCCATGGGTGACCCGCCATAATTTATGGGTAATTAGAGACATGTCGTTTTTAACGAGACATCGTCACTAGGTATAACTAAACAATTAATACAGTTGAGACTTATACAGTGGCGAACGATATTGGTTTCTACACCATGGACGAGAACTAATACTTGTTTATTAATCTCGTTGTTTCGCTTTGTTGTTCATTGGTTATACTTGTGGTTATATTATGTGTGTTGATGGTTGTGTTATTGTATGGATATTACTGTTAATTGTTTTACAGTTTAAATGTTAAAACGGTATTGCATGTAACGAACCTCATGCTCTCGACCAAATAATTGAGGGGTCCGAGGGGGCATGACGGGGCATGTGATGACATACTCAGCAGGGGCTTATTCCATACCACAAACCATATTTATTTCAGGTGATTAGCTGAAGGGTCGACGCGGGGCGCGACGATTGTGATATTACAGTTGGTAGAACTTGGTACGGTGTGATAATAATGTTGTTTTGGACTCGGGTTGTGTAAACCGAGGTGTATTTTGGTTAGATGCTCACGTGTACGGTCTGTAATAATTGGTTGTTGTTGGATTTGGTTTAAATTGTTAAGTACTTCTATCTATCTCTTGTGGTCACTGCGGGAATACGTTTCGCAAGTTGATTATCAGGTAATTCGTTATCACCCGTATGGGCGAGTGATAACAGTGACACCATTAGAGCGACAGTCTGTTATTTACCGCTGCGATTATATTGTTTTTTTAGGAGCAGGATTAGTAGGGGTGTTACATGCTCTGTGCGTTTTCATTCTCTTCTTTGTGTCTGCGAATATATTCATTCTCCTCACTATATATAGGTAATTTTGCAACTGGAGAACAAGGAACATGCTCTGCGCGCTTTGTGCGCCCTAACTGGCGAACAATGAACATGCTTTGCGCCTCAAGGTAATTTTGCAATCCGAACTGGCGAGCAAGGAACATGCTCTGCGCCTACAATCTCTTCACTCACGGTAATTTTGTAACTGGAGAACAAGGAACATGCTCTGCGCGCCTCTCTTTTGTGCGCCTCTCACAACAATTTTGCAACCCTAACTGGTGAAACGAACATCTCTGCGCCTCTGTAATTTTGTAATCCTAACTCGCGAGGTTGGAGACGGGGCAACAGTAACAATTTTTTTAAAAACTACACCTATTTCGGCGGTTGTTAGCTAGGAACCGCCGAAATAGGTGTGTTTTTTTGTTCTAAAAACACGCCTATCTTGGCGGCCTCCATTTCGGCGGTTCAGAACCGCCGAAATAGGCCCAAATCAACCGCCAAAATAGGCCTGTTTTACACTAGTGAGATTATCCGAGTACTTTCAGACCGAACGAGAGCCTATCTTGGTCTCCATTGGAAGACCAAATAGCAAAGCTTTGACACGACCATTGTAACATCCCAAGGAGTTTGACCATTCTCTGTACTTGCGGCCAGAACTCGACCATCAACCCCCTTGCAGACCACACCAATACCAAACCCATTTGTTTCCACACTCCCATCAACACGGACTGCTTCTCACCATCCTTGAAATCCCCAGACATTAATCACGTTAATTAATGAGGGATTAAAATATTAACTTGAGAATGATGTTGATAGTATGGTGGTCGCAAGTACTGTTTGAGCTAGTGAAATGTACAGGTCCAATTCGGTATATGGCCAGGTGCGTATGTATGTGTGCGCTTTATTTAAGCCGCCTCTTATGCTTTGGTTCTTGTGCAGTCAGACATATGGTCAAATCTGATTGCTGCCTCTTCCAATTTACCTTTTATAACTGAAACTAAACTATGTTGCCAACCCGTGACAACCACCGTCTCTGCACTTGCTGCGCCATTCACATCAGTATATATATGCCTATTGCTTGCTCCACTCAGAACAGAGCACCACTCTGAATAAACCTGCTAATTCTTCTCGCGTGATTCCGCCGAACTCACCATGAAAGGAGTCGGGAAGAGAATAGCCCTTTTCCCCTTACCTTACGTAGGACACTTAAACCCCATGTTCGAACTAGCCAACATCCTATACACGAGAGGGTTCTCTATCTCCATCATCCACACAAACTTCAACTCCCCAGACCCCACCAAACACCCAAACTTCACATTCCACCCCATCGCCGACGGCTTGTCGGCTGAAGAGACCGTTTCAGGGCACGATGTGATAGCTCTTGCTACTAAGCTCAACACCACCTGCATTGAACCGCTGAGGGAGTGTTTGGCAGGGTTGATGTCGGAATCTTCTGGTTCAGTTACATGTGTGATTGTTGATGCTATGTGGCACTTCAGCCAGTCCGTTGCTGATAGCCTTCAGCTACCGAGGATTGTGCTTAGAACTGGGAACTTAGCATCATTTGCGGCTTTTGTTGCCTTTCCTGTTTTTAGAGAGAAGGGTTATTTCTCAATTCAAGGTGATTGATTAGTTTTCAGATTTATGGTTATTAGCGTTATTGGCTTTTCTATAATGACCGTCAATTCATTCTGTGTTAAGTATTCTCATATTTGTACTTCTGATTCAGTAGCCATGTGACTGTGCCTAGGAACTATTCCCTTTTGATTTTTTTTTTCCCGGATTGAAAATATTTTTCAGGTTAGCTTACCTAGATGTTCCAACTCCAAGTATCAATAAACTGATTTGTTTGTAATTGTACTTGCTTAAAATAAACTTTATATAAACCTTCTCTTCTCTGCCTTGAAGTTTTGTGCTGTGATTGAAATGTCGATGGCAGTGGCGTATACAGAAGTTTAGTATTATTATGTCATTTTATATATTTTTTAAAAATTTATAAGACCATTTTAACTTTTGGTCGATGGGTGATTTCTACCTCATCAAAGCAAGTAGGTAGCATATACAGAACACTCATTTATAGATGTCTCTCTTTCTTCAAAAAAGATGTCTATCCTTTCCTGACAGATACACAGCCTGAAGAGCTAGTACCGGAACTTCCTCCACTAAGAATAAAAGACATCCCAAGAATCAAGGTTTGTGACCCACAACAACTCTCTGAATTGCTATCCAATCTTGTAATCCAAGCCAAAGCATCAAGGGGACTCATTTTCAACACCTTCGATGAGTTGGAACACCACATGGTAGAAATTGTTCGTAGAGACTTTCCACAAACACCTGTTTTCCCCATCGGCCCATTTCACAAGTATATTCCATCCTCTCCTACGATCTCACCAGACAGCTCCATCACCACTTGGTTGAATGCACAATCACCCAAATCTGTGCTCTACGTAAGCTTTGGGAGTCTAGCTGCCATTGATCAGGCTCAATTTTCTGAGCTAGCTTGGGGACTTGCGGACAGTGACCTCCCATTTTTGTGGGTGGTACGATCTGATTTGGTTCGTGGCACAAACGGAAAATCCTCTGCGTTTCCTGATGGGTTCTTGGAGAAAGTTGGGGAGAAGGCTTGTATTGTTGACTGGGCACCACAGAAGGAAGTGCTAGCACACCCTGCTGTAGGAGGGTTTTGGACACACTCTGGCTGGAACTCCACTTTGGAGAGTGTATGTGAAGGGGTACCCATGATTTGTCTGCCTTGCTTCGGTGATCAGATGGTGAATGCTAGATGTGTGACTGATGATTGGAAGATAGGTCTCAGGATTGAAACGACGGAGTTGAGTAGGGGAAATGTGAAGAATGTGGTTAGAAGATTGATGGTTGAAGCGGAAGGTGAAGAGATGAGGAACAAAACTAGTAAATGTTTGCAGGATGCGGCAAATACCGCGCTACTGCCACAAGGGTCCTCGTCCAAAGCTCTTGAGAACTTGATTAATCTTATTCTCTCATTTTGAATTTCAATGTTTTGTATTTTTCCTTGTAGCTTAGCTTCATGGGTTCCTCTTCGTTGACTCTTTTCCCGAGTCTCAATTGGTGAATAAGCTATGACATTATGAAATTAGCTTCCTGGATGACCAATACTTGTAGGGAATGTAAGGGTATCCACGGTGTTAAAAACTGATTATTAGAGTTTTATTAAATAATAAATTATCATATTTTGGTACTATAACACCTAGAAATAGAACAAAGCAAATTACTCATTATACAAAATCGGGTCATTTCCTCAGTTTGCTGTAAAAAATCTAGAGTATCTGCACTAAAGGCAGAATTACTATACTTCTTTGAAAATGAACAAATCAAATTATTAATTGTAAAATTATGGCCGCACTCACTTTTATCATTAGATGATATTATTTGTAAATAAAAGTTTATAAATTGAATTTAATACAAATTATTCTATTAAATAGTATAAATCTATATGTACCAAATTTACAACTACCTCCATCCCACTTTACTACTCCTTCCGCCACGTCAAAATGTCCAGTTTACTATTTGGATGTGTCGTTTGACTTCAATATTTAACATGTAAAATAATATATTTTTATAAATCTATGTTTTATAATGGAATGCTTATGCGAAAAACTATATATTGTATAACTTAATTTTTAAAAATTATTTAATCTTATATGTTTAATATTAAAGTAGAAAAATGTGTCAAAAAGTAAACATGACACTTATGGCGGGACGGAGATAGTATTTTGATATGTTATTTGACTTCAATATTTAATATATAAGAAAAAAATAATATATAAAATTTAAGTTATGCAATTGGGTTATTCAATCGGTCTTGCCTACAACTGACTGTAGCTATCCTGGCTACATACAGGAAGGATATTTAAGATCACGTGAGGGAGAGATATGGGAGGGACAGCGAGCGTTTTGATTTTTTTTTTTAAGTTTTTAATTCTTGTTTTTTCCTTCAAAACAAGATCAGTCATGGATTTGTTTTGATAATTTTTTAAAAAATTATTTTTACATATATTGTGTACTGAACATAAAAATGAATTTGTGCATATGGTCATACAAACCTGTACAAATGTTCATTAAAACATGTACATCCAGACGTAAAAACATGTACGCAATCACATTAAAAATATACATATGGTCACATAAATCTGTACGAATCATTACATATGTACATCTTTAGATTAAAATCTGTACATATTAGGGAGAAAACTTGTACAGATGTCTATACAAACATGTACAGATGTTCATTAAAGAACATGTACATTCTCACATTTGAATATGTACATCGTCACATTAAAACATGTACATTCTCAAATTAAAATATGTACATACATACTCACATAAAAATATCATCGTATACTTGTAAAAATGATTTTTTTTAAGTTGTCGAAACATATTCATGACTGGTCTTGTTTTGAAGAGCTCGAATTAGGGTGAACAATGATATAATTTTTTTTATTTTGGACTTATATATTAAAAGTTACAGCCATTTAAATTATTGTCGGTGTGATATAGATAAAGGAAAAAAAAAAGAAAAAATACAAAGTATGCTTTGAACTTATCAGTTTTCTAATTACAAAATCACCCGTTCCACTATTTTCTATTACAAAACCACCCCTTCTTCTATTTTCTAAATTACAAAATCACTTGGATGTAGCCACCCTATCTACAATCACCTGTAGCCAACATTTCTTGGGTCGTTTTTATTTGATAAACTATAACTTTACAACTTTAGTTTTATAGTAAAATAATTTTTATTTGAAAAAATGTATCAAAAAATCAACAAATAATCTTAGTTTTGATTGTGGAGATGAATAAAATAAATTAGAAAAGTGGGATCCAAATATCAAATGAACAATTGTTAAAATAAATAAAATGAAGATATGATGTGGAAGAGAGAGGTGTAAGAACTCTAATTTTGGGTTGTTCAGGAAGAACTTTTTAAGAACCTATTAATGGGTCCCACCATCTTTTTTCTCTAATTATAATATGTTAAATATAAATAATTAAATCTTAAATATTTTAAAACCTTAATATTTTATAAACTAATAATAATATAAATAAACTAAATACATCAAAATTCTTAAAATCTCATTCTCTATAAATTGAGATCCATATTAACTATGTTTTTCATATTTTTAATATATGTTTATTTTAGGTAAATTAATACTTATTTTTTGTATTTTGGGAAATAAAAATATAATATTAAAATATACTTGAGAAATGTAATATGTACCAATGTATTCATTTCAAAGTTCAATAATTTTTTTATCCTAAATATCGAGTGAAAAAATAAAAAATTACATTAATAATACTTATAAATAAATTGTATTTTGTTTTTGTTTCAAAAATATAATAAACTTTAATCAAGCATAAACTATTAAGCTAAGATTATTTGTGTATTATTAAAAATAATAATAATAATAATTAAAGATTGACATTTGTATTCATATAACACTTAATAAGTAAAAAATAAAATGATATGACAAATGGAGAGAGTTTAAAACCAAATAATGAGTTCTCTGTTGGTAAAATTAGACATGATTTTTAAAATGACGTGGCAGTGTGAGAAATAAAAAAGAGGGTGTTAAGCTTAAATAATCATGCTCTTATTCTTTGGAAATAATGTGTATATCATGAAACATGCAGGTAGGCATACGAATTTTTTTGCCCAGATTAAATCAAAAGGGCAAAATGTGGAGCAACGTATTCGACCCCTTCTCAATCGATGTCTGGGATCCCTTCGACAGCATCTTCTCCAACAACTTTCGCTCACCTTCCTCCTCTGCTCTGACTAACCCAGAGACCTCCGCTTTCGTCGGCACTAGGATCGACTGGAAGGAGACACCGGAGTCGCACGTCTTCAAGGCCGATCTTCCAGGGATCAAGAAGGAGGAAGTGAAGGTCGAGGTGGAGGATGGCAGGGTGCTTCAGATTAGCGGGGAGAGGACTCGTGAAAAGGAAGAGAAGAATGATACTTGGCATCGCATGGAACGGAGCAGTGGCCGTTTCATGAGGAGGTTCAAGCTTCCTGAGAATGCTAAGATGGAGGAAGTGAAAGCTGCAATGGAGAATGGTGTGCTTACTGTTACTGTTCCGAAGGTTCCAGAGAAGAAGGCTGAAGTGAAATCGATTAAGATCTCTGGTTGATTTTAGGAAGGGGAATGAAAGTAAGAAGCCGGCGAGATAGGTGGAGTGAGGGAATATAGAACCTGTTAATAAAGCAAACTGATAGTCTTCTAAGTCCGATTCGGTGTTCTTGTGTCAGGGGTTTGTTTATGGGTGCTGGTGTTTCTTGCTTCTTGTTTTCTGAGTAACTAAGTCGTAATACGAGATGTTGGTGCGGATTTGTAGAAGCTGCTATAAGATAATGCGTATGTAATTAAATGGCTTTATTGCTGTTAGAATTTGCGTTTTGATTGAAAATTTCGAGTATTTTATCTCTTGTCATTCGCAACTTTGACACCCAATTTCATGCTCGACGGTCAAGGTTTTCTACGGAGAGGATGGTGTGCTTCTATTGTGAAGATGTTGAAACTTGTACATCTTTTTTTTGTTCCTAAGATTATGAATTTAACGCATGACCAACAGTGCTCTTTTTGTGTTGTAACTGAGGATATATTATGAATGCATTAAGAGAGAATCGGAACATATGGAGGAATTTGCACTCGGTGATACGAGAAGCGTAATTGATTGCAGGGGAGTTCATAACCGGTTGGGCCGGAAATCGGTTAATCACATTTAGCGGTATTTAGCGGTTAGTCAATATTGATAACCGTTTAGAAACGGTTAATCGGGTTCTGTTAATCGTTGATTTTAGTTTCGGTTAATCGTTAACCGGATAAAGAAAAAAATGTACTATTTTAAATTATAACCTATATTTAAAATTATTAAATTTCTGTTACATTATAAATTTTATTATTACAGAAAGCCATCTCAGTTTATCATTCCATCACATCTAAATTCTGTCATTACATAATAACAACTAAACTTTATTATTAACTTACAACAACTAAATATTGTTAACAAGTTTACTAATCAATTGTTATTATAAGTAGCTCCATTCAAGCTTTATAGATAATATTATAGTAATGATACGAAATATTAATTATAAGATAATTATATGATAAAAAATCTGACCTTTTTCGAGTTCCATATCTTATAATTCAAAAATTATTTTATCTAATATAAAATGTAAGGATTAGAAGTCAAAAAAAGAAAGGAAAGTGTATAAAGACTTTTAGAAAATCTATTTTTTTTAATTTATAACTAATTAAACGGTTAATTTAGTTAGACTAAATCTGATAACCGTAACCGTAACCGGTTTATTGGTCGGTTAACTGAAACCGAAAAAATCGAAATGGTTAACCGAATTTTCGGTACGGTTTTTCTGTTTTCAGTATCGATTATAGGGTTACGGTTTCTTTTTAACACCCCTAATTGATTGTAATAACGGCCTATAGGGGAACGCTCTGTTTCGTCGAAATTTCAAGGAGGTGTATCATCAAAATAAAAAATCTGAGGTATATACATCTCGTCTGAATGTTCGGGTATGGAGGATTGGATGTGCAGCGTGTTAGTGGGCCTGCACATGGGGTTGTGAAATTAAAGCGAATGTGTTGTTGGGTTCCGGATGGTCTTGAGAAGATAGCTGGCGATGTTGTAATTGGAGCTAGCCTTGGGCCTAATCGATGGAAAAGATGTGGCCGGATTGAGTTAATTCCAGATTGAAAACGAGGTGTTATCTTTAGATGCGAAATAGACATGGCCATGAATGGAAATTCAAGAAGGGACCATGGTTTATTGAAAATAGGCCACTAATGTGACGACAATGGATCGCCCTCCCTGGTTAAGATTTGCAATTCTAGTCACCTGATTCGAATTGTTAGAAAGGTTGAAAACTAATCCAAGCGGATGAACGGACTTCGCTAAAGAGAAGAATTAACTATGGGCGAATCCTATTGGTGATTTTCGCAGTACCAGATTGTAAGAATTATAAATCATTCATTGACCCTGAGAAAAATGTGTATAATCATAAAATCTGACCTGCATCAAGTTTGGACATTAAAACAAAATAGAGTCATTACATGTTGCCCACCAGGTTACTAGTAGACAGTGAAAGGCATTGCTCGTTACCCTCAATCATCTTGAGGTAAGGATATTAAGGGAATTGATATACAGGTGGTACCGTTAAATCCTGGAGCAACCACATTAAAAGAGAATGACGGACCTGAATATATGCACTTGTAACATTAGTTTCTGCAATGCCCCTAGCAGGGAAAATTTCCCTGACAATGGTGAATTTTATCAGTCAATTACCTGTTTAGAGTGTTTGTCTCGGGAATTCCCGGATAGAGGTGTTTCAAACTTGGAATTGAACAATAGGCGTATGTGGTAGAAACTGCCATTGAGTAGGCGTTCACTCCAGAAACGCCCATTGCGCAAATCTGAAATCTGACCGTTACACTTTGTACAATAGGCGTTTATGGGAGAAACTTCCATTGTTCAGAATTGAAAATTGTACATTGGGCGTTTATGGGAGGAACTTTCTCTTCGCAATCCCCGACGGTAATATCCCACCCTCACAACGGCTACATCTGAAAGTTTTATATAAGGAATTTTTAGTTTGAACTTTTTCATTTCAACCTTTTCATTGTAGTCTCTTCTACACAAGTCAATTTCTGATGGAAATTCCATGCAACATATTCTTAAATGTAGAGTTAAGATATGATACTTCTGGTGTGTATTTCCATATTTCTCATTCATCTCGGTTTTTATTCACCACAATTTCTGATTCATCTACACTTCAATCTTTCAAAGAGCATGTCAAAAATCTTATTGATTTGGAGTTAGGGGGAGAGTTTCTGATTACCTCTATGGTGTATCGCAAATTGGACCGCAAATTTCTGACCCCTTCATTTCTTCCACTAAACATAACCAGTGATGCTCGGGTGAGGATGATGATTTCAGACTTCATGAAGAATTCCGACGTACTGAACAACATAGGAGTTCAAGTGCTGTTCGAGCAAGTCATTGACAGGAATGCCGATGATTCTCCCGACCATGACCCTTTGTGGGATGAAGGTGTAAATGGTGAAAGTACAGACGTTGATGATGAGTTGGAGCCTGAAGATTTCCCTGACGATGATGACCTTGTTGATGAAGCTGGCCCATATACAACATACACTCCTGAAGCCTCATTCTCAATGACGGTAGACCTACAGGCTGTTAGCCAATTTCCATCAGATGTTGATCGGCGTGGTATACCATATTGGAGATCTGGTAATGAGTTTGTGAAAGGACAGGAGTTCGCAGACAAGAAAACACTTGTCATGGCTGTCAAAGAGTATCACTTGCAGAAAAATGTCGATTTCATTGCGCGGGAGAACACCCGAAAAATTTATGCTTTGAAGTGTCGAGAAGAAGGATGTAGTTTTTATTTCCGTGCCGCACTTCTGAAGGATGCAATTGAATGGAGGATATGGAAGTTCACTCCTCATTCATGTTCTCCTGCACTTAACGAGAACAATGATCATTTTTTAACGTACCATTTTATTGCTGAAGCCATGATACCTCGAGTGAAAGAGAATCCTGCACTACAAGTGAACACCGTCATTCAGCTGATCCGTTCGGAATACCGGAGGAAAATCAGCTACAAAAAAGCTTGGCTTGGACGTGCTGAAGCCATTAGAAAGGTATACGGAGATTGGGTGGAGTCTTATGCTGAATTACCAAGGTACATATTAACCATTAGACATTTTATGCCTAATTCAATAGTGGATCTGGATTCTTCTGTTGTGTTTGAGGATCAAACACAAACCAACACAGTTAGACAATTTAAGCGTTGTTTTTGGGCATTCGGGCCATGCGTAACTGCTTTCAAATATATGAAACCGTTGTTACAAATAGATGCAACTCACCTATATGGAAAGTATAAGGGTAAGTTGTTAGTCGCTGTTGCTCAAGACGGTAACAACAAGATAATTCCCATGACATTTGGCTTGGTTGCCGGGGAGTCAAGGGATGACTGGAAATATTTACTTGATCGGGTTCGTAACAAGATTATCGGACCAAGAACTGATGTTGCAGTGATCACACACCGTGCCTGCGCTATTATGTCAATTATGAGGGAGGAACGGTATTGGCGTCCACCTTATGCACAACATTTCCTTTGTCTACGTCACATCGCTTCAAACTTTTAGACAAGATTTAGAAATAAGGAGTGGAAGAAGTATTTGATCAACACAGGTAATTATTTGTTAGATTCATTTCGGAACGACAACACAATGCTGTCCAATTTCTCATGTCTTTTAAAATTATTTTTCACAGGTTACTATTTCCGTAAGGATGTTGTTGAACAAAGATTGGAACATTTGAAATCTCTTCATCCGTCTGTTGCTTCATTTTTTGATGAGCTTCCCTTAGAGAAATGATCACGAGCTTTCGACGATGGTAAGAGGTGGGGCCACACGACAACTAACCTGGTCGAATGCATGAATGGTGTGTTGAAGAGGGTTCGTTTGCTTCCTGTGACTGCAATTGTGGAGAGCACATTGTATAAATTAATTGACTACTTCCGAGACAATCTAGAAACCTACACGGCGCAAATGGTGGCTCAGTTTTCACACGACACCTTATCGACAAAGTAACCGAGAACCAAATACTTGCCAATTACCACCGTGTTGTGATAATCGATGCCGCTGATTTGGTGTACGAGGTTGTGGACAATGGTGATGCCACTCTGAGGAGAGACAGAGGTACGTTTGTAGTCAGAATGAACTTAAGAGAGTGTCAGTGTGGTGAGTGGCAAGCATACAAGTATCCATGTTCACATGTTATGGCTGTCTGCTCCAGCACAACACTAGATTGGAAAAACTTTGTTCATAATGTGTACAAACTGGATACAATGATACAAGCTTACCAGGAGGAGAAGTTCATTCCACTGGGCTATGTAGGGTCATGGCCTCTATATGTTGGC
Organism: Limonium bicolor; assembly: GCA_023374045.1. NCBI lineage: Eukaryota > Viridiplantae > Streptophyta > Magnoliopsida > Caryophyllales > Plumbaginaceae > Limonium > Limonium bicolor. The sequence continues at coordinate 195,605,124 of CM041776.1, read as the reverse complement.
ATGACTGTTGTTCCAGACCCTAATATGATGCGCAATGTAAGAGGACGTCCAACCTTCTCTCGGATTCAAAATGAAATGGATGAAGACTATGAACGTGAATGTCGTCGATGCGGTTTATGTCATCAACTTGGTCATGTATGAACTAACTGTCCAAATTCGAGATATGGTTGAAGTTGTAACTGTCATAGGTTTGCTTAAGTTTGACCATAGTTTGTACTTACCGTTTGATTATCGCTCCTGCTTAGACAGGTCGTGCCTTTAGCAAGCACCCAAAAAGAATGTAATGGGATGTATTGTATTTTAATAAAATTAGGTGTGTGTAGTGATGATTTGGTGGTGTTATAACTATGGTATTAGTTTGATCCTTTAAATAAACATGCATCACTATATGTATTCGTTATTCTTAAGGGTAGAACAATGTTTATTGAATTATAGAAGCATCCCCAATGAAGGGAGCACACAACAACGGTACATTACTAAGGAAGAGCATCATCGTATAGTGAGTTAGATATGAAAAACATACTTAAAACCGCTAACAGTTTGTCAAAATTTTATGACCATAATTAACCATCTACCTTTGGCTCATATTCCACTAGCAGCTGAATCATACCCATGTGTTGCTTGTTATTTATATAATTTTCAACCATAAGACGCACGTCTTCATCATTTGCGATTACCATCTGGCTCCAGAAAGGCACTGGGTGAGGAAACATCATTTTTCGGAAGACAATGGACGTTGGAACAAACTTCTCATCGCCACAATCAAGGTTACACTCAACCAGGAATTTGAAATAGTTGAAGTCAAAGAAATCTGTAATCGTGAGACGACGCGTTGTGCCTTGTTCGGTTGGTTCGAAGTAAAAGTCGGAATCATCAAAGGATGGCCTGTGGTGCATATACATCATACAAGGACCAAACGTTTTAGATGTACAACTTGAAGTGGAGGGTTTAATGGTAATGGTTTATACATAAAAAAACTTCAAGGGCGGCTGAGTTATTTATGGACGTTGGCACGACCTTAGGTCGGGACTGGTTGAGTTTATAAGCCTCGTACAGTCTGATAGCATCTTACCTTCTTGTAGTATCTTATCCCACACAGTGATAGCATGTTATCATGTTCCAATTTGCTGGACTCTGATTGATGGTGGGTTTCGGACGCATCTGAGTTTTCTTAGATTTCCTTGGATAAGATATGAGAATATTTTTTTACTGCCACAACTTTTAGTTGCTTGTTGTGCTCAATTCGTGGCTCCTCCTCAATGTGTACTTTTGTATCAAGTGTTGTCTACTCAAAGCATCTTTAATAAGCTTCATCAACGTGTATCAATTACATATAGGACACTGAGTTACAGCTTCCCTATTCCTTTCTGGCAGCCTACGGTTGTCACATTGTCCTTTTGTAGGTGTGTCTGTAACTCTAGTTAGAAATTGATTCATGGACTTTTCATAAGGCAGTCCTCTATTTACGATTTTCGAGGACTACAACACTCTACTTCCTTGTGTTGTGTTGTCATTTACACTACAAGTACTTCGATGGACACCATGTGACTTATCTTTCCACTGCTCACACTTTCTTCATTAAAAAGGAGAAATGACAACTCCATATGTTATTGAACACTATTTTGACTGTACCATGTACTCCATTTGCTATAGTTCTCCTTCCTATAAACACTGGATTAATTGCTTAACAACACCTGCATCAGCTCCCTTTCTTCTACCCCCTCTTTCGACGAGACCGGATTTTATTTTGAAAGACATTCAAATTCACGTTTTACTGATTTCGATATTCACAGGTCAATAACCTACCAACAATTATACAACTGCGTGGGGAATGCCTTAAGGTCATGTGTTGCAGGGAACTGCATCGTGCACACCATAATGCATAGATTCCTTCTTGAGTCTCCCCCAGATGTCGCATGGACTCCGCTCCTCATTTCGAACGACCATGATGTAGACCAGATGATACAAATGTTTGAGGGTAATCGTGATGTCTATGGCAACAAAATGGAGATTTCGGTAACCTATTCGCTCGCTCCCCCAGTATTTATTAACAACTCCGACTCAGAGACTTCAACAGAAGAGACTGTAGAAGACGAAGGCAATAGTGAAACCTTAGCGTGCAACACGGATGACGATGGGGAAGTAGATGATTAGTGATGTGTTGTGCTTGAAAGTAAGGTCATTACCGTTGTAACTGCTAGGTCTTTAAGTTGCAAATAAAACGTTCACTACAACCTTTGTATGGACCAGCCTCAACTATTATGAAAGACAATATCCTTCGGAAAATATCTCAAACAGAAAGTGTTTAGCATAGCCTCTTACCTTTTCCCCTACTTTAACAAAAGAGCTTTGTATGGACATTATCAATCGAATCATCTTGTCCACGCACTTACCCTTACACCATCTTATCTTATTGAAGGAATGTGATTCTATTCTAGGCGTTTCAATGCTATCCTTAACTAAGGTAGATTGGATACCAGTATAAAAGGAAGACAGTCCTTCGACAGTTCTGACCATTAATAAATCAATTCCTTACCATCCTGTTTTTTACGCCAAAATGAATCTACCAATTAGATTGTTCGTAGATTACACTCACATAGTGGATAGGTTCGGCTTCAACTTCCGTCCAACCGACACTTCACAGATATTTGATCTTGAATTGCAATTCATCCATTCTTTTGAAGCGCTAATGTCTACAATCCGTCAATATCTGGGTCTGAGTAGCAATACTCGTCGTGCAATCAGAATAATATACAGATCATTGGCTTACAGCTTCCCTATTCCTTCCTGGGAGCTTATGTATATCACTGAAGATGCAGACATAGAGGCGATGGTGGAAAATTACATGGACTACATCGAGCATATTGATAGGATTCAAATCCTAGTTCAGTTCGACTAATGACATTAAGTGTCGAGCGAACAAAATACAACAACATCATTAAGTATGAACTGTGGTTGATATTGTATTGTTTCACTCTCGTTTTGGAATAAGGCAACGACGTACGTCATTGCTTACGCATTTGTTTGTTTTAAGCAAGATGCATACAGTGACGAATACATAATAATAGAAAACTTCTATTCTAGTAAATGACATCCATCATTGTTTTATTACAAATACGCACAAAGAAAACAAATATAAGGTTACACAATAACATAGTGTATGATTCTTGTATGGTGCATACATCTAAATACATAACAAAAGACATAACATTGTGCAAGGAATGAGTGATTTACAAGTGACAGTAATTGAATTAACTAAGTCAGAAAAACCAACTAAATTCCTTAACAATAATATTTTTAACAACATATAAATAATATTTACAACAAAATAATTTATTTACGTACATTTCGCTACTAATTTATCATCGTTAATATTTACAACAAGTTTCACTAATTTACATTTACCTATAATATAATTACCACTGAATTATTATAAAATACGAATTAAACTAACTAAGTGAGTTTAACTAACTAACTAACTAAATTTACTAACTACAAATTTAATTAACTAATTAAATCCATCTAGATACTTTCATTAATTACCCATCCAACTTCACATTTAATAAACTAATTCAGTGCAATCAAAATTATCCATTCCACAATACGATCACTACTAAGTCAGAAAAACTAACTAAATTCCTTAACAATAATGTTTTTAACAACATATAAATAATATTTACAACAAATTAATTTATTTACGTACATTTCGCTACTAATTTATCATCGTTAATATTTACAACTAGTTTCACTAATTTACATTTACCTATAATATAATTACCACTGAATTATTATAAAATACGAATTAAATTAACTAAGTGAGTTTAACTAACTAACTAAATTTACTAACTACAAATTTAATTAACTAATTAAATCCATCTAGATACTTTCATTAATTACCCATCCAACTTCACATTTAATAAACTAATTCAGTGCAATCAAAATTATCCATTCCACGATATGATTACTACTAAGTCAGAAAAACTAACTAAATTCCTTAACAATAATGTTTTTAATAACATATAAATAATATTTACAACAAATTAATTTATTTACGTACATTTCGCTACTAATTTAGCATCGTTAATATTTACAACTAGTTTCACTAATTTACATTTACCTATAATATAATTACCACTGAATTATTATAAAATACGAATTAAATTAACTAAGTGAGTTTAACTAACTAACTAAATTTACTAACTACAAATTTAATTAACTAATTAAATCCATCTAGACTTTCATTAATTACCCATCCAACTTCACATTTAATAAACTAATTCAGTGCAATCAAAATTATCCATTCCACAATATCATTACTACTAAGTCAGAAAAACTAACTAAATTCCTTAACAATAATGTTTTTAACAACATATAAATAATATTTACAACAAATTAATTTATTTACGTATATTTCGCTACTAATTTATCATCGTTAATATTTACAACTATTTTCACTAATTTACATTTACCTATAATATAATTACCACTGAATTATTATAAAATACGAATTAAATTAACTAAGTGAGTTTAACTAACTAACTAAATTTACTAACTACAAATTTAATTAACTAATTAAATCCATCTAGATACTTTCATTAATTACCCATCCAACTTCACATTTAATAAACTAATTCAGTGCAATCAAAATTATCCATTCCACAATATGATTACTACTAAGTCAGAAAAACTAACTAAATTCCTTAACAATAATGTTTTTAACAACATATAAATAATATTTACAACAAATTAATTTATTTACGTATATTTTGCTACTAATTTATTATCGTTAATATTTACAAGTAGTTTCACTAATTTACATTTACCTATAATATAATTACCACTGAATTATTATAAAATACGAATTAAATTAACTAAGTGAGTTTAACAAACTAACTAAATTTACTAACTACAAATTTAATTAAAATTAAATCCATCTAGATACTTTCATTAATTACCCATCCAACTTCACATTTAATAAACTAATTCAGTGCAATCAAAATTATCCATTCCACAATATGATTACTACTAAGTCAGAAAAACTAACTAAATTCCTTAACAATAATGTTTTTAACAACATATAAATAATATTTACAACAAATTAATTTATTTACGTACATTTCGCTACTAATTATCATCGTTAATATTTACAACTAGTTTCACTAATTTACATTTACCTATAATATAATTACCACTGAATTATTATAAAATACGAATTAAATTAACTAAGTGAGTTTAACTAACTAACTAAATTTACTAACTACAAATTTAATTGACTAATTAAATCCATCTAGATACTTTCATTAATTACCCATCCAACTTCACATTTAATAAACTAATTCAGTGCTGAAATACCCAAACTAATAAAACATGGATTAAATATTTAATTACATTAATTAAGGCCTAAACATGCCTTAAAAGTCAACTGAGAACAACAGTGGTCAACACAAATCAAGGTGTTGCACCATTTGACTGTCTAGGGTAAATAAATACCCAAATGAATTTATTAGGACCTAAAAATTTGTCCTAAGCATATTAACACATTACTAAACATATTAAAATCGTTGGACAACACTCTAACACAAAGAACAAGCATTTACATGCTTCAAGGTCAAGAAGGGCAAAAATGTGCTCTAAGAAACCTTAAAGGTCTAATGACCTCTAAATGATATAAAATTGGATACCATGATCAAATATCATGTAAGGGACACAAAAAAACCGTTGTCAAAGAAAACCAAGCTCAGAAACACCTTGAGACACAAAATGTGCACTAAAACTCCTTAAAGCACATTTTTGTGTAATTGTCTTCTAAATTGGTTTTAAATGGGCTAAAAGGTTATAAATACCTTTAAATATGATAAAATATCATATTATATCATATTAGGAATTTAATTCCAAGAATTTACAAATTTTTACAAATTTAATATTAAAATATTAATAAAACCCTAAAAGGGGGCCCGCAGGAGTCAAGATTGACTAAGATTGGTCAAGAGGTCAAAGTTGACCCCTTAGACCATGTAAGTTCGACATTTACAGCAAGAGAGGCTCCATTTAGCCACTTGCACTTCCAAAAGACAGCACACCAACATATCTCCATGATTTAAGGGCTACTTTTGCCTTTTTATAAGTTTATACACACTTTCACTCCATTATTTGATTCAAGGAGCCTAAATTCGTGGGAGCCTCTTCTTTTGCCTCCATTAGCCGACTCCTTGTCCCCTCCTTATCCCCTTGATGAGTCACCTCCAATTATGAGACAATAAACTAATCAAATTAGCATTTTCAATCAAATATTAGCCATTCTAGTCACTCTCTCTCTCTCTCTCCTAGCTGCATTCAATTCGGTGAAGCAGATCCTCCAAGCTCTCTCAACCGAACTTATTGAGTTGGGAAGGTAGATCTAACTTCTAAGCTTCTAAGGTAATGTTTAAGGCTTTTTTTTGGCTCTTTTTCTTCATCTCTTCACCACCAATGCTTAGATCTCGTGACTAATCAGTTCCTATGGCTTATTCTCAGTGTTCTAAGGTTAGAACATCAATCAAATTCGAATGAAACAAGTTTAGAGACCAAGGTTGCTCAAAATCTCATTTTAAGGTAAAAACATACCTTAAGCTTCTCTACTCTTCATCCGATTTTCTTCCTCTGATTTTTGTGAGTTTATACACTCATAATCTTCATATTTACATGTAAAATCAGTTGGTTAGCCATTTGGAGCAAGTGTGGCCGAGATCCAAAGGAAATACCCTCTTTTAAGGCATTTTTTTCCAAGGTAAAACCTAATAACAAGGCAGCTTGTTGTGATCTAGCTATTTCCTATGTCAATATGATGAATCTAACACCTTGTGGTGTGTCTAAAACAGGCCGAACCCATCTTGAACTCTCCTTGCATTTTTAAGGTGATTTTTGCCTTAAATCTTACATAAATTATTCCTTATGGTTAGATATTTCTTGGAGACTAACTATGAAATACCCCAAATTAATAAAACATGGATTATATATTTAATCACATTAATTAAGGCCTAAACATGCCTTAAAAGTCAACTGAGAACAACAGTGGTCAACACAAAACAAGATGTTGCACCCTTTGACTGTGAAGGGTAAATAAATACCCAAATGAACTTCTTAGGACCTAAAAATTTGTCCTAAGTTTATTAACATAATATTAAACATATTATAACCGTTGGACAACACTCCAACACAAAGAACAAGCACTTTCATGCTTCAAGGTCAAAAAGGGCAAAGATGTACTCTAAGAAACCTTAAAGGTCTAATGACCTTTAAATGATATAAAATTGAGTTACATGATCAAATATCATGTAAGGTACACAACAAGACCATTGTCAAAGAAAACCAAGCTCAGAAACACCAGGCAACACAAAATGTGCGCTAAAACTCCTTAAAGCACGTTTTTGTGAAATTGTCTTTTAAATTGGTTTTAAATGAGCTAAAAGGTTATAAATACCTTTAAATATAATAAAATATCATATTATATGATATTAGGAATTTAATTCCAGAAATTTACGAATTTTTACAAAATTAATATTAAAATATTAATAAAACCCTAATGTGGGGCCCGTTTGGGTCAACATTGACTAAGTTGGTCAATGTTGACCATTGACCACGAAATGGACTACATAAAATCAGATAAATAAGTCTCTTAACAGACCAAGAGACAAGTCCCATGTGACAATTAAATATAGTCCTTTACTTTAGCATAAAATAACAAAAAAGACATACTTTACCTTATAAAACAAAAAAGGTGGGCTCCACTTACCTTTCCCATGTGAGCCAGCTGATTTGGAGCCTCCAATTGCTCCTCTTTTCCCTTGCATTTCGTGGCTCCATGTAGGAACAAGACAAGGAGAGTGACTCACCTTACATTAAATGAATTAAAGTAACATATTTACTCCATTTTCAATCAAAATTTGAATCAATCAAGCCCTACCTTTCTCTTATCTTCAACGGCTGCCCCCTCCTCTTGTCTCCACTGATTGAGCTTCAATTATCCAGCTCCAATCAACTTGATGAGTCATCAAACCAATAATGACCTAAAATATTCAAAAAAGTGCTTTAAGCTTAATAATAGGTCATTTCCTCTCATTTCTTCTCTTGAGCCGAGTTTCTCTGTCCATGAGATCTCTCTGGCTCCCCTCCAACCGTGGGTAAGTTCCCAAGCACCATTGATGAGGTTTCAAGCTCTAGGTAAGCTCTTAAGGCATAAAAATGCCCATTTTCTTCATCTTCTTTCCTTTTTCGATTGATCTACACTCCAACCTTTTCTATACATCTATGTAGAGTGATTTGGAGGTTAGAGGAAGTGTTGGTTTCGTACATAACCAGATCTAAGGAGGAAAGTTCAAGTCTTGACCATTTAAGGTAAAAATGTGCTTTAAGCTCATAACTTTTGATTCCCTTCGAATTCGGCTGTGAAACTTTGCTAATAGCCTCATCTTCTTCTCCTTTTCATGTGGAATCTGTTGGTGAGCCATTTGGAGCAAGGGTGGCCGAGATCCAAAGGAAATACCCTCTTTTAAGGCATTTTTCCAAGGTAAAACCTAATAACAAGGTAGCTTGTTGAGATCTAGCTATTTCCTATGTCAATATGGTAGATCTAACACCTTGTGGTGTGTTTGATTCAGGTCGAAACCTTCTTGAACTCTCCTTGCATTCTTAAGGTGATTTTTGCCTTAAACCTTACATTAAATTACTTCTTATGGTTAGATCTTGCTTGGAGACTAACTAGGCCTTGGTTTCTGTTGAAAACATGTAAAACAAGCTGTGGAGAATTTCTCCTTAAGGTGGCGAACTCAAACAAGGCTTTACCTAAGCTAAATCAAGGTATAAATCACTTAAAACCTTAACTTGATACATTAACACAAGTTTAAGTGTGTGTATGTTAATTGCCGTGAGTGAAGGAGAAAAACAAGGTCTTGTTTGACTTTAAAATGTTTAAGGAATGGTTTAATAAATTTTATAACTAATTAAACAAGCATAATTGTCAAATTTAAGACATTATGTGGAAGTTTGGTAATTAAATGGAAAGTGTGTGGTGAGGCCGAAATTTATATGTATTTTTGGGACATTTATGTGTAATTTATTTTGCAAGCCAATGTTTGTAATAAGGCCATATGTTTTAGGCCATTTTATTTATGCATTTACAAGCTTTTATTTAAGTTTAGGTGATATATAATTATTACCGAAATGAATAAGGGTTATAGTGTAATTAAATTAAATTTAGGGACTTTAGAATAATAAGGCCGAAAATTAGAGTTAAAAAGGAGTTAAAATAAAGTTTATAAGATTTTATAAAGTTTTGGGGTTAAATGGTGAATTCTAGAAAGTTTGGGTACTAAACCGTAATTATAAGGAATTGGTGGTCAAGGAAATATTAAGGTGGTCAACCTTGACCATATGCTAGGTTTTGACCAAAATAAATAAGTTAGATAACTTATTTAAGGTTTTATAATAAGTTATGTATTTAATGGTAATATTTTTATAACATATGTGGTAAGTATGTTATTACCAAAAATAAAGGGTGTACAATGGTATTTTAAACACCCATGGGCTATTAGGAATTTTTAGGAATTTATTGGAATGATTTTGGAATTTAAGATAAACTATATATGTGAAATATGTAGTTATAATGTCATTATGACACTTTGGAGAAAAATAGATGGTGGAATGGTAAATATTGAAAGTATATGGGTTAATAAGGATATTTCTAACCCTTTGGTGGAATTTGGAGATTTTTAGAATTATTAAGAGAATTTAATAAGTTATGTGTATAAAATATAGTTTTAATGATATGGTAAACTATATGTTATAAATAGGGCCAAATGGCAATTATAGAATATCACAAGGGCTGTTCGAAATTTACAAAAAATAACCATAGGTTATACTCTTTTATAAGTTAGAAATGTTGTATTGAATGGTATATATAACATGGTAAAAAGAAAGGGGTGATTTGGTAAATAAAGGAAATTATGGTTTAAGGAAAAGTATAAGGTTTAATATATGCCTATGAGGCAATGTACAATAGTTTGTATAAAACTATAGGTTATGGGTTAAAGGAAATAAAAATATCATACCAAATGATATTAGCATTTTGGTATAACATTACATAATGTCATGTGGTCAAAAAGGGAATTTAAATAAATTCAGGGGCTATACGAATTAATAAGAGTTGGAAAATGAATTTTAGACTATGGTCTACAATGTCATAAATGTTATGCAATTATATGGTATTAAGGTGGTTTAATGGAATTAGTATAAGGAAGGGTACTCACATAAAATAATGTGACAAACTATAAATAAATGGGATTTATAAGCTAAGGTGTTTATGGAATAAACCTTAGGAGTTGTAATTATACAACATAAAATGTTACATGTTAGGATAATAATCTTAATATAAGTTGTATAATATAATACAACTAATGGGAATAATCATCTAATAAAAGATGATAAAGTGTAACATAAAATATAAGAGTCTATGAAACTCATGAGAATTACCTACGTGGTAAAAATATATATACATACACGAGAATAATGTATATAATGTGGATATATATATTTTGGTTGAAAACCATATGATTTAATGGTGGTGGTTATTTAAAAAAAAATATAATTACGAACTATAAGTTATGAATTTTAGAATGCAATATAATATAAGAACGCATGCATACATGCAACTACAGGTTACGTACCTAAACTAGATGTGGATAAGATTAAAAGGAATATAAGGAATTAAACTTAACAGTTGAAATAGTTTTGACGTACGCGTTTTAAGTAACAAAGCCGACTGTTTTAGAGAAACCCGTAACAAAACTGTAGAAAACAGGGGTGAACTGTCGGGGTTACTTATAATTCGGAAATACCGGATGTAGTTAGTCATGGAGACTGACTTATAGTTTTTATTACCGTTTAGAGTATACTTCTGACAAGGACGCTTGACGAGCTAACGGACTACACGGAGCGTAGGATCTTGCTGATTCATACTCCACCGTAATACAGTCAGGGTGAACGGTATGTAAAGGGGTTTGCCGAGTTGACCTAAGGTTGCTCCTTGGGCTCGGATTTGGTTGATATACTTGTATGTTGTTATGTGTCTCTGGTTGTCTCTGAGGACTTCCTCAGTTCAGGCTTCTGTGCGATCTGTGATAAGATTGTTTGTCTGAATGTGTTAATTAATATGCATGAATTGTATATTTATAGCTGCTTACTATTTACTGTTGTTGAGTTAACAGTATTGGTTCGTATATATGAACCTATGTATATAAAACGAACTAGCGGCTATGGTGCTATCTTATATGAAATATAAGGAACGTAAGTAAAACGTTGTAGCACTATGATAATAACACATACATATTATCTGAGACTTTTGTACGGAGCATTGGCCTTTTCTATACGCCGCTCTCGTATCTAACACTGGATCCCGAGTTTACAGACTCCGGATTGGACTAATGACCTTAGTCTGCTGTGTTAGAAAATTTGGTAATGCGATGCGATGGTATAATTAATTAATTAATGGAATGGAAGTAAAGCCAAGAGGATGTGGCTCTTGGTGCGCGCTGTGATCACAAAAACGATACCAGGATGTCCGCGTACGGGTCCGTAAGTATCAAGAAAATTTCCCGTGAGCTAGAATGGCTCGTTGGTCGGAGACTCTACCGTTGGAGTGGCTACTGCCGTGGGTGACCCGCCATAATATATGGGTAACTAGAGACATGTCGTTTTAACGAGACATTGTCACTAGGTATAACTGAACAACTAAAACAATTGAGACTTATACAGTGGCGAACAATACTATGGACGAGACTTGATACTTGTTTATTAATCTCGTTATTTCGCTTTGTTGTTCATTGGTTATACTTGTGGTTATTTTATTGTGTGTTGATGGTTGGATGGAGCCTACAAGGCTAAGGTGAATTAAATAAGAAAACTGTACGCTACGGCGAATGTACATTGTACATTACATTGTTATTACTCGATACGTTCGATATATAAATGTTGTATGGAATATTAAATGAATGTTTGGGTATTTGGACGGATGGTTGAATGTTTATGGATATTTGGATGGATGGTTGGATTTATTATGCATGTTTATTACAGTATTGAATATTTGTAAAATGGTAAAGCATGTAACCAATCTAATAACAAGATGGTTAAAATGACAAGTGACCATTAGGGTCCAAGCCCGGCATACTCAGCGTCTATCGCTGATACTACACTCATGCAGGTTGTTGATCATTGTCGGAGCTGAAGAGCAGGAACAGGGTAATTGGAGATGTGGTATTGTAATGAAGATGGTGTATGGTCTTATGGTAAGGTTAAGTATTTTTTTTAGGATTGGGTAGACGCTCACTTGTCGATGTTTATGGTTGATGGACTTAGTGTGATGTATAGGAGTTTCTCGTTATCACTGCGGTTAGCAGTTTATTTGTATTGGAAGTTGGATGTAGTTTGGCTGCGTTGCTCGCATGGGCGAGTAACGGCCGGTGACACCCGAGTGAGTTTTGTAATGGTTATTTGTTTTTCCGCTGCGAGACGTTTTATTTATTGCTACGTGAGAGATTATATCGTGATTATGGAGGGGGTGTTACAGACTATGCCTTGGTTTCTGTTTGAAAACATGTAAAACAAGCTGTGGAGAATTTCTTCTTAAGGTGGCGAACCCAAACAAGGATTTACCTAAGCTAAATCAAGGTATAAATCACTTAAAACCTTAACTTGATACATTAACACAAGTTTAAGTGTGTGTATATTAATTGCCGTGAGTGAATGATTAAAATAAGGTCTTGTTTGACCTTAAAATGATTAAGGAATGGTTTAATAAATTTTATAACTAATTAAACAAGCATAATTGTCAAATTTAAGACATTATGTGGAAGTTTGGTAAATAAATGAAAGTTATATGGTGAGGCCGAGAATTATAAGTGTTTTTGGGACATTTATGTGTAATTTATTTTGTAAGCCAAATTGTAATAAGGCCATGTTCTTTAGGCCATTTTATTTATGCATTTACAAGCTTTTATTTAAGTTTAGGTGATATTCAATTATTACCGAAAAGAAGTGGGGCTTAGAAGTAATTAAATTAAATTTGGGGGCTTTATAATAATTAAGCCGGAAATTAGAGGTTAAAAGGAGTTAAAATAAAGTTTATTAGATTTTATAAAGTTTTGGGGATAAATGGTAATTTTTGGAAAGTTTGGGTACAAACCGTGAATAATGGAGATTAATGGTCAAGGAAATATTAAGGTGGTCAACCTTGACCAATGGTAGGTTTTTTGACCAAATTAGATAAGTTAGATAACTTATTTAAGGTTTTATAATAAGATAAGTACTTAATGGTAATATTTTTATAACATATGTGGTAAATATGTTATTACCGAAAATTAAGGGTGTACAATGGTATTTTAAACACCCATGGGCTATTAGGAATTTTTTGGAATTTATTGGGTTGATTTTGGAATTAAGATGAACTATATATGTATATATAGTTATTATGTCATTATGACACTTTGGAGAAATATATGAGGTGGTATAGTAAATACCGATTATATATGGGTTAATAAAGGTAATAATAACCCTTTGGAGAAATTTGATGATTTTTAGAATATAAGAGTGTTTATTAAGATATATGATAATTATAGTTTTAATGAATTATGAAACTATGTGTTATAAAATGGGCCAAATGACAATATAAAATAATATTGAGGTTGTTTGGTTATTAAATAAAGTAACCATAGGTTATACATTTTTATAAGTTAGAAATGTTATATTAAATGGTATATATAACATGGTATAAATTGTGGGATGATTTTGTAAATAAAGGAAACTATGGTTTATGAAAAAGAATAAGGTTTAATATATGTGCCTATGTGGCAATATATAATAGTTTTGTATTAAAACTATAGGATATAAGTTAAAGGAAATAAAAATATCATATCAAATGATATTAGTATATGGTATAACATTATATAATGTTATGTGGTCAAAATAGAATTTAAATAAATTCAAGGGCTTTACCGAATTGATAAAGTTTGCAAAATGAATTTTAGACTAAGGTCTATAATGTTATAAATGTTATAACAATTATATGGTTTAGGTGGAATTAATATGAGTAAGGATATTCACATCAAAGAATGTGACAAACTATAAATAAATGGGATTTATAAACTAAGGTGTTTATGGAATAAACCTTAGGAGTTGTAATTGTACAACATAAAATGTTACATAATATTAGGATAACAATCTTAATATAAGTTGTACAATACAATACAATACAACTAATGGGAATAATCATCTAACATAAGATGATAAAATGTAACATATGATATAAGAGTTTATTAAACTCAGGGGAATTACCTACGTGGTAAATATATACATACACAAGGATAATGTATATAAGGTGGATATAGATATTGGTTGGAAACCATATGATTTAATGGTGGTGGTTATTTAAAAAAATATATAGTTATGAACTATAAGTTATGAGTTTTGGATACAATACAAAAAAATAATAATGTACTACAATCATGCATGAATACATGCAACTTAGGATATGTACCTAAGCTAGATGGTGGACAAGATTAAAAAGAAATACAACGAATTAAACTTAACAGTTGAAATGTTATGACGTACGCGTTTAAGTAACAAAACCGACTGTTTTAGAGAAACCCGTAACGAACAACTGTAGAAAACAGGGGTGAACTGTCGGGGTTACTTATTATTCGGAAATACCGGATGTAGTTAGTCATGGAGACTGACTTATAGTTTATTACCGTTTAGATTGTACTTCTGACAAGACGCTCGACGAGCTAGCAGACTACACGGAGCATAGGATCTTGCCGATTCATACTCCACCGTAATACAATCAGGTGAACGGTATGTAAAGGGGTTTGATCCGAGTTGTCCTAAGGTGCTCCTTGAGCTCGGATTTGGTTGATATAACTTGTATGTTGTTATGCGTCTCTGATTGTCTCTGAGGGCTTCCTCAGTTTCAGACTTTTGTGTGATCTGTGATAAGATTGTTTGCCTGAATGTGATATTAATATGCATGAACTGTATATTTATAGCTGCTTATTATTTACTGTTGTTGAGTTAACAGTATTGGTTCGTATATATGAACCTATATATATAAAACGAACTAGCGGCTATGGTGCTATCTATATGAAATATAAGGAACGTAAGTAAAACGTTGTAGCACTATGATAATACATATACATATTATCTGAAGACTTTTATACGGATCATTGGCCTTTCTATACGCCGCTCTTGTATCTAGCACTGGATCCCGAGTTTACAAACTCCGGATTGGACTAATGACCTTAGTCTGCTGTGTTAGAAAATTTGGTAATGCGATGCGATGGTATAATTAATTAATTAATGGAATGGAAGTAAAGCCAAGAGGATGTGGCTCTTGGTGCGCGCGCTGTGATCACAAAAACGATATCAGGATGTCCGCTACGGGTCCGCAAGTATCAAGAAAATTTCCCGTGAGCTAGAATGGCTAGTTGGGGAGACTCTACCATTGGAGTGGCTACTGCCGTGGGTGACCCGCCATAATATGGGTAACTAGAGACATGTCATTTTAACGAGACATTGTCACTAGGTATAACTGAACAACTAAAACAATTGAGACTTATACAGTGGCGAACAATACCATGGACGAGACTTGATACTTGTTTATTATTCTCGTTGTTTCGCTTTGTTGTTCATTGGTTATACTTGTGGTTATTCTATTGTGTGTTGATGGTTGGATGGAGCCTACAAGGCTAAGGTAAATTAAATATGAACACTGTACGCTACGGCGAATGTACATTGTACATTATATGTTATTGTTCGATACGTTCGATATATTGTGGATTGTGTTATTAAATGATTGTGGATTGGATGGATGGTTGAATGTCTATGAGTATTTGGATGGATGAATATGTGTATTATACAGGTTTGTTACAGTATTGTTATAACTGTAAAATGGTTAAAGCATGAAACCGACCTAATAATAAGATGGTTAAAATGACAAGTGACCATTAGGGTCAGGCCCGGCATACTCAGCGTCTATCGTGATACTACACCATACAGGTTGTTGATCATTGTCGGAGCTGAAGAGCAGGTACAGAGTAATTGGAGTTTTGCTTTTGCTACTACACATGGAGAGTTGTGTAGACTGAGGATGGTGAATTGTAATATGGTGAGGTTGTGTATATTCAGGTTTGGGTAGACGCTCACTTGTCGATTGTTTATGATTTATGGATTAGTATGATGTATAGGAGTTTCTCGTTATCACTGCGGTTAGCAGTTTGTTATTTTGGAAGTTGGATGTAGTTTGGCTACGTTGCTCGCATGGGCGAGTAGTAATGGCCGGTGACACCCGAGTGAGTTTTGTAATTGTTGGTTTTTTTCCGCTGCGAGACGTTTTAATTATTGCTACGTGAGGGATTATATCGTGATTATGGAGAGGGTGGTGTTACAAGTGCAATCAAACTTATCCATTCACAATATGATTACAACTAAGTCAAAAAACTAACTAATTCTTAACAATAAGGTTTTTAACAACATATAAATAATATTTACAACAAATTAATTTATTTACGTACATTTTGATACTAATTTATCATCGTTAATATTTACAAAGTTTCACTAATTTACATGTACTATAATATAATTATCACTGAATTATTATAAAATACAAATTAAATTAACTAAGTGAGTTTAACTTACTAACGAAATTTACTAATACAAATTTAATTGACTAATTAAATCCATCTAGATACTTTCATTAATTACCATCCAACTTCACATTTAATAAATTAATTCTGTGCAATCCAAAATTATCCATTCCACAATATGATTACAACTAAGTCAGAAAAACTAACAAATTCCTTAACATAATGTTTTTACAAACATATAAATAATATTACAACAAAATTTAATATTACGTACATTTCGCTACTAATTTATCATCGTTAATATTTACAAATAGTTTCACTAATTTACATTTACAACTACAAATTTAATTTACTAATTAAATCCATCTAGATACTTTCATTAATTATCAATTCAATATGATACTAATAAGTTAATTGGTAATGCAAGAACGTAAACAAATAATATTAATTAAAAATCTAATTAAATTTTAAATAAAAAGTAACCTCTATTAGAGCATATGCGTTGCAGAAATGCATTGTGTGGTTAGTGTAGACTAAAAGGTTGCTCTTCAATAGGACCTTGTTGGGCATAAACCTGATATTGACTCTGTTACTGCTGGGGGAGAAAAAAATTTTGTGAGAGAGAGAGTTATGGGGGATCTCGCTTGAAAGTTCCTGACATAAAAGCCCAATGTACAATTTTCAATTTTGAACAATGGAAGTTTCTCCCATAAACGCCTATTGTACAAAGTGTAACGGTCAGATTTCAGATTTGCGCAATGGGCGTTTCTGGAGTGAACGCCTACTCAATGACAGTTTCTACCACATAAACCTATTGTTCAATTCCAAGTATGAAACAACTCTGTCCGGGAATTCCAGAGACAGACACTCTAAACAGGTAATTGACAGATCAATTCACCATTGTCAGGGAAATTTTCCCTAGCAGAAGGGATGCCCCTTTCAATAGACACATACTAACACCACCACTCAACTTAAAACAACCATAATCTTTTGAATCATAATATCATATGGTCAATTCATCATGCCTCATCAACTATACAATTAATTAACCACACCGCAATCTACCATCGCTCGGGGTAATAATAATAATAATAATCAATATATACACACACTCATAAAAACATTTCATCGCCATCGTCCATGTCCAATACACACACGAAAAATCAGAAGAACCACACAAAATGATACTACAACTCATGATCATCATCAATCGCCATAATCTTAGCCAAACTAATCCTCGCTGGACGTGACTTCACTGAAGGAGCAGGCAAAACCGTCTTCAACATCGGCACTTTCACACCACCACGAACAGGAACAACTCGTTCCTCCTCCTCTTCATCCACCGTCTGTTCATCTCCACCACCAATTTCATCTACTCCCTCCTCCCCAAACCCATCCTCATCCTCCTTCTTAATATCAGACGGTGGTAAAAAACAATCCATCTCTAATCCTTTAATATTAAAATCAACTTCCTCAATCTCCCATACTTCTTCCATCCTTGTCCTTGACCCACTCTCCGGTTCATCCCCGTATCTAAACAATGAAACCGCTGTTCTCCCGGAATGCGCGATATTAACTCCATCAATTGTCCTGTAATCCCCAATTGATGATTCCATTGTCGTCTCCCAGAAAATGGATGAATCAGATGATGTCTTCTTGTTTGCTGTGGGTTTAATTCGAAGTAAATGTGTGTCTTCTAATTGAATTAGAAGTCCAGTTCTTTGACTAAAGTAACCCCAGATTGTGTGACGAATTATCTCCACGTTGTTACTGCTTCGTGCTTGGAGTGTTGTGAGTTCCGCTTCTAGTTTTAGGATGAAACATTCTTCTCCGTTTATTGATTTCTCGCCTATGCAGACTGAGTTTGTGAATAGACTTGCCGTTAGCCGTGGATCCAAACCCTGAAACAAGATTTTTTTTAGATTAGTGATGAGTAATCGTTTGTGTTCCTTTGTTCTAAAAAAAACGAAACTGCCAAAAACAAAAGTGTTTAAAAAACGAAACTGTCAAAAACAAAAGTGTTTTTAAATTTTTGAAAAAGTAAACAGAGCAAAAAAGAAATCATCAGGAGCCGATAGCGAGCAGTCGGCCTGGGTCTGAACTGAAACACACCTGAAGTGACCGACGGAGTGGGCGAGGCTGACCTCGAGAAGCATGAGAATGATGCCACGGTGTTTGTCTCCACGCAACTTTCCCATCACTTCCCGCACTAATCTTACAACCAGAAACCACAAGTTCAATACACCATAAATCCGGTCTCTTCTGCCATAAAACAAAACCACCAATCTCACCACCATGTCTCATCCCTTTCACTTTCACCACCTTACCGTTACTCCCGTTATTGTTAGCGGCGACAACAACTCCCTCGCCTGAGCTAAACTCCGAGGCTGACATCTTCACTTTCCCCATAGCATACATGCTATCAATCGAGTTTAATGCGTGTTCACCACCCATCGCTGCCACGTACTGCTGAACTATGTACTTTGCCATAGAGGATTCCTGTACGTAACATAATTAATTAAACATCGTTGATTGATTGATTGATTATCCAAATTATAAATCTCAAAAAAAAAAGGGTTGGACTTACGATGGAGTTGTCTTTGTTTCCGGGGGAAGGGATGCGGGGTTGGTTGGGTGAGGTTAGGGAGAGAGAAGGTGATGAAGGGATAGGAATAGGGATGAGAGGAGCACCAATTACGCCAAGGAGGAGTTGGATCTGTGAGCTACGATCAGTGAACGGGAATGAATTGGGTTGTGGTGGTGGTGGTGGTGAGGTGTGTTGTTGACGACACCAAGAAGGGCGGTGGTGGTGGGTTTGATTTTCCAGTATTTCATGTTAATTTGCCATCGGGTTTTAGTTGAAGGAAACATCTCTTCTGGGATTGGGACTTCGAGTACTGTGTCGAGTGAATCTTCCCTGTCTAAGTTTGGACATAGCATCCGCATTGTGGAGTGAACGAACGGAGAGGAATGGGATCAGGAATCGATTATGAGTGGGATAGGATGGTTCCGATGTGATTCCTTTTGCTCTTGGTTGATTTGATTAAGACATTAGCTAGAGTTGAATTTGTGAGACGATTCTTTTGTTTGTGGATCTCTCTCTGTTTTGTTTCTCTGTCAGTCAAGTGACTCTGTGTCTGTATCGAGAGGAGAAGGAGGAGGAGTAGAGAGTTTGAAATGGGAATGGGAACGGGAACGTGCAGAGAAGACAAGATGGGGAAACGGTCTTTTGTCTTGTTTGGAAATTTTTAAATTTGTGAAGCGGTTGTCGTCGTGGCAGCACGGTCTTTTGCTCGCTCTCGCTCTCTGTTTGTTTGTTGTATTATAGCAGAGCAGTAGCAGTAGCCCGGCCGAATCCTGATGTGCGATGGTTAGGGGACCGAGTTAAGTAAACAGAAGCGACAGAGTGCACGGGAGGTGAAGCCGGAGTAAAGGAGGAACTCATCCAATAAACAAAGTTTATAATATTGTTGGGGATAGAGGTGTGTCGACGTGTATATGGTTGTTGGGTTGCGGGGTCCGCAAAGTTTGAGTTGGTTGGTTTCAAATGCATAGTATTATTGGTATTTGCATGTTATAGTTATACGGAGGAGGATAGAATTCGAATCGAAGATGTTATCAGCTGCATGATTAACGGCAGATTGGATTCAGATTTCCTTCCTTCTACACTTTCCAGAACGAAAGAAAGAAAGAAAAAGAAATGTATAAAATGTAGGTCGTCAATTCCATATTAATTTTGTTGACGTCCACGTCAATGGTTTTACTTACTTCTATTCCTGCACGATGGACGAACAATGACGCGTAGAAGGAGAAGACAAATTCAAACCAAACAACTGGACACTGCTAAGCTTTCCCTCTTCTCTTAATTATGAAGAGAAAACGGTGCTTATATATACACATAGTGTGTGTGTGTGTATACAATTTCAATTTCTTACTTGGAAAGTATCAACTTTTTCACATACAATGAGTCGGTTTACAAACTTAAAAATCAATTTCGATACTTATCCTCCACTATTTCCCCTGGTAAGTCAATGTTAATTTGTATATTTCTACTACTTGGCTTTTCTTTTCTTCGTTTAGGGTGGGACTCGTCACTCATTAGGTTTGACCTCAATACTTTGAATGTGCTTCTCAGCTAGCTAGGGTTGACATTGTTCCTAGCTAGACTTGCTTGGCTCCATCATACAACCAAAATATACATACCCCTTCAATTTTGAATCCTTTTAAACCTAATTTAGCTTATCACCTTCATTAATCAACGCTGTCCCTACTCACTTCATGACCTATCGAGTGTTTCAAATTTGAGAGTCTGGCTGTCATCCAAAACTGTTTCTACTCTATGCTGTAATAATTAAACCGCTTTGTATACTCATAGTTAAATGATAAAAAAAGGGATCGATGCTCACTGATGATGATATAGTTCAGCACAAAAATTGTTCAAAGTCGGTCATCTCATCAACTAGGAAACAGAACATATTAGACAGTCAATTATTATTACTCCCTCCTATTTTAAATCCTGATTCATCTCCTATTAAGTAGTACGATCAGTTAATATGTCTTTCAAATATAAGTAGTGGTAATACTGTATTATTAGGATGACGTAATTATTAGTAGTTGTTTCAGATCACTAGATTTGCCGGAAGGCCGGTGTAATTAATTATCTATTTCAAGTAATTATTGATGTGATCTCCTCATCTTAAGTATTATTTTAAAAAAATTGAGCACATACATGAACAGCACTATATATACATATTATAACACTGATGAATATAAGAGTAAAAGAAATCCAATGGTAGTTACAAACAGACAAGAATTTATATACAAAAACCCAAATTATCACATAACCTGGTGATTCTTGTCGGTTCTACCAGATGGGCGGCTTTCACCAATTCCGGCGTCTTAATTTATAATTAGTCAGTTGATTGAGTAGTTATCCTCCTAATCATCAGTCTGTAATTAGTAGTAATAATAAATGCAACGTGTCAACTCCACACGAAAGAGTGTCTCTACTACTATAACATACTATTGGAAATTAGCTAGGAATAATGCGTTAAACTCGCTTACTTATTTCCCACAAAAAATACCAATCATGCTATGCACGTTGTCATCTCCGTGAATATAAGGAGAGGGAGAGACTTTCGATCGAGTAGAGTAGTATTATTTTTTAAAAAAATATGTAGACAAAAATAAATAAACTCATAAACATATATGAAGGCGCGACGGTGCTTGAACTCATGAAATAATGCTAAAAATTATTAGCATCGGCCGCCGGTCCATGTGGAATCTAATTTCCTACGGGTAAGATGCAATTTACTACTACACTTCAGTTCAGTTTAATAACAGGAACTTGTGTAATGATCAATCGACAAACCTCGTTTTAGATGACGATTGATTAAACTATAATTATAGTCATACAAATGATAATTGTGATTAATTTTAAGAAGAATGGAGATTTTTAGGGATCATATAATTTCGTCCGACCAACTTTATTTAAAATAAATAAAAGCACCAACAAAATTGATGAGAGTCATCCACAATGTTGCAGAACTCGTAACGTGGTTTTTATTTTTTATTGCAATCACGAATAGACACATCGAATCTAATCACGTCGCTTAGTTTTGTGATGCTAGTGCTACCTTTTTTTTATTCAGTTTTCTTTTAAGGTTGTAAGTAACGTTTCTGAGGGTTGGTTTGGGGACAGCTGCTCAGGGCTGCTGTTGGGTCATGCTGTTAAAAATTGAGAAGTTATCTGCTGATGATTTTATAGAAGATGTCAGCTGCTGATTTTGCAAAAGTTTTCAACTGCTGATTTTGGGTGTTTGATGGAAGTCTGCTAATTTTAGAAATTGAGAAGTTACCTGCTGCTGGAAGCTGTCCCCAAACGAGCTCATTATACGATTTCTCTCAAAATATAAACAAGTAACTGCGTGAAACTGAGTAAAAATCCAAACACATCCGTGTGCTTGGTAGACTAGAGTGTTTGGAGCTAATTACTTAGAGTCGAGAGTCGATATTAATGTTTATATATATTGGAGTTGGGCTTTCTATGGCCCACGTCTTCATTTTACCAGCCCGCTTATTTAATCAGTTTGTTTTATTTTAGTTTTGCTATATATACATATAGACAATCGGCTTGTAAACAGATGTATAGATTGAAAATCAAATACACGAAAGTTTTCTACATCACGCACATACATACACGCTGCATACACACCCCTAAACACTGAAATCCAACAATATAATAGACTTACTGTCTGTCTAAGAAGATGAATTGATGATGAGTTGATGATATATCCAGTAGTAATTGAGACAGGTGTTACATGTCATTACTATAATGTTTTGTTCTTTCTTTACGCTATGTATAAACTATTTGAGGGGTCTAGACTGGATTTCGGTGTTCCAACGACCAACAACATGATCTGGGGTGGAGAGTCTAAATATTCTAGCAAGAAAAGTAGGCCCTTGAATCACGATCAATGCGTCTGTCCGACTTGATAACTCTTTAATTTATTCGAGAGGGGTATAAATTACGGCCACATTCATCTAAAAGACTTGACTGACTTACATCGTATATAGTAGTAGTACATACATATATAGCACCAACTCAATACACCAAAAGATTATCATCAACTAAACCCCTTGACTTCAGTGGGTAGAGGAATCCTCTGTTGGCTAGACAATCCCACTTTAGCCGTCGAAAGTGCTTCACTTACCATCCCCACCAACTTACCTCTTCCTTCCTCAAACCGATTCTCCATTGAATTAATCCCTGATGACGACAAAACAACACCACCATCACTCGGCATCCCTTCATGAACCACTCTATAAACAGCAGACGAAGAAGATGATTCATGCATCATCGCTCTTGCGATGGTACTCTCGAGCCCGCTTTTGATCCAAGCAAGATTGTTCAGATCTGTAGCTACCGAGGCAAGTTCATAGCTATTGAATGAAGCCGGCTCTTCGTAGTCAACAAACTCAGGACCCAACAACGAGGTTCGGTTTGAAATCTGACTACTTTGAAATTGATGATCATGCGAGTTACAGCTGTGGCCACAATGCGAAGGGACTATGGGGTCGATATGAACACCTTCTACAAATCGTGACAGTCCAAGATCTGGTTTGAAGGAATGCACCAGTGGTCCTTGGATGGGAACTGGTTCTTTGAATGAAGCATTCATATTGATGGGGGTGCCAGGAGGACGGTAGACCTCAAATGCACCAACACGAGGAGCTGGTCGTGACAGGGTGGTGTAAGGGTTCTGTACTTCGGGAGCATCCATAATCATAGCATCAGATTGAAGATGATGATTGGTGCCAGAGACAGAGCCGTTTTCTGTTGGTGTATGGTTCTCTAGCAGATGATGATTATGATGATGCACCTCCTCAGTCTCCATTGGAACTGGACAAGGGGTGGTAGTCTCTTCTTCTTCCACATATTTGTTGGATGAGTTAATAACATCAACAACCTCTCTTGAGAGTGTTTCTTCTGAAGATGCCTAGAATCAACCCCAATCCCTACCCCATTGAGACTACTTGCCTCTTCAACCAGCTTGGAGAAATCACTCCTTTTTCTCAATGTTGAGTTCCAATGGTTCTTTATAGCATTATCAGTTCTTCCAGGAAGAAGTTTTGCAATCACTGCCCATTTGTTACCGTGGAGTGCATGCGCTGCTATTATAATTTTATCTTCTTCATCTGCAGAAAAAGTATACAAGTACACCCCATTAAACTTTCGTATAAACAATGAGAATCATATCACAAAGTATTAGGCAGGAACAGCATTTAGAAAGTGTCCATTCATTTCGTACTTGTAACTAAACTGAGGATATTCAGCAAGCATTCCAATTTTCAAACCCTGCTACAGGAGATGATGCACAACACTCTTTTTTAGATTCATATAGGTTGTGTATCACCCATGATCACCACTCTTAGGTACAGATGCTTCTCACATAATTTAATCGTTATTCCCCAAAGTATGGATTTAAGACCTCAGCAACTGCAGCAAAAGTTGGATGGTATTAAATTAAAGATTCATCATACTTTCCATTACACTAATCTAATTAGGGATCCCCACAATACCCCTAAAGCTAGCACATTATAATCTTATCTTTGCACAATTACTATGCGTATTGATCTTTCATCATAGACTCATTACCTCACTGACCAACCATGGAAACATTCACAACCAAACTTGAAGTATAGTGTTCATATACAAGACAGAGCTCAGATCAAGGAAGATAACAAATGTAAAAGGTTTGAAACTGTGCGTTCAAACTTAGAGTCTTTTCTTTGAACATCTATCATGATTTGGTTAGCCCAACTTCAAATACTATTCTGAAATGCAAGTGGAATGGCATCTACCACAAAATCTTCTACCAAAATTGCAGCATGCATGACAGACCAATTTCTTTGTTGGCTCGTCGAGCAAGTCAGTTTTATATTGGGAAGTAGTAAATATAAGAGAACTTTGCTCCAATTCAAGCACGCACTTTTCAAATGATCAATAATCTCTAATGTGTTCGAATACTCAGTTACAATGTATGTGAACAGAATGCTAATTTCAAAACCACTTCCCACCAGCAGACAACAACTAAAACACTGAATGCAGAACGAGGAATGTAATCTTGGAAAAAAAAAATGGTTAACCGAGAATAACCGCACATGAAACAAAGATAGACGAGTAATTCCTAGTATAAGCATAACTACAGACAAGAGAAAGCTCGCCTCTTACAACACCTAGTAAAAAAAGCTCAATCTATAACAAATATAAAATTCAGCATCAACCATTTACTAGGATACATCATCCGACTGGACAAGGAAAGGTAAAAAACCAATCTGCAAGCACTAGATGCGTAAAATCACTGAATCGGGAAGATTCAATTCACCCGGCATCTCAAACTCGGTAGCTTTCAAGCAAGACCAAGTCCAGAGCTTCACATCTCATCCAACAGATACTACGAATTCAATCAAACAAATCACAGAGAGACAATTGAGAGTATGAACGAAAAGAAAACACGTACCGGTAAAAGGCTTCCGTTTGAGAGCGGGATCGAGCTGATTACACCAGCGGAGTCGGCAAGACTTGCCGGAACGCCCAGGTATACCACGTGCGATGAGGCTCCAATTCCTAGCCCCAAACTTACACACTAGCTGACTAAGGATCGCGTCCTCCTCCGGCGACCAAGGACCCTTCACCCTCCCCGAAGCCGGTCCTCCTCCGCAACCTTCTGAGCTAGTTGGAGCCCCGAAAGAAGCGGCGGCGGCTTTGACCTCATCCGCGGTGGGGGTGGAGGAAGCGGAAGGGGAAGCGACGGCTGGGGAGGGATGGGGGAGTGGAGCGTGCAGAGATGGGGACGCGGTGCTGAAGTCGTTAGGGTCTCCTTCGGTCTTCATCGGTTGTTGGGTGTTTTCTTCAGACTCGATTATGTTCGTTTGGGTTGCCTTCCTTTTTGTATTTCGTTAGTATTACTATTATGTTTAGTCGATGTTTGGCTCTCTCCTCCTTGCCTTTACCGAACTCGGCTGCTTTGGTCTTTTCTGAAGAAGGAAAACGATTTTTTCAATCCACTTATGCCCTACTTTGAATTCCGATTCCCTCCAAATATAATTAATGAACTTTCTGCCTTCACTAGTAAATGTAATATTGCTGTGGACCTTGTCATTCCCTTAGATTTTTAAAAGAAGTCATGAAATAACTCAATACCAATATAATAATAAAACATATACTCCTCCATCCTTTTATTTAGTGTCAGGTCATGGGAAAACACACATATTAAGAAAGTAGGGCTCTTATATAGTGTCAAATTTTGTTTTACCATAAACATTCGCTCTACTTACATTTTTACTAAATTGAGTGTTGTATTACGTCTCCACGTTTTTTTGAGATTCCTATATTTATAATAATCAGTGTTTATATGTATATAGTATAATGACTCTATATATAATAGAGTTATTGGTGATGTGGTGGAAAGAAATAAGAGTATTGAGTGAATTATTTTGGTTCAAATCCAACTATAATTAAATATTTTGAAATTCTTTTTTCGAACAATAGTGACCCCATATAATTTATATCTAGGTAAGCTATATCATAACACTTTTAATAATGATGTCCGACTATTTAATGTCTCATCTTCATACTTACATCTCTATGAAGAAATAAGAGTATTGAGTGAATTGTTTTGGTTCAAATCGAACTATAATTAAATATTTTGAAATTCTTTTTTCGAACAATAGTGACCCCATATAATTTATATCTAGGTAAGCTATATCATCACACTTTTAATAATGATGTCATGACTGTTTAATGTCTCATCTTCATACTTACATCTGTATGAGCCAATATATAACCCGTATGGAGAAGATACTACATTTCAGTTCCTCCCTACATTTTTACAATGATAATTTATAGTTTCGAAGTTTTCCACCAAAACATGAATCTAGCCCAATGAATGCAGACTATATATAAATAAGAATCAAACCTTAAATCAAGCACAACAATTTCTCACATAACTCACCATGCCCGTCACATGGCATGTGCAAGCAGCCCGATCGAATAGGGCCCCCAAATATTAAGGGCCCAATTTTATATAATCTTTTTAGAGTTTGTCAGAGAACATTATAAAATGTCTAAATCTATTTTATATGAAATGTTATAAGGGGCCTCATTTTATATATTTTAATTTTGTAATGTTTTTATCTTCATATAATTTAATTCTATAAGGGATGCATTTTAGATTTTAGCACGGACCCCGAAAATCATAAGACAGCCCTGCAACTCACGTGCATACAACTGAAGAAGCATGGAAGTGAAAATTCAGCAACAATAAAGCCTTCTAAAGAACACACAATTATGGGACAAAAATATAAAAGAGGCCGGACAGTCAAATACAGACGGAGGGTTATAAGTTGAAAACTTACAGAATGAGTGAGTATTTTTTCTGTTAATTTACAATGCATCACGTAATCCCTAACTGACTGTGCCTTTGTCCTTATGGCTGTGTTTTGGGGTTATACGCAAAACTTAAACTTAACAGTTGATATGCATATTTGTCATTCAGTACTATAGTTTTTAGTTTTCTCCACAATAACTCAGCCATATGTTTCTTTTCCACGGTACTCAATTCAAACTTCAATCTGCTCATTTGAATATCTTCTCGTGGCCTTCAATTTCTACCATCCATGTAAACTATACGGTTACTTATAAGATGAACTTGAACTTATGCTTTGTATGAGTGTAGAGAGCTAGAAGTGTGAATTATAACGGTTAAATGAAGAAATTTACCAACAACATCACATTTTCTAAGCTGAAGCAGCTTTGATCCTTCCCTAATGTTGATGCGTTATGATCTATGCTCCCCAAGTGACTACCACACTTGATCGATCTAATCCAGTAGTAAGTGAGTAAACCACGTACAATCTATATAATTGGATTGTTTAAAAGGACTCAACAAATTACCGACAGATTGAAGTCTTTCTTAGTGTTTCCTGTTACTACATTGTGGTTCACCACCATTTTACCAATATTGCTCGTTCATGAAACCAACAAGGCTCCAATCATATTTTTATAATGGATGGTGCAGCGGCGTGCTGAGATTAAGAGAAACGGAAGTTTTGATTCAGGTGTGCCAGTCGGTGAGCATGCCAGCGTACCCCAGGCGCAACGTAGTGGAAAGATTGAGGGTAGTGTCGCGGGTGCAGGTGGTGACGATGGGGCGACCCCGCCGAGTGACGTGGAGGTGGTGGTACCTTCTTTCCTGTGGAGCTGAACGAGGCGGTCTCCTGTTCTGAGGTTGGAGATGGTGCTGTCCTGAGGGATTTGGAATCAGGTGACGCTGTTAATTCCTACAGGGCCGCTATTCCCGTTCGAGCTTTTTTCTTTTCCACCAGCAGTAGCAGTGATTCGAAGTCAAAAGTTACGGAGAATTTATCGCGATGTTCAAACCCTCTCCTCTCACCGCCGCGCTCGACCCTAGTTGCCACCCACCATGCCCCCTCTAACTCTTCGGCCGCGCTGCCGCCCTCACCATCATTCTACCCCTCTTCTCCTTCGTTCTCCACCACCAATCTACCCCTGTCTTCTTCGTTCTCCACATGAATCCCTCACCTTCACCATCAATCAACCCCCTTCTTTCCTTCGGTCTCCACACAGTCCCTATTTTCCCCTCATGTTATATGGCAACTAGAAGGCGCAGCTCCTCTAGTGATCGAGACAAGGTGAGAGCGCGAGAGAGAACCCTGGGCTCGCAGGCCCCGGCCGGAGATGGAGGTCGGGCTACCAGTTGCAGATCTGGCAGCAGGGAGGCCAGGCGAAGCGGGAGTTTCTGCAATCGTCCGGTGCTGTTTGTGGATAATATCAACAAGGGAGTATCAACAGAGGATGTAGAAATGCTCATCAGGGAATTTGCAAGTGTCCATCATCTCTTCATTTCGCGGAAGGAAAGACGTAATAATCAACTAGCCTTCGCTTTGGTGGAGCTCGGAGACCTCACCCAAGTTGATGCAGCAGCTAAAGGCATCCATGGCAAATGGTTCAGGGGAAATAGGCTCTTTGCTGGAAGAGCTAAGTACCCGTGGGGGTTTAGGGCCCCAAATGGGAAGGAGTCGTGTCCTGCTGCCCAAGCTGACACAACCTTGCTTGCAAGCGTCAACAGTGGCCCTTCAGTCATTGTGGAAAATGTTCAAATTGTCCTAGATAACCCACAATTAGAACTACAGATTGAACATGTGGGCGGCAAGGCAGGAGGCCATAATTCTCGACCTTTTATTCGTGTTCGAATTCGTTCCAGCGATGGTTCCAGGGCTGCTGGTCGAGATGTGTTTGCTGGATGCGGTGGTAGTCTTGCACCATGTAGGCTCCCCATGGGGAATCAGTTAGGATCGCAAATCCGGCTAGGTGCGATGAATTTGGATGGTGAAAGAGCTCTGGCCCTAAGTCCGGTGAATCTCGGTGAAAGGGTGTCGCTTGTGGGGAGTGGGAATCATGTTCAGCCCATGCAGGGTGCGTCCTCTTTCATTCTGCCGCAGGATCCTAAGAGCGTTGGCTGGGTCGGGGCGGTGGAGACAGGTAGCAGAGTCCCAACTCCGATCCGGGAGCCGTTGGACGAGAGGGGAATAGCTCAAAACCCAATAGCGGAGGAGCTTGCCAGGATTGACCGGGTAGGATCTTCGGAGGGTGAGCAGATGGAGGAGGGAGAGGACGGTGAGGATCTCAGAGCCCTCTTTGAGGACCCCGTTTTCCCCCCGGGTTTTGAGCCGGGAGGAGGAACACCGGGGCTGGTGGTGGACCCTGACGAGGCCTATGTCAAGGAGGAAGCAAGACAGACTCTCAAGTTAGCAAAAAAGCTTGGGTGCTCTGTCCTTGATGAAGGTCGTGCCCTCGGCAATCTAGAAGGCATCATTCGCGAGCAGAGGGACTCCTACCGCCAGAGGTGTCAAGAAGCCAAAGATGGGTCAGGGGTTGAGACCGATCGGAGTTCGCAGGTCTCCTCAAGAAACAATTCCAGAAGGGAACCGAGGCCTAGGAAGTGTGTGTTAGGGTTTAGCAAATTTTCACGTGTTCAGAAGGCTACGAGTAGAGGTAAGAGTAGGGTTAAATCCAAGTTTTAAGGAATGGGTAGCCTCGTAGATTATTTGCAAGGGTAGGTATAGAAAGGTATGACATCCTCAGTAGCGTTTGTAAGATCATGGACGGTAGTTTTGTGTAAGCCGAATGGTAAGATGTGGGTTGTATTATAGGATGGGGGTGGGCACTCTTTTCCCTCCCTAAGCTTTTATCCTTTGGGTTTTGCTTAGACGAGGTTTTAATGAGGCCCACACTGACCCCATCCACCTGGTATACCAGGCCATTTATTATAAAATCGGCGAAATGCCCAAATTATCAAAAAAAAAAGGTGAAGTGGCTTTGAGGGTAGGAGAGGAACGGGTTAATGTTTCTGGAAAGATGAATGGGCACGTTCGTATTGTCATTAAATGTTGTTGCCGTGATCGGGATGTGGTGCACGAGAAGGCACTGTCTGGGACAGGTGCAGTCTCGGCGGCAAGAGTGTCCACAGTGGACTTGAGTGCAGCGTGTGGTGGCAATAATGGTGGAGGATTAACGGGTGGAGGTAACCTGACGTTTGGGACACAGAATACCTGTTGGAGTGGTGCTCAGGGTGCACACTCATGGTGGACTTACCCGTCTGTTGGAGATTGGCCTACAGTTCCGGTGTTAGGAGTTGATCAACACGGGTGGTGGGCCAATCGATGGTTGGGGGAATGGTTATTATTGGCCGTATGATTTGGGATTGGGCTGGTGCCCTACCGGTGTCGGGCAAGCCACCCCTGCGCCTCCTGGTTCGTATGTGCCAGAAGTCCCTCAGAGTTACTCGGGGAAAGTGGAGATGGGAGGTCGAGCGCCAATCTCAATCGTAGGCCTCTCATGGGAAAGGGGCCGGAGCTGGACCCGATTGTTGATGATATCGTTAGCAATGATAGGCCAAGAGCGGATGATGTTGGAAATTGGGTTGACAAGATTGGTAGCGGCGAGGAGTTGGGGATAGATCATGGAGCTAGTGTTGGTGATGTGGGTGCTTATCGTAGCTTGACAGCCCCAGAACCTAGTGATGGCCAGGCGCAGTTATTAGAGGAAGGAGGTGATGATTTTGGTCTTAGGGAGTCTTTTCGAGGACCCTGAATATCCCCCAGGTTCGAATCAGGAAGAGGGTTGTTTAGGTCGGTGCTGGATTCTGGTGAGGCATATGTGTAGGAGGAGGCTAGGCAGACACTGAACCCAGCAAAAGATCTTGGTTGCTCCATCCCTGATGAGGGACTCACTCTTGCAAACCTTGAAGGAATCATTTATCGAAAGAGATGCCAGGATGCAAGTGATGGGACAAAAGGTAACTCCGATAGGTGCTCAAGGAACACATCTAAGGGTAGGTCCGGTAAGGTTGCTGGGAATAGACGCGTAGGTTTTAGTAAGCTTTCACGTCTTAGTAAGGTAGTCATGCGAGGCAAAAGTAAGCTTTCTTTGGAATGTAGGGTTGGAAGGACTTAATAGGTATGGTCATTTGTGTCTTTTACTAGAGTTTTTGTTGTATTGTTTTATTGGGCCTTATGCCTATAATTATAAAAAAAAGAAAAGAAACGGTTCACGGTGTTGTTTTGTTGTATCATCATCTAAACTTGATATCAACCTTGTTGAGAATGTCGCCCTATATAATGATTTTCATTGCAAATCAATTGTAGGGCCTCTGAATTCGGGAGCTATGCTCTTGACCATTGTTGCACCGTTCCATTAGCAAAGGTTTCAGTATCTCCCATCAACAAGCATTACAACTCACATCACCTTGAAATAAACTTTACATCTACAGATGAGCAAACCAGAGAAACGATTTAACTACGAAAAAGTACAATTAACATAGAAATAAACACGAAAGTCATACAAATATGTAGGTAAAAAATTTAGCGCTAATAAACGCTGCAGGAATTGATTATACGGGCGCATTATCCTCTTTCTACCTTGAATCAGGCGCATTATCATTATACAGGAAAAACATATGGAGTTGGTAGTAGGATACAACTGAAGCTTGAATTTTTGTTTAATACAAGAAATTAAACGCAATATGTATTAGATGGCGAACAGTCTAGCTGAATAGTTGTTGATCATTTTACTTTGGATTAGAGCGGTGTAGACAATTGCTACAGTAGTCGTGTCGTTGTTGCTACTATTATTGCGCTTCTTTGTTAAGCGAGTCGCTGAAGTTCAACTTATATCAAAATCGACTATAGTTGTAGTATCCGATTGCAAATTGATACCCAACGACATACAGAATTTTCTTCTACTCCTCTGTCTACCTCCATTTCCGCCGTGTCTTTGGACAATCGTCCATAAACGAAATAATCTCGTCGGGATGAATCATGAATTTTATGAAATTTTATTGTGGGAGCAGTAAGTACAAAGCCTACATCAAAAAGGATATACCAACTCCACCCTGATAACAGACAAGAAACAGAGCATAACGGCAGTATAGAACACAAAATCACTCCACATTCGAAGAAGACACTCAAGCTTTCATCTATGGCAAATTCATAATTTCGAAACGGGTACCAAATGATGAACTGTAGAAAACTCAAATGTTGATTGAAAACGCAACAAAAGGCTTTGTATTCATACACGACACTTACACATCCATTCAGCCTATAGCGGCCAAAGACAAAAAGCGACGCGATAACTGAAACAACAAAAAGCGACTTGATCACCGACTTAAACTACAGAAAAGGAGACCAAGACTATAGTACTTCTTTATTTACTGCTTCAACCTTACATTACATCCCTCATAAGCCTCACTCTCACTTCCACCTCTCTCCATCTTCTCAACCAGAGATCTGAATCGACTTAGACTTCACTTCACCTTTCTTCTCTGGTACTTTCGGAACTGTAACTGTCAAAACTCCATTCTCCATCCCAGCCTTAACTTCTTCCATCTTCGCATTCTCAGGAAGCCTAAACCTCCTCATAAACCGGCCACTGCTCCGCTCCATGCGGTGCCATGTATCATTCTTCTCTTCCTGCTCACGAGTCCTTTCCCCGCTGATCTGGAGCACCCTACCATCTTCCACCTCGACCTTAACTTCCTCCTTTTTGATACCAGGCAGATCAGCCTTGAAAATGTGCGCCTCCGGTGTCTCCTTCCAGTCGATCTTAGTGCCGACGAAGGCGGAGGTCTCCGGGTTGGTCAGAGCAGAGAAAGGTGAACGGAAGTCGTTGGACAAAATGCCGTCAAAGGGATCCCAGACGTTGAGAGAGAATGGATCGAAGACGGTGCTCCGTCGGCTGCTGAATACGCTTGGGATCAACGACATGATTTTAGTCGATTAGTGAACGAAGTTGCTGAATTGAGGAAATGTGTGTGGAGAGAACTCTTTTGGAGACGATAGCTTGACTTCAGAGTGATAGAG
This sequence comes from Limonium bicolor, assembly GCA_023374045.1. NCBI lineage: Eukaryota > Viridiplantae > Streptophyta > Magnoliopsida > Caryophyllales > Plumbaginaceae > Limonium > Limonium bicolor. Next base: position 195,571,513 of record CM041776.1, on the reverse strand, counting down.
ATTGCTTTGATTGTACCTTGTCGGGATGGATGGCGATGGAATGTATTTATACAAGGAAAAGGAAGTTTCTGGTACCTTCTTGAAAGAAAAAGGCGGTTGATTACAGAAACCTCCGTAAGCTGTTGATTAGTGTGGATGCTTCTGTAATATTCCAGGGACGGTTATCCTTTTTGGTTCTTCAGATTGGGCCTAGATAGCGCCTATATTTAAAGTTTCAGAATATATTATAGGCATAACTATAATGTCATCAACAATCATTCTTTCTTTCTTAGATGTAATTGGGTGAAACCCAAGCTTTTAACAGGCCCATTTATTACCGGGCCCAATTAATCTAAAAGGCTGTAATGATATCTAGTACAAGTTACAACAGATTTGAACCGGGTGCTTCCTAACTTCCTCTCCTGCGTGGACGCTTTGGACATTTTTTATAGTGTCCGTTCGTGAATAACATTAACGTGTGTTGGGCTGTATTTTGAGCTTAATCGTTGATGTCGGAAGGGACAGGTAAGTGAATTAGGCCAGGAAAAAAACAGCGTTCTGTTGTTTTATGAGCTTTAACATAAAGATTGGTTTAGCTGCGTTGAGGAAAATCAGCACGTTCCACTCAACTTTAGCAAATGTCCTATTACACTGCTGTATGAACTCCATTTCATTATTGAGTTCTTCACTGTCGTTTTAATTCAAATAAATTAGCTACCCTTGCACGTTCAGCTCCGTAACTAATCAAGATAGAAATCCGTAATTTAATTCAAATTGATTACTACCTTTAGAGGACAAGAGTAGTTGTTGACCTTCAATTCGAAAAGAATGGAAGATAACGCCCACTATCCCAGAAATGAACAATTGGGTTGATTTGAGGTATGAAAAAGGGATGGAAGGGGATATTTTGCATACATGTGAGATGAGTTAAACTGATGAAGAAGACGACTGAAAGAGAAAAAACCCGTATTATAGCCACTCAAATAGACCCATTCCCGAAAAGACTTTACTCTAACTAATTAGTTGAACAGCAGACCTCCAAAATGAGATCTCCCGAGTCATTGATGTCAAAAAGACCGGGTTTCATGACTCGATTGTACGTCGAATTCGTGCTTGCAATGGAAAGCAAAATGGAATCGAAATCTTCCAACCCCTATAGATAAGGTTGTTGATACCCGCCCAGCAAAACCCTTCAAAGTCAGGCCTGTTCCGGAAGACCATCTAATTCTCCGGATAGAATTAATTGAAAGCCTCGAATTGTTTCTGCTAGACCAACATATTTTCCGGGTGAACCTGTAAATACTTATGCAACGAAAAAGGGTTGTGATAAGAAACGCTCAATTTTTCGTGCTCTTGCTACGTTGAGCTTTGCTATGAACTAATAGACTGAAATTTGCATAGTTTGAAAATGGATGAAAAGTCAGGTGAAACCAGTATCCAAAATTGGAAGTCAACTAGTTGGAAATCGGCACACATGAATGACTTTCATTCAATACTTCCCCGGGAAACTCTACCATAATTGGTTTAATCGATCGGTCATTCACCTGAGACCCAATGAATATGTGACTGTTCATTGGGTCCCACAGGTCACATGTGAGCTTAAAAAACTTCAAATTTGATATTGGACCAAAATATAACACTTTAGCATCATCCATGTAAAGTTTCATCAATTTTGGACAACATTTAAGCATGTTTAAAGTTGAATTACTAAAATCACAGGGGTATATTGTGAATTACGAAAGAAAACAGGGGTATCTCGTGAATTTTCTCTTTTATTTTAATAGGGCTCCTTTCGTTTACAGCCGCTCAACTCGGGTTAATCTGGTTGGTCCAAATCTAGAAGAAAAGAGCTAAGAAGCTTAAATGAGTAGGATGTGCGAAAAACTTCTTTACCTCCGCAAAGTACACTTTTAGTGTCGATTCCCACTGCTCCCCCTGCCTTGTCATTTCTTTCAGAAAATCTTTCAACCATTCCCAAAATTTTCGTTCTTCACCTTATTCTCTCGAACGACTCTTCATTTTCTTCCTCTTTCTGGTTCGATAGCGGAAACATTGATCTCGCTTAGTCTCGCCAATAGGTAAGCATCTTTCCTCTACTCTAGTTCCTCTTATGTTCATGTCGGGTTTAATTTCTTTCACAGACTACTCCATGGTTGAGTTATTGTGAGTAACAAAAGTTCCTTTGTTCATGTTGACATACTCGAGGAAGGTTGAATCAGCTTCCAAGATTGATAACGCATACCAGACGCAGTGTAAGATTTTCCACTCTTAAATGGGTTTTCTATGTCATATGTGATGGTAATTGATTGAGGGATGTGCGCACATTGTTTGACTGTGCTGTGACGAGACATCTTGCGAATGATTTTGAACCTGCACAATAAAAAAATGTTTTATGTTATACTTGGTTGGTCTAAAACTGATAAGTTTGGTCTTTGGCAAACAAATGGTATTCTATTACTAGTTTTGTCATTTTTAAGTTCATGACAGATTTATGTTTTCATTTGTTAGTTTGTCTATTCTATTTCGACTAACTTCATTGCTACTAATTGACATTACAGTACAACATAGGTAAAATATTAAACCCCCCACTTTATAACTAACCTAGTGATTGATTATACATCTGTGTATACCATTAGCTAAGATAAACAGTCGTGAACTTGCCAACAAAGCATTTTGCATTTGACAGTGGTTGTGTATCATTTTTATTAGGTATTTGAGTTGCTAAACACCACAAACTGTAAACCAAAAGTCTTATTGCACTCAATTTGGTGAAGGTACTTTATGATTTCATGGACAACATAATAGCCATCATACAATATACATTTAATCAAATCATACATTGTGCAGTCTTCCTCTACTAGATTGAGTATTAACGAGCTAAAAACATTACATACATCAATTGTGACTGTCTGCCTCCTTATCTGTTGCTTATATCATACACATATGAGAACTTTGGACCACATTCTTTAACTGTCATTTCTGGGTGGTTTCTTGAAGTGGTGGGATACGGTAAACAAACCTTCCACAACAAGGAACTAGGGCGACACTACTATACCCTGTCCAACTTCTCATAATGACCTTGTAACTCTTTGTTGAATCTTGTCAAAACCAGCAGTGAAAACATAGAAAGATTGAAGGCGAAAATGATAGCAATAGATGAGAGAGTTGACAATATACAACAGACAATGGTTTGGGTTGGAGAACGGTCAAGCTGATAATAGAGCAGTAATGTCGTAGTTGTCGTTCTTAGTGTATGCCATAGTAGTTGTAGTAATTGTGTTCAATTTTAGGCTAACACTTTTGCGTACTTGTGATGCAAAGAATGTTCAATGTGATGATGTGAATCACTATGGTTTGGAGAATTGTGATGTTGGTAGTTGTTGTTTTATTTTCATTGAAGTCTTCTACTATAAGAAGACATTGTTGTCCTATGTTTTGTAATCTCAGTATTAGTGATATCATTCTCAGAAGTCTCCTACTAGAGGATGACACTTTTGTACCCTGTTATGCAATGTCACTATTGTTGTTTTGCGTTGTAATGGTATTATTGAATGACATTGTTGTAAGGTATTGTATACTGTTTGTAGTTGTTGTAATGAAAATTAAATCAGCAAGATTGTTGGCATAACAGTATGATTTTTTTGCGTAATTTGTGCATTAAATATTTTATGTTAAACGAACATGAGTGCTTGAATAAGAGTACCACCTATGTATGTCCAATCCTTTCAATGGAAGTGATTTCAGTCATGAATGCTCAAAGCTTCTATACCACACACAGGGGCAGTTGGAATCCAAATTTGATTTCCAAGCGGAAGAGCAATATCACACCCCAGCCATTGCCAACAAACCTAGGTTGAGAGCTATAGAAAGGTAGTTTCAGGTTTCTGAAAGCACTCCATCTATTTTAAATTCATGAAATGATTATTACTGCTTATTTATTATATGTCCTCATAAGCTAGTATATATTTATTACTTGTGCATAAATATCGTTAGCATGTACTTTATACTGATATCAACTCTAATAAGCTAGCATATAAAGTCTTATATTTGATACTACTTTGTTTCTTACTGGTGGTTAACGAGTCAAGCTTTCCAATCAGTCCTTATCAAGTTAACATGACTTTTTTCTAAAAATAACTTTTCCATTCCATTTTATTTAATTCACAAGATGTTATTAGATGATGGTTGGCCACCGTGCAGATCAATTATCTTCAATGACGTTGACACATCTCCACCTATTGAGACTACAATCATCGAAGAGATAGAGGCTTTCAGGATTAACGAATTTCCCCCAAGGCAGAAAGAGAACACACCCATGCTAATTGAAACTAATATACTTGTAATGGCGCAACCACAAAAGAAATCAGCAGCTCCTGCAAGTATTCCCTAGATTCTTGCATTGTGTCTACACAGCATGTTGATGAATGATGTAGCTACAAACCCACTATGCAACCAAAGACGAGTGGGATCCTTAGGAAATAGAGAACTCGACTGTAGGTGTTATAACCCAAAGTTCGTTACAATTTTATTGCGTGTAATAATTTCCTATGCTGGATTATTTCACTCAGGACATGGGAGTCCTTATTAAAGAAGTTAGGGACGAGGAGGTCTTTTCCCCATCCGTTCTATTTTCTGGTGAGATTAATTCTTAATTACTTTATTTCCTTTCCTCTTAATTATTTCCCCTCAATGCTCCTCAGTTTGAAAACCGCCGCTACGCTCCTTCCCTCTTCTCTCTTTCCAAATTCTCGTTCTTTCTAATCAGCAAAGTTCTGCTAATTGAGGCGACTGCAATTCGGATTCGGCTGTCGGTTTCTCTCCGTTGTAAAGGCCGGTGCTGATTTAGGTAAGTTGCTGGGTTATCGTTCTTCAATTCCTCAGTTTCTAAGATCCTCCTTTTCTTATTCATCTTCGGTAATCTGACAAGGGATCAGATACTGTCCGTTCCATTGTTGAATTCTGCTGTGTTTGGTGTCCTTTGGGAGTGCGTGGTCAGAATTCAGGTGAGAATCGTATTTCAGTTTCGGACTGCAGTTTCAGTTTCAGGGTTAGGTTTGCAGTTCTAATTCGGGGTTGCAATTGTGTTCAGTCAGAGGTTTGGCATTGCGTTGTTGGTTTGCGTTCTGGGATTTCGGCTTTGGTCTAGGCTCTGCTGCTTCAGATTTCGGGTTTCGTCTACTGATTATTGAGGTAGGTGGCTTATGGATTCGGCTTGTGTGTTCAGCCTTGGGGAGTTTTGTTCCGGTTCTGAATTCGGGTTGTGATCTGTCTTGAAATTATGATTGTGAACTGTCTGTTTAAATGCTGTTTAACACCTACAAACCCCCAAGGTTTTTTCCTGCAAACCTGTAGTGTTTTGACATTGTTTTGGTGACCCTGTTTGTGTGAAAATCGCCTCTGTTCACTGTGTTTTTCGGCGTGTCCGAACTTCCGTCCGACCTTGGAAGTTCGGACATGCATCGTTGCACTTTAAATTTTCTGAAGTTTTTACTGTGTCCGAACTTCCGTCCGAGCTTTGAAGTTCGGACACAGCCTTCTGCGTTCTCTGATTTTGCTTCGACTTGTGTCCGACCATATATGTCCGGACACAAGTTCGGACTTTACACGTGTTTGGTTTCGAAGAACGTCCGAACATCGGTCCGACCTTGATGTTCGGACACCTCTGTCTCTGCCTCTGTTTTAAAGTTCGACCTGTGTCCGAACATTGATGTACGGACACAAGTTCGGACGGGCTACTGTTTTGACCATAACTTGCTCGTTTGAGCTCCGTTTTGACTTTTTTGTGCGGTGTTGGATTCCCCTTCTGATTTCCAAGCTGTCTTTATGCTTTCTGGTCCCTTTGCTACGCATATGCTTTTCTGTATTTAAGCTTCTGTTTTGGGACCTAGTTATCTCTGTGTCTGAACCTTTGGATGGCTGGTCTCGCTGTCTCGTAGCGCGCTATGTAGGATCCTTCTGCTTCACGGGTGATGTTCCCCGTTCTGTTCACTGGTGTTCCACCTGTTCTGTTCACGAGTGAGGTTTCCTCGTTCTGTTCACGAGCTGGTTGCTCGTTCTGTCTGTATGCCGTGATTAACTAGTGTCCCGCTCAGTTTTCTGATTCTGTCTGCTTCTGACTCTGTTTAGTCCTTTATCGTATGGACTTCTGCTTCTGTTTCCTGACCTGTTTACGGATTCCTTTGACTCTTTCTGATTTGTTAACATTCTTAAAATGTTTGAGCATGCTGGTGATGATGAAGTTGGTCATCTACTGGGCATAGTTGTTTGCTCATTCTCCTACTTTATCTAACATTGCAGATTGATCAGCGAGGGTCACTTTGCTCAGCTTCTGGAGTTTAGTTACTTCGTTATTTTGGTTCTTTTGAGACATTTGTATTTGACTGTGAGCCTTTGGGCCTCTTCAGTTAGCTTCCGTTTTTGTCATTCGTTTGGTGGGTTCTGTAATAACTCTGGGATGTTACGACATCATTTGATTATACTTTATTCAAGTATTCGTTTTGGGCCTTATTTGATTAATTTGCTTAAGTTGTTTATTAGAGCCTTGCGTTATTATGTAATAATACGCGGCGTGTAATACCCCTAACTCCTAGGCCAGTGTTTGGGGGTGTTACATTTTGTGGTATCAAAGCTCTGGATTCTAATCTGTTGGGATTTTAAGTTAGCCAATCAGTCAGAAACGTCAGTGCTAGTGTCTGTGTTTAACTGCTTGCTGTTGGACTTTCAGAATGCCGCCAAGAAGGGCTACAGAGAATGTTGCTGATGCTGTGCAGCAGTTTATGACGCAGCTCATGCAGACCATGGCTGCAGGAGGAGGACCAGTTGGCGGGCCAGGCCCAGCTGGGGCTGATGCTGGAGGCCGGAATGTGAAGGCGCTTCAGGAGTTCGTGAAGCTGAAGCCGCCGTCGTTCGATGGGGCAGGAGACCCCCTGGAGGCCAGTCATTGGTTGACTGAGGTCGAGGACTTGCTGCGAGTCATGGGCTCCGAGGAGGAGCAGAAGGTTGACTTGACCACTTTCCTTTTAAGGCCGAGGCTAAGGAGTGGTGGAGATCTGTGATGGGGAAGTTCCCATAGCCTTGGACGTGGGAGTAGTTCACTGGGGAGTTCAACAAACAGTTCTACCCTGACGTGTATAAGGATCATCGCATCTTGGAGTATAATAGACTTCGCCAGGGGCGCGATATGAGTGTGGAGGAGTATGTCAGGAAGTTCATCAGTCTGTCTAAGTTCGCACCTGAGCCAGACGAGCATAGGAAGGCCAGGAAGTTTGAGAGCGGCTTAAGGCCGGATATTCGCTCTGCTGTGACGCCTCTGCGTCACAAGACCTTCAGGGACGTTGCTGATGTCCTTGTTGGTAGAGGCTGATTTGAGGGGCCGCCAGTCTGGAGGGAAGCACCAGAAGAGGAAGCAAAGGTCCGACGAGAGTGATAGGAGGGATCAGTCTGCTCCTCAGAAGAAGTAGTCTACTGGAGACCGAGCTGGAGACCGTTCGAGAGATAGAGGTGGTTCGTCTTCGTCAGCTCCTGCTCCGAAGTGCCGGGTCTGCGGCAAGTTTCACAGAGGTCAGGACTGCTATAGGAAGTCCGGAGCCTGCTTCAAGTGTGGATCATTGGAGCATAGGATAGCTGACTGCACTCAGGCCGAGAGGAGCAGAAGTAGCTCTGGAGTAGAGCTGGAGGATCTGTATCTGAGTCCAGAGATCGAGACCGGGCTGAGCAGAAGAAGCCCCAGGGCCAGGCCAGAGTGTACTCGATGGCTGGAGAGAGAGACCGATCGACTGACAGAGTTGTCACAGGTATTCTCCAGCTGTCTTCTCGTTCTGTTTTCTGCTTGTTTGACTCTGGAGCCACCCACTCTTTTATTTCTACTGAGTTGGTGGGTGAGCTCGGTTTGCCTGTTGTGCCTCTGGGTGTTGAGTTTTTGTGTGCATAGTCCATTAGTTAGGGACTCTTCTATGCTTCTGAATTCTATTTGTAAGGATAGTCCTGTTAGTCAGAGATAGGACTCTGTGTGCTAATCTCATCCCGATGGAGATGACTACTTTTGATGTGATTCTGGGCATGGATTGGCTAGCTGCGCACCATGCCCACATTGACTGTGCTGCTTCGAGAGTCACTTTTGAGGAGCCGGGTCAGCCCCGCCTAGTTGTAGCAGGAATGGACTCCCGTGTTCACCGCCAGTTATTTCAGCCATGCAGGCATTTCGCTTTCTGAGGAAAGGATGCTAGCGATATTTGTGTTACATCCCTGAGGGTCGCAAGGATGCGAAGTTGGAGGAGATTCCAGTGGTCAGAGACTTCCCAGATGTGTTCCAGGATGACGTACCTGGGCTTCCCCCTGTCAGAGAGGTGGAGTTCTCGATCGAGCTCGCACCTGAGACTCAGCCCATTTCTAAGGTCCCATACCGCATGGCGCCTGCTGAGCTCAAGGAATTGAAGGTTCAGTTGCAGGAGTTGTTGGATAAGGGCTTCATTTGCCCTAGTGTGTCGCCTTGGGGAGCACCAGTGTTATTTGTTAAGAAGAAGGACGGTAGCATGCGTTTATGCATTGACTACAGGGAGCTCAACAAGGTTACCATTAAGAATAGGTATCCTCTCCCGCGCATAGATGACTTGTTCGACCAGCTAGCAGGAGCTAAGGTGTTCTCGAAGATCGATCTGAGGTCGGGTTATCATCAGCTGAGGATCAAGGCAGACGATGTGCCTAAATCCGCCTTCAGGACTCGTTATGGACACTACGAGTTCCTAGTGATGCCATTCGGTCTGACGAATGCGCCTTCTGTGTTTATGGACATGATGAATCGGGTGTTTAAGCCAATTCTGGACCAGTTCGTCGTAGTATTTATTGATGATATCTTGGTGTATTCCAAGAGTGCTGAGGAGCACGAGGAGCATTTGCGGACCGTTCTCCAGACTCTGAGGGAGAAGGAGCTGTACGCGAAGCTGAAGAAGTGCGAGTTCTGGTTGGATCAGGTGGTGTTCTTGGGACATGTGGTCTCTAAGGATGGTATCTCCGTGGATCCGGAGAAGATTAGAGCCATTACTGAGTGGGCCAGGCCTACTAACGTTGGAGATATTCGTAGCTTCCTTGGACTAGCGGGCTACTATCGTAAGTTTGTGGAGGGCTTCTCCAAGTTGGTGATCCCGTTGACTCGTTTACTGCAGAAGGATGTGAAGTTCGAGTGGAGTGAGGCATGTGAGCTGTGTTTTCACGAGCTGAAGAAGAGGTTGACGTCTACGCCGATTCTGACTCTTCCAGAGGGGAATGAGGGTATGGAGGTGTTCTGTGATGCGTCCCATAAGGGATTTGGGTGTGTGCTGATGCAGCATGGGAAGGTGGTTTCTTATGGCTCCCGTCAGCTTAAGCCATACGAGAAGAACTATCCGACCCACTACCTGGAGTTAGCTGCTGTGGTGTTTGCCCTGAAGATTTGGAGGCACTACCTGTATGGAGCAGCGTGCAAGGTGTATACGGACCACAAGAGCCTCAAGTATCTGTTCACTCAGAAGGAGTTGAACTTGAGGCAGAGGAGGTGGCTAGAGTTGCTACATGATTATGATTTGGAGATCCTCTACCATCCTGGTAGGGCGAATGTGGTTGCTGATGCGCTTAGTAGGAGGGGTCCGTCTGGAGTCGTTTGTGCTTTGTCTGGTGTACAGAGGTCTGCTCTCGAGTTGCAGCGTATGGGTATATCTGGGTCGTCCGTCCAGAGAGGTCTGGGATGCTAGTAGCGTTGCAGATCCAGCCTACCTTGTGTGGAGGGTGATTTTTCGGTATGAGGGAGGTCTATCTAAATATGGACTAGCTGATAAGCCTAGATCCTAGAAATGCCATTCTGTGGAGGGTGAGAACCCGTTATTCTGGCATCCCTCAAATACCTACTAAATCGTCCGTCTTTCCCAGAAAGCGTAAAGGGGAGTGCAAGTGTGCACTACACCCGCTCTCAATGGGCCCCACGCGGACTTGTGCCTCTATAAGGCGGAATTGACTAGAGTCACCACCTAGTTTGACCTAAGGAACTAGGAAGGGAGGGGAAGGGTTCTAAGAACCGTTGATTGACTCTGAATTTGTTGCCTATGGATGGGACTTATCTGGTCATTTCAGAGATTCTATTGTGGGTTCGCACTGGGTTACACCCCTTAGAAGTGGCAACGACCACGACTTCGGATTGGTGCCCGAGGAAACCTCGGTCTCCAATTGTCGGGATTACCTTCTTTCAAGACCTTATTAAAGAGATTCATTTAAAAGCCAAGGGTAGGATTAGGACGGGGAGAGAGAGAGAGTGGATGAGGCGAGCTTTTCTGCCAAGCTAGTGCCAAGAAGAAGAATCGGTGAATTCGAATGAGTATAGAATGAAAGATTAGGAGTCTGATTTTGAGAGTTGAAGAAGTCGAGGGTTTATGGGAGTTAGAGGGGATTTGAATGTTTTGAGAGTATGAGGAGGAACACCTTAGAGTGGGAAAAAGGGATTTTGATTGGAATGGGGTCGCGCCCTAGATGGGCTGCCTACGTACTCAACACCCTGTTGAGATCATACCTTACCTAGTTCACGGACCTTTAGGATGGCTGGGCTTTTTGAGGTGATCGAGGGTTAGAAGTTGTTGTTTGGAGGGGAGATAGTCAAGCGCAAAAGGGTATTTTGATTGATGTGGGGTCGCACCCTGTGTGGGTTGCCTACGTACTCAACTCCCTGTTGAGATCAGACCTTACGTAGTTCAGTTTTTTGGGTTTTGGAAGTTTTGAGGGGTTTGAGGTTTTGGGTGTGAGAGAGTAGTCTGTGAGACGCTCGGGTCTATGAGACGGTTGGGATGTTCATGTATTGGGAGTAATGGGATGTCAAGGCTTGTGAGACGCTCGGGTCTGTGAGACGTTTGAATCTTAAAATGGTGGAGAAATTGAGATGTTCGAGTCTGTGAGGCGCTCGGGCCTGTGAGACATTAGAAGTAAGGGAGGAGTCGGTTTTGGGAGACGATTTCAGTTTGGAGTGATTTGGAGTTTGGATAATGGTTTGAGTGTGTGAGGCAATTGGAGTTTGAATAGAGATCTCTGGGTTTTTTAGGTTCGAGGTTTGAAAATGGTTGAGGAAAATCATTTTGTTGTGAAAGGGCGGATGATCCGAGGGATCACCCTATGTACCCCCTCGAGCGCGACACTTAATGAATGGTAAGTGCCGAGGCTCGAAAGATGGGGCAAGGAATTTATGTCGAAAAATAGGATTCAGAGAGAAAACACCATGAATGAGATGTTCTCGGTCGAACCCTAATAACGTCTCTAACTCCCGGGTTTAAAACGTTAAAAATCGAAAAATTGAAATGAAAGCGAGCAGAAGGGAGTTAGACGATTCTAAAATCCCGGCTGCAACTAGGAAGGTCGTTACTTCCCTAGCACCCCGCCTTGTAAAAATCTAGGTTGCAATTAGGGGAGGTTTGTCACCCTAATGCCCCGCCTAAAGAGATCCAGACTGCGACAAGGGAGGTTATGACCCCAGTGCCCCGCCTCGGATTTTTTGTTTTGGAGGGGAGACAAGCGATGTTCTAACCATGGAGGAAATGCTTTGAAGGGGTTAGACATTTCTTGCTCCCTGAAAATGGTTTATTCGAGTTAAAGACTGAGCTGTAAAAAACTATTGAAGTTGTTCGGAATTCTCTGTAAAGAAACGCTGATTTGAGAAATGTTTTTAGGAGAAAACTTTCTGTATATGTGAGAAGAACTTTCTGCGTTTTGAGAAGAGTTTTCTGTGATGTGAGAAGAGTTTTTCCTTTAAAATTCCACAAAATGGTTTCTTTTGAAAACTTGATGAAGTTTGAATAAAATAATTGTTTGAGAATTTTGAGAAAGGAGGTTTTCAGGATTTTTGAATTAAGGCTGAATAATGAGGAATGTTTTTGGATTTTCAGAGAGTTGAAGGGAATCTACAATTTGGGTTTGAATCGGACTGAAGTTTGATTTGGATTGAAGTTCAGAGTTAGATCGGTCAAACTTGTGTCAAAGTCAAAGTTTGGGTTGGTCAAAGTTGGACTGGGTTGGGCTTTCGTCAAGGTTTGGACCGGATTGGGCCTCAGGCAAGGTTTGGACCGGATTAGGCCTTGGTGGATCGAGTGGGCTTTGAGTCCAAAAATGGGTTTGGGCTGAAATGGGCTTGGCCAAATTGGGTTTGGTGTGGGCCAAATGGGCTTAATGGGCCGAAGGCCTATTGTGGTTCGAGTGGGCTTAGTGTGGTCCGAGTGGGCTTAGTGGGCCGGATGGGGTTAGTATGGGCTGAGTGGGCCGAATGGGCCTAGTGGGCTGAATGGGCCGAATGGGCTTGGGCCCATATTGGGTTTGGGCCCGAATTGGGTTTGGAGCCGAATTGGGTTTTATTTGGACTGATTTTTGGATTTTTGATTTGGGCCAAAGATGAGCTTTTTTTTTTGGATTGAAGTGAGATTTTCAATTTGGGCTGAAGCAGATTTTTGAATGGGCCTTGGTTGAGATTTGGGCCTAGTGTGATAAGGCTTTTGGGCCAGATTTGATTTAGATTTGAATTCTTTCTTCTTTTTTTTTGGGTTTAAGTTTTTTAATGAAATTAAGGGGTGGTTTGGGATAGGCTTTACAAGTGTGGAAGGTATGATTCCCCACAAAGCAAATAGAAATGAGCTAGCTGTGGGGTACCCTCCAAGACTTTGATCATAAACAAATGGGTGACCTAGAGGGCTATCTAGGGTTTAGATAATGAATCGAATTTTTGCAACAAAAAAAAAGTGTAACGCGTACGCGTACAGAGATAGATTCAGCAAACAAGCATATTCAAAACTCGCCCACAAATTAAGGTGTCAAAACACGGATTCAGTAGCATTTTCGGTCCCAAACATTATGGCGCAGACACTTGGGTTTGAATTTGGAAACGGCATCGATGGAAGCAAACACCAAAACTAATCACAAATAATCAGTTCGAAGGAATTAACAGCACCCGGCTTGGATTCCAAAAAAAACTTTGTACAAATAAGTCGACCAGAAGAATGAATAAATCAATCAGAAAATGAACAAATTAACAAGAAGATGAACAAATTATCCAGAAGATGAACGAATTAATCAGGAAACTAATGAATTAAACAGAAACACATGAATCAAACAGAAAACAAATGAATCAACCACAAAACAAATGAATCAACCACAAAACAAATGAATCAACCAGAAAATAGATACTATGTTCAAATCCAAGGGCCTGGTCAATTTGCCGATCCACGCTTTTTCCTCTGGTTCATGCGCACCTAAGCACATGACTCTTCTCCAGCCAGTTTATGTACCTCAGTCAACATAAGGAACGAGCATGACATGAGTGAAATGAGACCGGAAATAAATCAAAAGGTAGCAACATGAAATTGTATTCAAATAATAATGGTTTCACCAGTGTGTCTTAGTGACCTAAACCTCTTCCAGACATTAGTAGCCGCATGACATATAGGGACAACGACAGCAGGCATTAGATACTCGCAAATTAAACCAAACATAGTTCAAGTGCCGATGAATCCGATAATCGCAATGACTATGACGAAGCACAAATCAAACCAGAATAACAATGAAATCTAGACCTGGCAACGGGGATAATCGATCCCTCAATTTCTGAGTGCAAATCGACCAATATCAAAACATAAGTGCATCAAGCAAATGTCCCAGGCAAGTCTCGGTTACCAGACCCATCCATTGGCTCAAACCAGAAACATTATCTAGACTTATATGATAGCGGACTGTAAAACAACTTCATTAGTTGGGTTTGGAAATTTTACCGTCTGTGAAGAGATTATAGAACACCGAGCTTGAATGCTGTTGTCCGCCGACGCATGTGAAGAGAACGAATAGGAGGCCGAGCTTGAACGCTTCTGTTTGCCGGCGTAGAGAAGATAACAAGGGAGGCGCAGAGCAGGTTCGAAATTGACAGTTAATGAAGAAACCCACAACAACAGGAGGAACGCCTTGCTTACGCATCTCTCGGACACGAGACAAAAGAGAATGAAACTCCATGAAGATTTTCGGCGATGGTTTTAATGCTGGTAAAATTCCGGTAGGAGAGACATCAACGGTTGTCTCTGGTGGGAGAGAGTTTCGAATGTAGATGGAGCGTTGCGTTGGATGAAGGCGGAGGTAGTGGGAAAACGGTTAGGGTTATCTGAAGAGCATAGACGAAGGAGGAGCAGAGAAGAATGTCTGGGTGTTATTCTCTTCGGTTCCTTGTGGTGTCTTCGGTGTTAAAGGTGGAGAAGAATGGTAGGAGAAGGGAGGAGCAGAGAGGTATCGAAAATGAAGAAGGTGGTGACGGCCGATTCAAAAAGGAATATAGATTAGGGTTCTGTTTTTCCAGAGGAAAAATCGAGAAGAAGGAGGAAGATATCGGTGGATGAATCAGAGGGTGGTGGTGAGCATGTATGTTCGCCGTGAAGAGAATAAGAAAACCGTGGAGCTTGTCTGTTCTTGTTGTCAGTTTAGTTTGTAGAAGAAGAAAAAAGGAACCGAGATTGAAGAAGAAGGAGAGGTTTGGTTGCGATGTCGTCATCGGCTTCTTCAAAACAAACACGCAGGTCCAAAAAGCAGATACTACACAAAAGCGGAAAGGAGTGTCTACCAAGTTTCGAACTTGAGACCTCCACCCTCCTCCCTCACACACTCTACCGATTGAGCTACGATGACTTTCGATATATGGTAGCAGAGAAACTAAACAAAATTCATGTCGCGTGTTGAGGTAAATAAAGAAGACGACTGTGGCCTATACTAGGAATCGAACCCGAGACCTACGGGTTACGTGATGGGTACCTTAACCAATTGAGCTAGGCCAAACTTCAGTACATCTACGGGAGAAGTATTGTGAGAACTCTAATTTCGACAGGATAACTCTTCTAAAAAGCTACGAATCCGAGAGAAAGTATGCGACGAGATATGAGGAGATTAGTCTAGCGGCATGAAATTATGGAATGTAAATAATAAGATAAGTAAATAAAACAAAATGAATGGGTTTAAAACCGGATTATTGTTTGAAAATTCATTTCTTGGAAAATCGTGTTTTTATGAAATGCTTTGAAAAAGTTTATAAAATGACGGTCTCGTTATGGCACGCACGCTAATATGTCTTGAAAAAGAAAGGCGACGATCCCTCTTATTATTTCGAAATTTGCTTTATGGGGTGAGAATTTTTGGTATCTACAAATGGCTCCCCTTGATTCAATTCTACAAGCCCTTGTATAATTGGATCAAGGTTGACGGGACGCCAAAAATTCTCACTGCAGCTTGGGGCATTCCCAAGTGTGAGATATGAGTACTATACGAGTGGGGACTAATGACGGGCCCCGACTAGACTTCGGCGTCTAGCGCTAGGACTTATGACGGGCCTAGAATGTGATAGTCGATGGTATGAGGACTAACGACGGGCCTCAACTAGATCTCGGCGTCTAGCTCTAGGTCTAAAGACTAGAATACGACCAATCTACCTATGCATGAGGACTAAAGACGGGCCTCAACTAGATCTGGGTGTCTAGCTCTAGGACTGATGACGGGCCTAGAATGCATCTTCGACTTGTATGAGGACTAACGACGGGCCTCAACTAGATCTCGATGTCTAGCTCTAGGACTAAAGACGGGCCTAGAATACAACCGGTATATAAGTTATGCATGAGGGCTAATGACGGGCCTCAACTAGATCTCGGTGTCTAGCTCTAGGACTGATGACGGGCCTAGAATGCATCTTCGAATTGTATGAGGACTAACGACGGGCCTCAACTAGATCTCGATGTCTAGCTCTAGGACTAAAGACGGGCCTAGAATACAACCGGTATATAAGTTATGCATGAGGGCTAATGACGGACCTCAACTAGATCTCGGTGTCTAGCTCTAGGACTGATGACGGGCCTAGAATGCATCTTCGAATTGTATGAGGACTAACGACGGGCCTCAACTAGATCTCGATGTCTAGCTCTAGGACTAAAGACGGGCCTAGAATACAACCGGTATATAAGTGATGCATGAGGGCTAATGACGGGCCTCAGCTAGATCTCGGTGTCTAGCTCTAGGACTGATGACGGGCCTAGAATGCGATTGAATGTACGAGGACTTAGGGGTTCCTATAATACTTCAACAGAGTTGTACGAAACTCGCTACTTTGAGTGGTTGATTTGAGGATGGTTCATGTTGTGGATTGGTCCGGGATTGGATGCTTTCGGTTGTTTTTGTGAGGGATGTGATAGTCGGATGTCTTGTTTCTTGATGTGGCCCTTGACTTTGTCAGTGTGGGACTTGTGTTTCGGTTTTACTTATTGATAGTCTCGCCCGATGTGCACTGTAGTCTCGGGATTTGGTAGGACTCCTGGCTCCAGAGTTTCGAGATGGCTCCGGTATGGCTCCTGAGTTTTTTTGTTTTGGTTTTGTTTTTGGTGGTCTTGGCCCGATGTGCACCATGGTTTCGGGATTTAGTATGACTCTTGGTTCCAGAGTTCGAGATGGCTCCGGTATGGCTCCTGAGTTTTTTTGTTTTGTTTTGTTTTTTGGTGGTCTTAACCCGATGTGCACTATGGTTTCGGGATTTGGTATGACTCTTGGCTCCAGAGTTCGAGATGGCTCCGGTATGGCTCTCGAGTTTTTGGTTTGGTTTTGTGATTTTGTGATTGGTTTCTAAATGGATGGTTTTTTGTGAATGAGCGACTTGGGAACTCGGTGGTTTTG
Organism: Limonium bicolor; assembly: GCA_023374045.1. Taxonomy (NCBI): domain Eukaryota; kingdom Viridiplantae; phylum Streptophyta; class Magnoliopsida; order Caryophyllales; family Plumbaginaceae; genus Limonium; species Limonium bicolor. The sequence goes on along the minus strand of CM041776.1, from coordinate 195,554,851 downwards.
ATATGGCCGAATAGCTTTGATATGATCAATGGCCTTGGTATGATCGAATGGCCCCGATGTGATTGGATGGCTCCGGCATGGCCCTGAGATGGCTCCGGTGTAGCCCCGAGATGGCTTCGGTATGGCCCTGAGATGGCTCCAGTGTAGCCCCGAGATGGCTCAGGTATGGCCCAGAGATAGCTCCGGTGTAGCCCCGAGATGGCTCCGGTATGGTCCTGAGATGGCTCCGTATTGTTCTCGGACTGTTGGGATGACCCCTGAGTAGTTCCAAGGATGGTCTTAATGTCTGACGATGGCTCCCGCATGGCTCCAGTTTGGTTCTGGATATGGTGTTGATGAGGCTCGAGCATGACGCTGGATGGATGCTCCGGAATTGTCCTCGTACGGCCTCGAATGGCTTTAGTTTGGTTCGACGTTGCTCGAGGATAGCCCAGGATGGCTCCGAGATGGTTCGATGTAGCTTGATGATGGTCTATGATGGTTCCAGTTGACATCTTTTGATCTAAAGTTATGCTTCAACAACTGCAACTCAAGTCGATTTTCAGCGAGACTAGGTGGAGTTCTTATCAGTCGGATGTTGAAGGTGGAATGGTTATGATGCATGCAAATACTAAGTGCTAGATGAGATGCAAGAAGCATATGTATATTTTTTTTGGAGAGAAGGTATGGCTCTATCTCTATTACTATGAGGTTTACGAATATAGGACATCTTCGGTCCGATCTTGAGTGACTGTTGAACTGAAATGCGTGAATCGCTTTCCTCTCATGAAGGGATGTGGGTCAATCTCTCGTGAGTATGGACGTGTGTGCTAAATGGTGTGATGATACTCTCGATGGTCGGAGTAGTATTTTCCTTAGAATTCCTTATGAAGGTTCTGGACTTCCCAATTCTTACAATTTCCTCACCTGCAACGGGGTAGGCTGCTTATGATTTGGTGCTCAGATAAAAAGGTCGCTCACACTCGAAGACCTTGTGAAGAAAGGTCATGCTCATTCGCTCACGGTCCCTTTGGTATGATGGGACATGTTGATAACAAGTACGAAGCTTATGATTCATGTTTCAGATCCGATACTTTCAGTTAACGCTCATTAACTTATGAGTCAGAGGTCTTTTATTGGGTTGTAGCGGGGCTGTGAGGTGTGATGTACGTCACATGGGACTGGAGGATTTGTTTGGGGATTGTGGAGCTTTTTATGCAATAGAGGATATGTTTCGCCTTTGCCATGGGTGGAATGGCTAGACAGGTTTCGATAACCTTTTATTGGTTTCTACGGGACATCATTGGTCCTTTTGATGGATTTTCTCTCCTTGTCTTTTCTGGTGTACGGTTTGGATTTTTTCTCATTTGTTTTTTTTGAAATTGCATTTGGCTCATCAACTTTCTCAAGCATTCTCCACTTTGTATTTGGCTTTCAGCTTTGGAGTTGCATTGACTCATCGATCTTCTTGAACATTTTTGGAGTTATTTTTTGGTGTTTGGCTTTGAAGTTGCATTGACTCATTGATTTCTTCAAACATTTCATTTGTTGTTTTTGTGAAAGATGGTGGGGAGGGGCCATGGCTCCGGCTCCTACGAGATCCTCTATTGCAGGGGTAAGTGTGTTATATAGGGGTGGCATGTTGTGGAGTTTCTTTTTTTGTAGAAAGAGTTTTCATGAAAGGCTCAGCGGGGCTCACTAAGGGATTATGTAGAGGGCAGTAAAAGCTCTTTGGTTTTGTGGAGATTTTTGATCCTAAGTGCCTCGTCATCCACATTAGTCAATGATTGTTTCTTACTATTCTCGGATCTTTGCATGAATCACAACTCGTATCTTGCTATCGACATTGATCTCACTTTGAATTATGCCTCTCCATGTGATGAAGGAATGCACATGTCGCTCATGGTTTTACCTCAATTGGATCTCTCTACCTTCCCTCGTCGCTCTGTGGATTGTCTAAAACACACAATCGAAATTCAAGATAAAATACCGCTCTTTGCACACTACACCTGGTTTGTGGTGCTGATTTTGATGAGACCCTTGTGTTCGTTGACGGGTCGAGAGTTTAGCGGTTCACGCGCTCTATTCAAATAATCAATCAAGATTTTCGCCAAAGACGTTGTTTCGATATGGGAGTATGCAAATGCGATTATCTACCATGCGATGTATTGTGGTAATATGCAAATGCGATTATCTACCATGAGATGTATTGTGGTAATATGGAATTACTATATATGATGCATGAAATGCTGAAAATGGTGGATGGAAATGGTTGATTGAATGTCTTTTTTTTATTTTTTTCTTTTTTTTTGATGCAATGCATGAGTGGTGTTATGACTAGTCTCGCTTGAGTTGAATTCAGCTCGCAGTTCATGAAGCTCATCCCATCATCGTTGGCTCTAAAGGTGGTCGACTGTCGGGGTTGTTGTCGGAGAAGTAGTTCTCGAGTGAGGTCGGGTTGGTGATTGACTCCTAGATTTTGGATTTTTAGGGAGTAACAACTCCCGCATGGTAGTCCCACGACATGGAAATGACTGCATCTTTTTTCTCTCAATCTGGTCATTGATGCCCACGACGATTATGGATCTGGAAAAGGCTTGAGCTCCCGGTGTTCTCTACTATCCCTCTGAAGCTTAGTTTTGAGGTTGAGATATTGGGACGAAGGCTGGTGTGTGGCAAGTGACGACAAGACATGTGAGTGTGTGATGCTCATGAGTGTGGACGAGATTCATGTAAGGCTGATGATTTGAACTGACTGTAAGTGCATATGACCCTTTTGTCATGAATGCAATGTATTTTTTTTTTGTCCGATTGCATTTGTTGGCGTTGTTTATTTAGGGGATGCCTGTAGATACCGTGAATTTTCACCCCATAAAGCAAAGTTGATGAATGATGTATAGATGTGAGGGGTCGTCCCTTATTCGTTCTTTTCATTATACGTGCATGCCAAAAGAAACCTAGTTTTAGAAAACAATTTTGAAAACGCGTGTCTTCAAAGTGGTGGATTTTCTCAATATAAATTTTGACGCTCGGTCATTCGCAAATAAAATAGGGAGTGGGGAACCCTATACACATTGATCTAAATAAACTCGAAGGGAATGCATACACTTATACATGTACTCTATTTAGAAATGGACAAGAGAGAAAGAAATCATAGGGGAAAACCTATACATCATTAATTCTAAAAAAGTCATAAAATGGGAGTTTTAAGCTAACTTCTTCTGAACTCTCCCGGTCCGTCTTCGGGCTTCTGAATGACTGCTAACGCTCGGCCTCCTGGTTGGCTGCTCGCTCGCCTTTGGGTTCTTGACCGGCTGCTCGCTCATTCTTCGGGTTCTTGACCGGCTGCTCGCTCGTCTTCGGGCTTTTGCAGCGAAGCAAAACGGTGATCAAACAAAACGGGTTGGTGTTCTTCTGATTTTCAACAATTTGAACTCGAACCGGTGTCGCTAATCTTTATGTCACTTGACTCGGGTTGGTACGCCTCTGATTTTGTAATTGAACGGTTGGTGTCGGTCTTCATGTCGCTCGGCTAGCTCCACGGGTTGGTGCGCCTTGATTTTGTAATTGAACGGTTGGTGTCGGTCTTCATGTCGCTCGGCTAGCTCCACGGGTTGGTGCACCTTTGATTTTGTAATTGAACGGTTGTGTCGGTCTTCATGGCTCGGCTAGCTCCACGGGTTGGTGCGCCTCTGATTTTTAGCTCGATCCGCTCCGACGAGGGAAATGAGGGATATATTGAGAAAGGAAAAGGTGAATGATCAAGCACAAAATCTTATGTGAAAATCCACCACTTTTGTGAAAACACGAAATGACTAGTACGCTCCACAGTAATGACCGCTGCTCTTGAAGGTGGGTAGAACTTCAAAAATAGCGGGTCACGACATGGGGACTAAATCATTTATTTTGAAATACGTTTGTGAAAATCAACTTGAAAACTGTTTTCGAAAACTATTTTGAAATAATGTTGGAGAAAAATGTTGTTTGAAATTCGTTTGTAGAAAGTAGGTTTTTTCGAAATCAATTTTTTTTTTAAAATTGTTTCGGAAATAGCATTTCAGTGAAATAAACTTTTTAAAGGATAATTGACAAATTTGAAAACCCCATTTATGAGTAAATATTTTGTAGAACTTTAAATTAAACGAGAATTCCGAATATTTTTAAAACGGATTGGTCTGAAAAAGTGGTTTGCACACATGTATAACATAAAGTAAATCGTGGATATATTTGATGTGGAGATATAAGTGTTGATGTTGGGATAATCACTTTCCAGGTCAATTACGATTCCGTCTCACCGGGGGAACCATCGTCCCTTCACTGTTCATCTCTCGGGGGGTTTTCTCTGCTATGCCTTTGTGGGGCACGTTATCAAGAAAGTCCGGAGTGCTTAAGTTCGAAAGGTCAGGACACCCGAGATGATAAGGAAACATACGCCACGGCCGGTGATTATCCGACAACACGCTCACTTTTCGGGAAAGTCGGGGAAGTACTGCATGGGAACGGGTCTCCCGTCATCTGCACGGTCAGTGTGTCTAAAGTCCAAATTATTCACTGACTACGTTGTGCCATGTATGGGTATCCGGTAAATACGGGATCCTCTATGGACGTATAGCGTGACATTGGGCTTTAGAGACACATGTGGTGCAGAGGAACAATGGAGAACTGAGCCCATGCAATCTTCAGGGTGAGATAGAGGGCGGTCAGACAGGCGGCATACAAAGGGGTGACTTCCATAAACCAGTCTTAGACACCGGACCAGGTAGCTGGACACTGAAGGCTCAGAGTTCACTATATGCTGGCTTTGGACTCGGATAATGAGGATATTTTTGGATCATGAGCTCGAAGCGTTGGTCGGAGACCGTACCGCCTCGTGGGTTTGTTCACTGAGAGAGTGACCCTAGCTCATGGGGAATCAACCGTGGACCGGTTGGGGATCCCGTAACATCGTGGATAAAATGGGTGACACAGAGGAATGCATGTCCTAAGCTACCCACCCCATGCACCCAATAATCGCGATATAGATATGAAAGCAGTAAATAAACCAAATGAAGTTAGCACCAACCTATCTACTAAGTGTTTTATCTTAAGATTAGTGATTCCAATTTGCTTTTTTATTAGCCTAAAGGGAAGTTAGCTTCATTTAGCCTAGGTGTCTCTTTCTAAGTGTGACCTAATTATTAACCCAATTGTTGCAATGTTTGTTGAGGGTCTAACGAATCCTAGCTGTCCTCATCAGCTACACACTCTAAGTCTGGAGTAGAATAATCCTAAAGGCTTGGAATGAATCTCTTGAAGGTTTTGAAAGAAATGGGGAAGTCCTGACAATTTTGAATGGAGTTCAGTCGTCCCCAGCAGAGTCGCCATTCTGTGGAGGGTGATTTTTCGGTATGAGGGGGGTCTATCTAAATATGGACTAGCTGATAAGCCTAGATCCTAGAAATGCCATTCTGTGGAGGGTGAGAACCCGTTATTCTGGCATCCCTCAAATACCTACTAAATCGTCCGTCTTTCCCAGAAAGCGTAAAGGGGAGTGCAAGTGTGCACTACACCCGCTCTCAATGGGCCCCACGCGGACTTGTGCCTCTATAAGGCGGAATTGACTAGAGTCGCCACCTAGTTGACCTAAGGAACTAGGAGGGAGGGAGGGGAAGGGTTCTAAGAACCGTTGATTGACTCTGAATTTGTTGGCCTATGGAGGGGACTTATCTGGTCATTTCAGAGATTCTATTGTGGGTTCGCACTGGGTTACACCCCTTAGAAGTGGCCAACGACCACGACTTCGGATTGGTGCCCGAGGGAAACCTCGGTCTCCAATGTCGGGATTACCTTCTTTCAAGACCTTATTAAAGAGATTCATTTAAAAGCCAAGGGTAGGATTAGGACGGGGAGCGAGAGAGAGTGGATGAGGCGAGCTTTTTCTGCCAAGCTAGCGCCAAGAAGAAGAATCGGTGAATTCGAATGAGTATAGAATGAAAGATTAGGAGTCTGATTTTGAGAGTTGAAGAAGTCGAGGGTTTGTGGGAGTAGAGAGGGGATTTGAATGTTTTTGAGAGGTATGAGGAGGAACACCTTAGAGTGGGAAAAAGGGTTTTTTGATTGGAATGGGGTCGCGCCCTAGATGGGCTGCCTACGTACTCAACACCCTGTTGAGATCAGACCTTACGTAGTTCACGGACCTTTAGGATGGCTGGGCTTTTTGAGGTGATCGAGGGTTAGAAGTTATTGTTTGGAGGGGAGGATAGATAGTCAAGCGCAAAAGGGTATTTTGATTGATGTGGGGGGTCGCACCCTGTGTGGGTTGCCTACGTACTCAACTCCCTGTTGAGATCAGACTTACGTAGTTCAGTTTTTTGGGTTTGTTTGGAAGTTTTGAGGGGTTTGAGGTTTTGGGTGTGAGAGAGTAGTCTGTGAGACGCTCGGGTCTATGAGACGGTTGAGATGTTCATGTATTGGGAGTAATGGGATGTCAAGGCTTGTGAGACGCTCGGGGCTGTGAGACGTTGAATCTTAAAAATGGTGGAGAAATTGAGATGTTCTAGTCTGTGAGGCGCTCGGGCCTGTGTGAGACATTAGAAGTAAGGGAGGTCAGTCGGTTTTTGGGAGACGATTTCAGTTTGGAGGGATTTGGAGTTTGGATAATGGTTGAGTGTGTGAGGCAATTGGAGTTTGAATATGAAGACTCTGGTTCTGTTTTTTTAGGTCGGATTTGAAAATGGTTGAGGAAAATAATTATTTTGTTGTGAAAGGGCGGATGATCCGAGGGATACCTATGTAACCCCCCTACTACCCCGCGCGAACGCGACACTGAATGATGGTAAGTGCCGAGAGCTCGAAAGAAGTTGGCGAAGGAATTTGTGGAGGGAAAAATAGGATTCAGAGAGAAACACCATGAATGAGATGTTCTCGGTCAAACCATCAGAACGTCTCTAACTCCCGGGTTTAAAACGTATAAAAAATCGAAAACATTGAAATCGAGCAGAAGGGAGTTAGACGATATCTAAAATCCCTCGGCACGCAACTAGGAAGGTCGTTACTTCCCTAGCACCCCGCCTTGTAAAAATCTAGGTTGCAGTTAGGGGAGGTTTGTCACCCTAATGCCCCGCCTAAAAAGATCCAGACTGCGACAAGGGAGGTTTTGACCCCAGTGCCCCGCCTCGGATTTTTTGTTTGGGAGGGGAGAGCAAGCGATGTTCTAACACATGGAGGAGGAAATGCTTTGAAGGGGTTAGACATTTCTTGCTCCCTGAAATGGTTTATTCGAGTTAACGACTAAGCTGTAAAAAACTATTGGAGGTTGTTCGGAATTCTCTGTAAAGAAACGCTGATTTGAGAATGTTTTTATGAGAAAACTTCTGTATATGTGAGAAGAACTTTCTGCATTTTGAGAAGAGTTTCTGTGATGTGAGAAGAGTTTTTCCTGTAAATTCCACAAAATGGTTCTTTTGAAAAACTTGATGAAGTTTGAATAAAATAATTGTTTGAGAATTTTGAGGGAACGGAGGGTTTTCAGGATTTTTTGAATTAAGGCTGAATAATGAGGAATGTTTTTGGTTTTCAGAGAGTTGAAGGAATCTACAATTTGGGTTTGAATCGGACTGAAGTTTGATTTGGATTGAAGTTCAGAGTTAGATCGGTCAAACTTGTGTCAAAGTCAAAGTTTGGGTTTGGTCAAAGTTGGACTGGGTTGGCTTTCGTCAAGGTTTGGACCGAAGATTGGCCTCAGGCAAGGTTTGGACCGGATTTAGCCTTGGTGGGATCGAGTGGCTTTGAGTCCAAAAATGGGTTTGGGCTAGCGAAATGGGCTTGGGCCAAATATTTGGTTTTGGTGTGGGCCCAAATGGGGCTTAATGGGCCGAAGGGCATTGTGGTTTCGAGTGAGGGCTTAGTGTGGTCCGAGTGGGTGCTTGTGGGCCGGATGGGGTTAGTATGGGCTGAGTGGGCAGCGAATGGCCTAGTGGGCCGGTGGGCAGAATGGGCTTGGGCCCATAGGGGTTTGGGCCCGAATTGGGTTTTGGGAGCCGAAGTGGGTTTTAGTCTGGACTAATTTTTGGATTTGTGATTTGGGCAAAGATGAGCTTTTTTTTTGGATTGAAGTGAGATTTCAATTTGGGCTGAAGCGGAGTTTTTGAATTGGCCTTTGTTGAGATTTGGGTTGGGCCAGGTAGGTGATAAGGCTTTTGGGCCAGATTTGATTGAGATTTGAATATCTTTCTCTTTTTTTTTGGGTTTAAGGTAAGTTTTAATGAAATTAAGGGTGTTTGGGGATAGGCTTTACAAGTGTGGAGGGTATGATTCCCACACAAACAAATGAAATGAGACTAGCTGTGGGGTCCCTCCAAGACTTTGATCATAAACAAAATGGGTGACCTAGAGGGCTATCTAGGGTTTTAGATAATGAATCGCGATTTTTGCAACAAAAAAAAAGTAACGTCGTACCGCCAGACATAGATTACAGCAACATAGCCAATTCACAGAACTAACCACACATATTAAACTGTGCAACACGCAAATCGGTAAGCATTTGTCAAAAAACACGTGTCAGTACATTTATGGCGCAGACAACTATGGTCGGACGTTACAGGGTTTGAATTTGGAAACGACCATTCGATGGGAAGCAAACACCAAAACTAATCACAATAATCTGTTCGAAGGAAATTACGAACAACGGCTTGGATTCCAAAAACTTAAGATAAAACTATTGTGAAATAAGTCGACCAAAGAATGAATAAATCAATCAGAAATGAACAAATTAACAAGAAGATGAACAAATTATCAGAAGATGAATGAAATAACCTATGAATCAGGAAATAACAGAATTAAACAGAAACACAGAGAATCAAACAGAAAAACAATGAATCAACCACAAAACAAATGAATCAACCACAAAACAAGAAGTCAACCAGAAACAGATCTAAGTTCAAATCCAAGGGCCTGTCAATTTGCCGATCCACGCTTTTTTTCCTCTGGTTCATGCGCACCTAAGCACGGACTTCTCTCCAGCCAGTTTATGTACCTCAGTCAACTAAGGAACGAGATATGAATGAGTGAAATGAGCCGGAATAAATCAAAAGTAGCAACAAATGAAATTGTATTAAATAATAATGGTTTCACCAGTGTGTCTCTTGTGACCTAAACCTCTTCCAGACATTAGTAGCCGCACATGAATATAGGGACAACGACAGCAGGCATTATTACTCGCAAATTAAACAAAACAATAGTTCCAAGTGCCGATGAATCCGATAATCGCAATGACTAATGACGAAGCACAAATCAAACCAGAATAACAATGAAATCTAGACCTGGCAACGGGGATAATCGATCCCTCAATTCTGAGTGCAAATCGACCAATATCAAAACATAAGTGCATCAAGCAAATGTCCCAGGCAAGTCTCGGTTTACCAGACCATCCATTGGCTCAACCAGAAACATTATATCTCGAATATATGATAGCGACTGTAAACAAACTTCATTATTTGGGTTTGGAAATTTTACCGTCTGTGAAGAGATTATAGAACACCGAGCTTGAATGCTGTTGTCCGCCGACGCATGTGAAAGAGAACGAATAGGAGGCCGAGCTTGAACGCTTCTGTTTGCCGGCGTAGAGAAGATAACAAGGGAGGCGCAGAGCAGGTTCGAAATGACAGTTAATGAAGAAACCCACAAACAACAGGAGGAACGCCTTGCTTACGCATCTCTCGGACACGAGACAAAAGAGAATGAAACTCCATGAAGATTTTCGGCGATGGTTTTAATGCGGTAAAATTCCGGTAGGAGAGACATCAACGGTTGTCTCTGGTGGGAGAGAGTTTCGATGTAGATGGAGCGTTGCGTTGGATGAAGGCGGAGGGGTAGTGGGAAAACGGTTAGGGTTATCTGAAGAGCATAGACGAAGGAGGAGCAGAGAAGAATGTCTGGGTGTTATTCTCTTCGGTTCCTTGTGGTGTTCGGTGTTAAAGGTGGAGAAGAATGGTAGGAGAAGGGAGGAGCAGAGGTATCGAAAATGAAGAAGGTGGTGACGGCCGATTCAAAAAGGAATATAGATTAGGGTTCTGTTTTTCAGAGGAAAAATCGAGAAGAAGGAGGAAGATATCGGTGGATGAATCAGAGGGTGGTGGTGAGCATGTATGTTCGCCGTGAAGAGAATAAGAAAACCGTGGAGCTTGTCTGTTCTTGTTGTCAGTAGTTTGTAGAAGAAGAGAAAAAAAAGGAAAACGAGATTGAAGAAGAAGGAGAGGTTTGGTGGCGATGGCGATCCCCTCTGTCGTAGGATGATGAAGAGATGGGCAGCTCGAACTTCTTTTAATACTGAGGAAAAGCATGCAGGGAATTTCTGGGAGGGATATCATCGGCTTCTTCAAGAATTCCAGACCCATGCTATAGTGTTTTTTCCATTTTTGAGATTCCCAGATGCGCGGGGCATGACCGACAGATAAGGAGCATGGGGTACCCATATTGCGTGTCGTCATCGCTTCTTCAAAACAAACATGCAGGTCCAAAAAGCAGATACTACACAAAAGCGGAAAGGAGTGTCTACCAAGTTTCGAACTTGAGACCTCCACCCTCCTCCCTCACACACTCTACCGATTGAGCTACGATGACTTTCGATATATGGTAGCAGAGAAACTAAACAAAATTCATGTCGCGTGTTGAGGTAAATAAAGAAGACGACTGTGGCCTATACTAGGAATCGAACCCGAGACCTACGGGTTACGTGATGGGTACCTTAACCAATTGAGCTAGGCAAACTTCAGTACATCTACGGGAGAAGTATTGTGAGAACTCTAATTTCGACAGGATAACTCTTCTAAAAAGCTACGAATCCGAGAGAAAGTATGCGACGAGATATGAGGAGATTAGTCTAACGACATGAAATTATGGAATGTAAATAATAAGATAAGTAAATAAACAAAATGAATGGGTTAAAACCGGATTTTGTTTGAAATTCATTTCTTGGAAAATCTGTGTTTTTATGAAATGCTTTGAAAAAGTTTATAAAATGACGGTCTCGTTATGGCACGCACGCTAATATGTCTTGAAAAAGAAAGGCGACGACCCTCTTATTATTTCCAAATTTGCTTTATGGGGTGAGAATTTTGGTGTCTACACCTTGATCGACCGGATCAAGGCCAGTCAGGAGCTCGATGTCAGTTTGTGTAAGATCAGAGATGGGATTGCTGCTGGTCAGGAGTGAGTTCAGAGTTTCAGAGGATGGCTTCCTGAGGTTCAGAGACCGGGTTTACGTGCCTGCAGACGACGCTTGAGGCGAGAGATTATGCAGGAGGCTCATGGAGCTCCGTACTCGGTACACCCAGGAGGTGTGAAGATGTACCGGGACTTACGCGAGACATTCTGGTGGAACAACATGAAGAGGGACATTTCTGATTTTGTATCCAGATGTCGGACCTGTCAGCAGGTCAAAGCCGACCATCAGATACCAGCTGGTTTGCTTCAGCCTCTACCCGTTCCGGGGTGGAAGTGAAGAGGCGACCTGGGAGGTCGAAAGCGAAGTGCGTTCAAAGTTCCCCGCCCTCTTCGAGCGTCTGTACATTTTAATTTCGAGGACGAAATTCTTTTAAGGGGGAGGTGATGTTATAACCAAAAGTTCGTTACAATTTTATTGCGTGTAATAAATTTCCTATGCTGGATTATTTCACTCAGGACATGGGAGTCCTTATTAAAGTAGTTGGGGACGAGGAGGTCTTTCCCCATCCGTTCTATTTTCTGGTGAGGTTAATTCCTTAATTACTTTATTTCCTTTTCCTCTTAATTATTTCCCCTCACTGCTCCTCAGTTTGAAAACCGCCGCTACGCTCCTTCCCTCTTCTCTCTTTCCAAATTCTCGTTCTTTCCAATCAGCCAAGTTCTGCTAATTGAGGCGACTACAATTCGGATTCTGCTGTCGGTTTCTCCTCCGTTGTAAAGGCCGGTGCTGATTTAGGTAAGTTGCTGGTTATCGTTCTTCAATTCCTCAGTTTCTAAGATCCTCAATTTTCTTATTCATCTTCGGTAATCTGACAAGAATCAGATACTGTCCGTTCGTGTTGAATTCTGCTGTGTTCGGTGTCCTCTGGGAGTGCGTGGTCAGAATTCAGGTGAGAATCGTATTTCAGTTTCGGACTGCAGTTTCAGTTTCAGGGTTAGGTTTGCAGTTCTAATTCGGGGTTTGCAATTGTGTTCAGTCAGAGGTTGGCATTGCGTTGTTGGTTTGCGTTCTGGGATTTCGGATTTGGTCTAGGCTCTACTGCTTCAGATTTCGGGTTTCGTCTACTGATTATTGAGGTAGGTGGCTTATGGATTCGGCTTGTGTGTTCAGCCTTGGGGAGTTTCGTTCCGGTTCTGATTCGGGTTGTGATCTGTCTTGAAATTGTGATTGTGAACTGTCTTTTAAATGCTGTTTAACACCTACAAACCCCCAAGGTTGTTTTCCTGCAAACCTGTAGTGTTTTGACATTGTTTTGGTGACCCTGTTTGTGTGAACATCGCCTCTGTTCACTGTGTTTTTCGGCGTGTCCGAACTTCCGTCCGACTTGGAAGTTCGGACATGCATCGTTGCGCTTTAAATTTTCTGAAGTTTTACTGTGTCCGAAATTCCGTCCGAGCTTTGAAGTTCGGACAGCCTTCTGTGTTCTCTGATTTTGCTTCGACTTGTGTCCGACCATATATGTCCGGACACAAGTTCGGACTTTACGCGTGTGGTTTCCGAAGAACGTCCGAACCGAACATCGGTCCGACCTTTGATGTTCGGACACCTCTGTCTCTGCCTCTGTTTTAATGTTCGACCTGTGTCCGAACATTGATGTACGGACACAAGTTCGGACGGGCTACTGTTTGACCATAACTTGCTCGTTTGAGCTCCGTTTTGACTTCCGTTTGCGGGGTGGGATTCCCCTTCTGATTTCCAAGCTGTCTTTATGCTTTCTTGTGCTTTGGTGCGCATATGCTTATCTGTATTTAAGCTTCTGTTTTGGACCTAGTTATCTCTGTGTCTGAACCTTTGGATGGCTGGTCTCGCTATCTCGTAGCGCGCTATGTAGGATCCTTCTGCTTCACGGGTGATGTTCCCCGTTCTGCTCACAGGTGTTCCACCTGTTCTGTTCACGAGTGAGGTTTCTCGTTCTGTTCACGAGCTGGTTGCTCGTTCTGTTTGTATGCCGTGATTAACTAGTGTCTCGCTCAGTTTTCTGATTCTGTCTGCTTCTGACTCTGTTTAGTCCTTTATCGTATGGACTTCTGCTTCTGTTTCCTGACTGTTTACGGATTCCTTTGACTCTTTCTGATTTGTTAACATTCTTAAAATGTTTTGAGCATGCTGGTTGATGAAGTTGGTCATCTACTGGGCATAGTTGTTTGCTCATTCCCCTACTTTATCTAACATTGCAGATTGATCAGCGAGGGTCACTTTGCTCAGCTTCTGGAGTTTAGTTACTTCGTTATTTTGGTTCTTTGAGACATTTGTATTTGACTGTAAGCCTTTGGGCCTCTTCAGTTAGCTTCCGCTTTTGTCATTCGTTTGGTGGGTTCTGTAATAACTCTGGGTGTTACGACATCATTTGATTATACTTTATTCAAGTATTCGTTTTGGGCCTTATTGATTAATTTGCTTAAGTTGTTTATTAAAAGCCTTGCGTTATTATGTAATAATACGCGGCGTGTAATACCCCTAACTCCTAGGCCAGTGTTTGGGGGTGTTACAGTAGGGCTGTAGTTTGTATGAGACATCTTTGTTACTCATTATTAGGTAGTTTGATTAGGCACAACAATTAGATTGTTGCATCTCTGTTCGGTGTTTTTTTATTTGTGATGCGCTTTTGGGTGCTACCAATAATGTGGTTGTGTCGGTAGTTCTTATGAAAGTCTTTATGGATTGTATTACATTGAAGTTATTCCTCCGCTAAAGAAATACCGTTTCCACGACACACTTAACAAAAACACATAGTCAAGTTTTTCATTAGATGGCAAGCACACTGCATACTACAATTAGCAACTTCACAATGTCAAACTTCAAAAAAACAAATAAACATACATAACATAACAGTATCTTTTATACTTTGTACGGAGTATAATTCAAGGATTTCAGTCACTTCCGCATCCGCTGATCATATGACACGGATGAGCCTATCAAAAGCAAACTTCAATCTACTCATTTTTTCTCTAAATATCTTCTCATACTTCAGCTTCTACCATCCATGTAAATTATAAAGTTATAAGCTAAATTTTTTATGCGCTTGTATCACTGTAGATAGCTTGTAGGTGAATTATAACAGTTAGATGTAGGAATTACCGAAAACGTCACAATATCTAGACTGAAGCAGCTTCCTTCCCTAATGTAATGCAATCAGATTATGCTCCCCAACTCTAGCATAAGTCATATTGTTAGATAACATGGTGATTTAAGTGGCTACTTTTTTTTTTGATAATAAAGACTTCATTACTAATAGTATCAATGGTATGGTTTACACCCTTGCCTGTTCTAGGCTTTTGTAGTACATCCAAACATCTCCTTACTACCCTTATCCAGTGCTTGCCTCATTAAACCCCTATAGCAAAAACCAGTGGGAAAAAGCCTATAGAGGAAAAAGAGTACAAGACACATAGAGACTATAAAATTGCCAAAACTTATAAATACAAAGTATCCTCCTAAATTTCAGGAATTCAGAAAAATCTCATACGCCATGGGGAAGTCGGCCACCAGGTTTGGTCCATCTCCATACTCCTCTCTTGGCTTCGCTTGCCGCCCTTACAGCTGAGGGGATTCGCCTCGAAAATTACTACATTCTCGTCTTCCATATACTCCAAACACCATAGAAGAAGGTCGATTTCCACATCTCTTTGGTTTCTTATTGAGTTGCACCCCCATCCACTCTTCAAAGATTAAGTGGCTACTACCACACTTGATCGATCTACTCTAGGAGTAAGTGAGTAAACCCTTTGCAATCTAATTGGATTGTTTAAAAACAGTTCAACAAATTACCAGGCTGACGTACGAAAGTCTTTCTTAATGTTTCTTGTTACGAGAAAAAACATGTGCTACATTATGGATCATCACCATTTTCCCAATATCTTCATTAGGGGAAAAGACTATAGTGGTGCGTAGTATATCTATTGACACACATAAAAAAAAGGGAAATTTCACGAGATATCCCTGTGATTTGATTGAATTTTACAAAATACCCCAAAGATTTTATTTTCATTACCAGATACCAGCTTAAAGGTTTCTTTTTATTTGAGATACCCCTAAGATTTCATTTTCATAACGAGAGGTTTCATATTTATTACAAGATGCTCTTTAATTCAAATTGTGATATATTATATTTTTCATATAATTTTACCTTTGCACCATATATGCCACTACAATAACTAAATTTCCAAATTAAATAAATACACAAAAAATAATGATCATATAAAATATGAAATCAAATTTGAAAATATTAATACAATTATTAAAAAATTAAAATAAACAGGAACGACCAAATAATAAAAAAATATTATTTGGGAAAAAACATAAATTGTTGAAGTGTTACGTAGGGACAACTTAAATTGTCAAAAAGTTATAACAATAATATGAAGAATATTAAAAGTAAAAAATTCATATTGTACATTGAAAAAATCATTATATAAACTTAGAAAAATAATGTATAAAGCCATAAAATGTGATCATTTTCTTGTGATTATTGATATCAAATAATATATTTGTTAATGAATTTTAATAACTAATTTTTTAATAATTTTTATATTGATGAATTGTTATAACTTTTAACAATTTTAATCACTGCTATAATAGTTTTTTAAATTATAGAACAATGTTGTTTATTAACATAATTAGTGTTTTATTTTTTAGTCAACTATCTACTTTGAAATTTTAATTCTTTTTGTTTTATAATTTTTATTAATTTATATTTAAAATTAATGCAAATTATATGATCTTTACTTATTTTTGTTTTTGTTTATATTTTAATTTAAAAAAATTGACCGTAAACCACTGAGGTTATGCAGGGGCATATAGTGCGAGAGTAATAAAATGGGGATATGAA
The DNA here is from genome assembly GCA_023374045.1 of Limonium bicolor. Taxonomy (NCBI): domain Eukaryota; kingdom Viridiplantae; phylum Streptophyta; class Magnoliopsida; order Caryophyllales; family Plumbaginaceae; genus Limonium; species Limonium bicolor. The sequence goes on along the minus strand of CM041776.1, from coordinate 195,538,841 downwards.
AAATATTATATATCATAATTTAAAAGAATGGGCATTTCGTTATAAAATTGACACCACAGGGGTTTCTCGCAATGATAATGAAACTTCAGGGGCATTTCGTAATGAAAATGAAACATCTGGGGTACCTTGTAAAATTTGCTCAAATCTTGGGGAATCTCGTGAAATTTCCCTAAAAGGTTATGAAGTTTTATTTACTTATTGTAATTGTCTGTAATTAATTTATTAGTTTTACACATATATCATTATAATAATATTTTTTTGGGAATTTTCACCAAATGCCCCTGAGGTTTAGCCGGTTTTTTCACAAAATACCCCTGCCTTTTCATAATTAATATCATATACCCTCGAGGTTTCATTTTTAATACCAAATGCCCTTCCGTCTATTTTCCTACTTGACGTCCGTTAACATTCACTGTTTCTGCCCGTTTTACCCTTGCCCATAATTTTTATGTGATACCCCTGTGCTTTATAACGGATAGTTTCTATGAAATACCCCTACAATATTGTAACAGCTAGTTAGTTTCACAGATATCCCTTCACCACATTTTTACCAGATGCCCCTGTATTTGACAACGACTAGTTTTTGGCCTACAAATTCAGAAGAAATCAACACATTGGCAACGACTAGTTTTTGACCTATAAATTCAGAAAAATCAACACATCAGTTGGCATTTCATTCACAGATTCACAGTATGTCTTCCTCACAATCTTGCTATTCACTCACTGCAGCTGTTGAAGGTAGAAAATGCAGATGTGGAAGAGAAGCTGAAGTGCTAGTTTCAGAAAAACACACTTCATCAGGAAGAATGTATTATAAATGTTTACATTGCAACAGATTGTTAGATTGGGCAAAAATCACAACTGATTCAACAAAATCCAGCAACACAATAACATCATATTCCCAGCCAGCAGCAGCTTCACATTCCCAACCAGCAAAGCTTAGAGGTAATTAAGCATGAGCTGATGAAGATCAAGGAGGAAGTGAAGGACTTGAAGATGCAAATTCAATGGGGGATGAGGCTAGGAGTAATTATATGCATGTTCTATGTATTATTGCTGCTGAAAATGTAAACAAAATGCAAGTATTGTAACACAATCAGAAGTATAATAAAAAGATAGCTTTTCAGATTCATTTCTTCACATAGTTCCAAAAACTTACACATTAAGCTGGGCTGTTACTTAGTTCCACAGTATGTCCAAAAAGATACAAGTATGTTCCCCACTTCACAATATGTCCAAAAAACAAATTACTTTCCCACTTCACATCATGTCCAAATTCCCACTTCACATCATTTCAACAAAAAAAAAAAACAGATTACTTTCCCACTTCAGACCATGTCCAAAAGAGATTACTTTCCCACTTCACACCATATGTCAAAATCAGATGCTATTTTCCCACCAATCCAAAAAGAGACTACTACTAAATATCACTATCCACCTTAATCCTCTTTTCTTTTCTTTTTTTCTGTCTGATTTTCCACTCGTAGTATATCAACGGATTCACAGGAGGAGTACACTGCTGCTTTACTGCGTCGTCATGTAGTCTGATTATCAGATCCAACATACAAACACATTGGTAATCATCCACCCTAACATCATAGGTCTCATGTTTGTGTTTCATAGTCAACCAGGAACCATAATCATCACACCTCATCTACATCCATAAATAAAATCGAAGACAGTCAACCAACCAAAATAGAGCAATTTAATGGATACACTTAACTAGACAAAACTAGAAATCACAACCATATAAAAACCGTACACCCACAGAAAAATATTGAAGACAAACTAGAAAACAGAGAAACAATAAGATGGCTGTTGGGATGGCTCTAGAAGAAAATCAGAAACCTACTATGTATGCTAAATCGCCACCACTAGAAGAAACCAGAAAAAACCGTAATATGCTAAATCTATCGCTACCAGAAGAAAATCAGAAAAGACAAATGCTAGCTTGAAATAGGGAGATTACCGCCAGTAGCGGACCAAGAAATTTTGTTTAGGGGGGGCAAAAAATTTTTTTGACACTTTCATTCTTTAAATTTTATAATATGTTGTATTTTTACAAAAATTTATAAGAGCATTTGACAAATTTTCAAAATTTTTGGGGGGGCAAGTGCCCCCCCTGCCCCTCCCCTGCGTCCGCCCCTGATTACCGCATATACCTTGTTAGTATGGCTCTGTATCACACCTTAAATCAAACTGGCATCCAAAATCCCAAAGTGGCCTGTGTACGATTGTTGTGTATCGGCTTTTTTTGCGTGGGAGAATAAGAATATGCACAGATTGGGAATGCGCTGGGAGAAGAAAATGGGCGAGAAGGCGTCGTTCCTCTCTGTATTTGCTAGCGATAGAGCACGATGGAGAAGATTAAGCAAAGGATTTGCTGGCGATGGAATTCATAGAGGGAAAAGTCGAGAAGTCACGCACTGGGAGAAGAACATGGTCGATTTGGGGTTTTTTTTCGGTTCGGTTAGGGTTTAGACAAGGGTAGATTATTAGAACGGGGTAAAAATTATGGACAAGGGTAAAATGGGCAGAAACAGTGAATGTAAACAAACGTCAAGTGGGAAAATAGACGGAAGGGCATTTGGTATTAAAAATGAAACCTCGAGGGTATATGATATTAATTATGAAAAGCCAGGGGTATTTTGTGAAAACTAGCTAAACCTCAAGGGCATTTGTGAAATTCCCTATTTTTTTAAAATAACAAAAGTGTGTTTTCTCCATAGCTTTGTACCAGACATACAATTTTTTATTCAATAACTCTTACTTTTGTTCACGTTAGGCCGCAACAACATCATCACATCTTGTCATCAACAACATGTCAATAATATTATACTATTCAATTCCTCACTTATTTATTTAAATGGTCTTTCTGACAATCTAGTGAAAACCAAAAAGTATTAAAGGTATATATTTGTTTGTTCAACCGTGGAAAAAGATTTTTCTATAATGAAAATTGTAATGACTCATCTACCAAAATGAATTGGCAATGAATTCATGAATGATGCTCTACTGATCTTATTAAGAAAAATGAATTTAGAAGTGATCTAATTTGATATGGAATTATAAACTTTTTAATATTTAATGTCGTTATTTCATTTTGTTTATTAGTAAAATTAAAAGTAATCATGGGTCCACCACTATTCATCCTATATAATAATGTTCATTGCAAATCGGTTCTTTCGGTTGTAGGGCCTCTGAATTCGGGAGCTATGTTCTTGACCATTGTTGCACCGGTCCATTAGCACAGGTTTCAGTTTCTCCCATCAACAAACATTACAACTCACACTACTTTGAAATAGACCTTACTTCACAGATACACATCAAGTTGATCAAATTTAGCGCTAATAAACGTTGCAGCATTTATTTTTTAGTCCTCTTTCTACCGTGAATCAGGCGTATTATCAATATTCATGGAAAAACATATGGAGTTTGTGATAGTTGTAGGGGTGAAACTGAAGCTTGAATTTTTGTTTAATACAACAAACCAAACGCAGTTATATAGATAGCGAACAATCTAGATGAATAGGTGTTCTGTCATTCTACTGGATTGGGTCAGTGTAAGATAATGTGTTGCTATTGCTACTTTTGTTAAGCGATTTGCTGAAGTTCAACATATTGCAAAATCGATAATAGTAAATATCCGATCGCAAATTGAAACCAACGAGATACCGAATTTTCTTGATTATTCATTGTTTGGGTACTTCAGTCTACTTCCATTTTGACCGTGATGGACAGTCTGTCTACAAACGAAATTATCTGGTCGTGGAAAACCATGAAATTTATGAATTTTTACAAGATCCGACTGGATTGTAGGAGCCGTATGCACACAGCCTCCATCGAAACGGATATAACACTCCTCCCGGCGACGGACAAATAACAGAGCATGATCCTTATCGGGAATCTGCAAGTATTTCTCAACAACGAAGAAATAATGGCAGTATAGAAGAACACAAAATCACTCCACATTTGTAGAAGACACTCAAGCTAGCACGTAACACCCATGGCAAGTTCATATTCTCGAAGCGGGTACCAAATGATGAGCAGCAGAAAACTCGAATGTTGATTGAAACGCAGCAAAAGTCTCTGTATTCATACTCGTCACTTACACTGCCATTAAACTGAAACAAAAAAGGAAAAAAGCGACTAGATCACCAAGTTTAACTACAAAAAAGGAGACCAAGAGTCCAAGACTATAGTACTTTTTTATTTACTGCTTCAACTTAAATTACATCCCTCATAAGCCTCACTCTCACTTCCACCTCTATCCATCTTCATTCTTCTCAACCAGAGATCTGAATCGACTTAGACTTCACGTCACCTTTCTTCTCTGGTACTTTCGGAACTGTAACTGTCAGCACTCCATTCTCCATCCAGCCCCTTAACTTCTTCATCTTTGCATTCTCAGGAAGCCTAAACCTCCTCATAAACCGGCCACTGCTCCGCTCCATGCGGTGCCACGTATCATCCTTCTCTTCCTGCTCACGAGTCCTCTCCCCGCTAATCTGGAGCACCCTACCATCCTCCACCTCGACCTTAATTTCCTCCTTTTTGATACCAGGCAGATCAGCCTTGAAAATGTGCGCCTCCGGTGTCTCCTTCCAGTCGATCTTAGTGCCGACGAAGGCGGAGGTCTCCGGGTTCGTCAGAGCAGAGGAAGGTGAACGGAAGTTGTTGTTGGAGAAAATGCCGTCAAAGGGATCCCAGACGTCGAGAGAGAATGGATCGAAGACGTTGCTCCGTCGGCCGCTGAATACGCTTGGGATCAACGACATGATTTTAGTCGATTAGTGAACGAAGTTGCTGAATTGAGGAAATGTGTGTGGAGAGAACTCTTTTGGAGACGATAGCTTGACTTCAGAGTGATAGAGATTGCTTTGATTGTACCTTGTTGGGACAGAATGGCGATTGATGTATTATATCAAGTAAAAGGAAGTTTCTGGTACCTTCTTGAAAGAAAAAGGCGGTTGATTACAGAAACCTCCGTAAGCTGTAGATTAGTGTGGATGCTTCTGTATATTCCAGGGGACGGTATCCTTTTTGGTTCTTCAGTTTGGGCCTAGTAGCGCCTATATTTGAAGTTTCAGGAATATATAGGCATAACTATAATGTCATCAACATTCTTTTTTTCAAGATGTAATTGGGTGAAACCCAAGTTTTTAACAGGCCCATTTATTACCGGGCCCAATTAATCTAAAAGGCTGTAATGATATCTAGTACAAGTTACAACAGATTTGAACCGGGTGTTTCCTAACTTCCTCTCCTATATGTGGACTCCAGGAGGATGGTTGGGACATTTTTTTCGGTGTAATATGGATTTCGATTGGTGTTCCGTTGGTGGTGTTTTATTTAAGGCCACCGTTTGGATACAATAAAGGAAACCGGTAAGGGAATAAGAATGGGAAATCAAAGAGAATAGTAAGAGAATCGAAAATATGCATGTTGTTGGTTATGTATGGGAATAGATACGGGAATGATTGTAACACCCCTACTAACGGCTCTTAATTGTCGTAATAAACGTCGGACTTAATAACTAAATCGAACGGTAAAAAACAGACGTCGTACTAATGGTGTTACCATTACCACTCACCTATACGAGTGATAACACGTTACCTGATAATCAAATATGAAACGTTTTTCCGCAGTGACCACAAGAGATAGATAGCAGTTTAGATAATACCAAAAGAACTACAAACATAATACCACCTTACACATAAACACGTACACGTGAGCGTCTAAGCGAAAATACACCTCGGTTAACCAAACCCGCGTCCAATATAACCAGTGTAACCAAACGTACGATGTCTATTCCACAAGTGTCGCGCCCTGCGTCGACAAACAGCTAGTATCCTGACAATAAAACATGGTTTGTGGTATGAATCAGCCCCCTGTTGCGAGTATGTCATCACAATGCCCGTCATGCCCCCTCAGACCCCTCAGGTATTTGGTCGAGAGCATGGGATTCGTTACTTGCAATACCGTTTTAATATTTAAACTGTAAACAATAACAAGTATAACCATACAATAAAACACAACCATTATTATGCATTTCACACAACATTAAAACCACACAGATAACCAATGAACAAACAAGGCAGAACAATGAGAATTATAAACGAGTATAAATTCCATCTTTGGCATAAAAGGCCAATACTGTTCGCCAAAATGTACGAATGCTAACCAAGCTGTTCGTAATTTTCAGTTATACCTGGTGAAAAGTCTCGTTTTTAAAAGCGACGTGTCTCTAAAGTACCCATATATTATGGCGGGTCACCCACCGCAGTAACCACTCCAACGGTAGAGTCTCCGACCAACGAACCATTCTAGTTCGCGGGAAATTCTTGATACTTACGGAACCTGTACGCGGCCTGGTATCGTTTTTGTGATCACAACGCGCACCAAGAGTCACATCCTCTTGGCTTTGTTACATCTATACCATCGCATCGCATAGCATCGCATTACCAATTTTTCTAACAAAGCAGACTATGGTCATTAGCCCAATCCGAAGTATGTAAACTTGGGATCAGTTAGATACGAGCGGCGTTTAGAAAGGCCAATGCACTGTAATTAAGTCTCGGATAATATACATATCTTATTATCCTAGTGCTACAAACGTTTTTCTAACGTTCCTTATTACATTATAAGATAGCATAATAGCGCGAGTTCGTTTTATATATAGGTTCATATATACGAATCAATACTGTTATCGCCAAAAGCAGTAAAATAAAAACAGCTTAAATATACAGTTCATGCATCTTAATTCACACATTTAGACAAACAATCTTATCACAGATTTCACACATAAGTCTGAATTGAGGAAAGTCCTCAGAGACAATCAGAGACACATAACAACATACCGTTCACCCTGATTTTAGAACGGTGGAGTATGAATCAGCTAGGTCCAATGGCTCCTCGTGTCGTCTATAACAGTCTAATAATACGTATAACACTACAGATTAGTATCCCGTATAACAACATTACTCTACGGTACTCCGTTACCGTCGCTAATCCCTCCCGGTTCATCCCCGTTAAATTACTAACAACGTTTGTCAGGTTTGCGGTTTAACTCGGGATTAGTTAACGTTATATTACATGCACGTTTACGTCGTGGTATATTAATATACTTAACTCAACATTCGTTATCGCATGTAATTTAATATACACTGTATATGATATAGCTGTCACTATACTGGGTATAATCTTGATCATATATTATAATCTCACCTTAGTATTTATTTCATAATGTTAGTTTTTCGAAGTGTAATGTAATGTATAATCCATATTTAAATACTTAAAAATCATTTAACGCTTATTATTCCATAAACAACATAACATTAGAATTTCCTTAACTAATGTTTAATTTCTTTTCTTCTTATCTCACATCATTTTAATTATGATATTATATGGTTATTGAACCATATTGTATTTCTCACTCCATAACATATATTTATTTATATATATGTATTATGGTACCATTTATTATATGGTAAAACTTTATAATATATTCACTCTTCCTTAATGATTTTCTATATTATAAATGTTACAAACCCTCATAACATTATAAACCATATTATAAATTCTCATTCTAAATACTTATTATTATCGAACAACACTTATGTCCTTTAATATTTATAAAATCACCACATTAATTATATAATGTTTCATTTATAGTTATATAACATATCTATGATATTTAAATCATTAAAACATTTATAACCTATAGTTATAAAATGTTTACAAAAATCACCAACAACCCATATGGTTGTCGGTTTTTATTTAATTCCACCAAAGTTTCAGAAAGACATAATCACCGCAAATATTATTTCTTTGTACACTTATAATATATACCTTTATTATAAACTTTTAAACCTTAATATAATTATAACCATGGTTATAATTTCTTAAAATAGCTGAACAGAACCCCATGGGCTGTTCTAATTAGTTTCAACCACCTACACTGTCTATATTCTCCAAATCACCCCATTTTATTAACATATAGTTTCCATATGTCATTAAAAACTATGTATTATAATATAGCGTAAAAAAAACCTCATATATGATACAAAAAACAAACTATACCAAAAAGTTATATAAACATCATTCCTAACCTTATACTTTCAGTATTTACAGTTTTTACCCCATATGTACCCAAATGTAACAATGATATAAAATATCATATTTATACTTATGTAATTCCTACTAACTCCATATTTTAACCACAATAAATTCCTAAAAATCCTAATAACCCAATGTGTTCTAACTCCATTTGGCACTCATTATTTTCGGAAATCACTATTTCACCCAAATATTTATAAATCTTTTACAATTTCATACTTAACTTATTATAGTTAGATGTTTTAATTGCAAAATTCCTAAACTTGGTCAAAGTCTCTATATAGTCAACTTTGACTTCTAAATTCTGTTTGATGAAACACAACTTTCGGTTAATTACTACATACTCACATTCCCGTGGCCCAAATGCCTCGGTCGAATGCCAGGCTGCCAGCTCAGACTGAGTCAACTCCATCCTCCCCTGCAGCCCGAGTTACATGTGCGTCCCTTAGCAGCCGCACTCGTCCTCGGCACCGTCGGGGCTCTAACAGCCCAACAGCCAAAGACCCCAAACTAGTACGAGTCCAGTAAGTGGCTAACGCTGGAAATAACCCGTGAATTCTGGCTTAGGATTAAATTAGATATAGTGAGAATGTTATTGGTAAGAGTAATAAAGGCCCAGAGAAAAAATATATACATATATTACGTTCATTTCAGATAACTTGCTATGTTCAAGAATACAAATTTGATTTTACTTCTCCTAAAATAATTTCCTCTTCCTAATTTATTCAGCTGCTATGGTATTTATTATTTTATCTGATGTTGAGATAATTCTTCATTCCTCCCCAGCGATAAATCAGCCTTCTTCTCTTTATTTAACTCTATTCTATTTAACTAATAATATTAATTCTCTCTTTAATCTCGAATCTAGATCCTTCCAAGATTTGACGTTATTCAATGGCTTTTAAATTGGGAACTTATTTGAAAACTCATTTAAATTATTTTACAACATTTACTTATAAATTTCCTCTCACTAATCTAAATACATTTGTTAGTTAAAAAAACATCCTTTAATTATTTCCATATTGTTTCTATTTAATACCACGATCGCTATCACGACCGCTTCCATCTTCAAACCTATTGCCTCCACTCTTCTCTCTTTCTTCAAGCTCTCAAACTCTTTTGAATTCACGCTCTTATTTTTCCATCGAGTTAGGCTGTTTCTCTGGTGCCAGTTCGTGTAGAAGGGTAAGGGGAATCCATTGGTAAGGTTAGGTTATTAATCCTTTGGTTTGAGTAGATCCTGATTGTATTTCTGTTTGCGATTCTAGACACCGAGTTCCCTGACGAACGCTACTGCTGACCTTGCTGAGTAATTCGGTGGCTGTGAGCGTATCCAGGTAAATGTTGTGCTCAACATCCTTACCTCTGTGTTTTGTGAATATCGATGATTTGGATTCACTGTGGTTTTAAGATTGTGGAAGTTGGGATTATTTCCCCGTGTGTTTTCTGGTGTGATTTTTGCGAAAGGGTTGATTAACGTTTTGGGAGACTTTCTTTGAATTGGTTATTGGATTGATTGGTACCTTCTGGTGCTCCGTGTAAATTATTGGTGCCTTGTGGCGCTCCGTGTAACTATTGGTATTGTGTACCCCGTGGATATTCTTATTACTTTTGCCTGCAGACATAACTTGCAGTTAAGCTCTAATGATCTACTCCTTTGGGTCATAAGTTACCTTCTGGGGGGGTGTGCACACTTAAGGACGTAGAGTGAGGTGGGATTCTTATTATTGCGACCCGGATTGGGGTCGTCCGTGTAAACCATTGATTTGATTCTTGGAAAGTTCTCCCCCGAAACAATCTTTCTAATGGTGTTTTGGTGTTGGTAAAGCTGGCTAATATTATGGTGTGAGTTAATGTTTTACAAATGTAAATTGGGTTTCAAAATGTATTTTACAGGTTGAGACAATGTTTACTCAGTTTCACTGATTTGCGCGATCCCTTCGCGTTTTCCATTGTTGTTTTATGATCGCAGGTACTCATGGCTGAATTGGGGATTGGGGACACGCTGCCACATAGCTTAGGATGACTGAATAATTGCTACATTTGGAACAAGTTGAGTTATGTTTTGAAATTGTTATGTTTTACAAGTTTTGGAAACGTTTTGGTTTGGTAGTGGATTAAGCCTGAGCACTCTTTGTTAGAGTGTGGCGGTAACGCCCTTAAGGATTTTGCTATTCCGCTGCTATCTAGTTGATGTGTTTTACTCGAATAATTCTTTAAGAAGTCTGGATTTGATGAAGAGATACTTATTGTGTATGAGATCTTGCAAATGGTATATTTTGCTATCATTTGAGGTACAAAGTGATTGGAATGATTCTCCTTTGATTACTGAGTTTTATGGTTGATTTTGATGTTAATCTGGTTCTGTTTGCGCTGGAAAGGATGCCCATCAGGACTTGTCCGAACGTCCGTCCGGACATCCATGTTCGGACAGGTCCCGAATGTTTAAGAGGCTCTCCGTTTTTGGTGTGTCCGAACTTCGGTCCGAACGTCGATGTTCGGACACGCCACGTTAATTTTTTCGGACTTTTCAAACTTACTTGTGTCCGAACTTCCAAGTCTGGACACAAGTTCGGACGCCTTTGGTTTTCAGACCTTTTAACTTTCAATTGTGTCCGAACATCAATGTCCGGACACAAGTTCGGACAAATGGATTTCTGTGGTTTGATTTTCTCGACTTGTGTCCGAACTTCCCATGTCCGGACACAAGTTCGGACCAAGCTTGTTTTGCACCTTTGGGGCTCGTTTGGAGTCCGTTTTCGAAGCCGTTTTCACCGTTAGCTTTGCTTTGTTATTTATTCCTATGTTTAAGGCAAAATCCAGGGTGTTACAAGGTGGTATCAGAGCTAGGTTTGGTAAATAAGATAAAATTTGGATTATAAAGGAACTAAAATGTGGGGTAAGCCGTTTGGGGAATTGTGGTGCCTGCGATGCTGTGTAAGTAATATTATACTGTATGGATATTGAAGTTCATTTCCTGTTTGAGTACTACCATGATTATGATGATGTTAGCATGACTGATTGGGTGTTGTGTACTAGTATTGGAGCTATTAGGTGTGTTAACTCCTAATATGGGGTAGAGGTTAACCTATGGGGATATGGGTGGATGTTGCTTACCTTGCTTAGTATATGTAATCAGGAGTTCGCATAGAGCTCTAGGGAGTGTAGGACTGGCTGACAGACTGAGTTTTCAATACCACACCAGAAGGAGTCGCCAAACTCAGATGGCCGCCAACGACCCGATGAGGCAGTTGCAGGAGTTGGCTCTCAACCTGGGACAGATAGTCCAGAGGCAGGCTCAGAGGGATAATGTGCCGGAGGACTACACTAAGAGAATTGCCCATCTGAAGCCCACATCCTTCAAGGGAGAGGAGGACCCGGTGCTACTTGAGGACTGGATAAGGGAATTTGACAAGATCTTTGAGGCAGTCAATTGCCCAGCTGACCGGAGGGTAAACGCAGAGAGTAGTCTACTATTTCAAGAGTGAGGCAGACATCTGGTGGTCCGCCAACAGGGATGTGCTACTAGCTGGACCTGATTTTGGTTGGGATGGCCTGAAGGAGGCCATGAGGAGGCGCTTCTACCCCGAGCATGTAAGAATGCAGAAGTTTTTGGAGTTCTCCGAGCTTAAGCAGTTATCTCTGAGTGTCAAGGAGTACCATTCGAAGTTCCTGGAGCTGGCCAGGTTCGCTCCTACGATGTTCCCGACGAGGCGTCGAAGGTGCAGAGGTTTGTGGGCGGGCTAAACTGGAGTCTGCAGGAGGCCCTCAGTGTACTGACTATCCTGACGCTCCAGGATGCGTACGGGAAAGCTGCTAACTGTACAGGGTGGTGCAGCAGAGAGGAAGGAGCTGTCTGGTAATAAGAGGAAGATGGAAGGAGGAGATGAGCCCCGAGGACGAGAGGACCAGTCCCACAGACATCATCAGCAGGAGAAGAGAAGAGGTGGAAGCCTTACCCGGACCGCAGAGATGGGAGGCCGAGACATGGGGGGAGATCACAGGGGTGACCAGAGACGAGGGTGGACCAGCCCCAGCACCAGACTCAGAGAGGAGAGACTAGGACGGACCGGAGGCACTTCTACTGCAAGAGGTGCAATAAGGATCACCCAGGGAGGATTGTGAGGGGAACTTGGTTACTGTTTTCGTTGCGGAAGGCGGGGACACCGGTTGTTCGAGTGTCTTCAGAGTCCCAAGGGAGGCAAGGAAGCAGAGGAGTTACAGTGGCGACCCGCTCATCCAGGCAGCCCGACCAGCAGGGCAGAGGCCCGAATCAAGAGTCCAGCGAGGGGATGCTCCTCAGCGCGATAATGGAGAGGGCGGCAATGGTGGCAACAGAGGCCAAGGGGAGTACCGAGGCAACCAGCAGCGGGCTCCAGGGAAGATCAATGTGATGAGTCGGGCCGAAGCCGAGGCCGAGGCGACGTTTTAGCAGGTACCTTTACTCTTCTTGGTACACCTGCGCGTATTCTTTTTGACACTAGGGCTACTTATTCTTTCATATCTGATAGTCTAGCTGGGAATTGGGAATAGAGACTAGTGAGACTTCCCCTATAGCTGTATCTATACCATCGGGACGGGTGATCACTTGTAAGAATGTAATGAAAAGACGTAGGCATAGATATCAAAGGGGAGCAATTTGTAATAGATTTGATCCAATTTGCCTTGACCGATTCGACATAATCCTGGGGATGGATTGGCTGAGTAAATACAAGGGAAGGAAGGATAGACTGCAGCGAGCAGAAAATTATTCTCAGAGGACCGTCGGGACGAAGAGTCTCGTACAGAAACGTGGAGGAGAAGCCCGGAGTGAAGCTCGTATCAGCAATGACCATTCTCTCCAAAGTAAAGAAGGGACAGCAAGCATACTTTGCTATGTCCAAGATCTGAGCCAGGAGCCAGACGAAAAGAAGGAGATCCGAGTAGTAAGCGAGTTCCCAGACGTGTCCCAGACGAGATTCAGGGTATGCCGCCAGACCGAGAAGTGGAATTCAGCGTCGACCTTGTGGCCAGGCTCAGCACCGATTTCGATAGGCTCCTTACCGGATGGCACCCTCAGAGTTGAAAGAATTGAAGACCCAGTTGGAGGACCTGTTGGATAAGGGATACATTCGCCCGAGTGTATCGCCTTGGGGAGCCCCACTCTTGTTTGTGAAGAAGAAAGACGGGAGTATGAGGTTGTGTATCAACTACAGGGAACTGAACCAGATCACAGTGAAGAACAGATACCCCTTGCCGAGAATAGACGACCTCTTTGACCAGCTGCAAGGGGCAGGGACCTTCTCGAAGATCGATTTGAGGTCAGGGTACCATCAGCTCAGAGTGGCAGAGAGAGACATCCCGAAGACAGCCTTCCGGACTAGGTATGGGCACTTTGAATTCTTGGTGATGCCCTTTGGACTTACCAATGCCCCAGCTGTCTTTATGGACCTCATGAACCGTATCTTTCACCCATATTTGGATCGGTTCGTGGTGGTTTTCATAGATGACATCCTTATATATTCCAAGGACGAACGGGAACATGAAGAGCATTTGAGGCTAGTATTACAGACATTGAGGGAGCAGCAGCTGTACGCGAAGCTGTCCAAGTGTGATTTTTGGTTAGACCGAGTGGCATTTCTGGGCCACGTCATCACTAGTGAAGGCATCTCAGTAGACCCATCGAAGATTCAGGCCGTAAAGGAATGGCCAAGGCCCAGTAGCCTGACTGAAGTGCGAAGCTTTCTGGGCTTGGCAGGGTATTACAGACGTTTCGTGAAGGACTTTTCGAAGATAGCGAGACCTCTCACCAATCTTATGAAGAAAGTGATCAAGTTCCAGTGGGACAGCGACTGCGAGAAGGCGTTCCAGACGTTGAAAGAGAGACTGACCACAGCTCCAGTCTTGACCTTGCCCTCAGGGACAGATGGTTCGAAGTTTTCAGCGATGCTTCCAAGTATGGCTTAGGGTGCGTTCTGATGCAGCACGGGAAGGTCATAGCTTACGCGTCGAGACAGTTGAAAGAGTATGAGACCAGATATCCGACGCATGACTTGGAGTTAGCAGCCGTGGTTTTTGCACTCAAGATCTGGAGACACTACCTCTATGGTGTCTCGTGCAAGATCTTCACCGACCACAAAAGCCTCAAGTATATTTTCACCCAAAAGGATTTGAATATGAGGCAGAGACGATGGCTAGAGCTGATTAAGGACTATGATTTGGAGATTCTATATCATGAAGGGAAGTCCAATTTAGTAGCAGATGCGTTAAGCAGGAAGAGGAGTCATTCAGTGAATTCCATGTGGGTCCTTCCTGATGAGCTAGCTCGGGAGTTTCAGAGGCTGAATTTGGAGGTGATGGAGTCTGGAGGAGTAGACTACGAGGTGAAGCTGTACCATATGAGTGCCTCTTCCGACATCTATGAGGAGATACTCAAGGGACAGCCGGATGATGTTAAATTGGAACGAATCAGAGAGAAGTTAAAGGAAGGGAAGGCAGAAGGATTCGAAATCCACGCTGATGGCAGTCTGAGATTTAGAGGCCGTTGGTGCGTCCCTCAGGGTTGTGCAGATGTGAAGGAGAGACTGATGAAGGAGGCTCATAATACTCCCTATTCAGTCCACCCAGGTGGAGATAAATTGTACAAGGATCTGAAGAAGCTGTTCTGGTGGCCGAAGATGAAGCGGGAGGTAGCAGAATTTGTATCTAAATGCCTCACCTGTCAGAAGGTGAAGTTCGAGCACAAGAGGATGGGAGGATTGTTGCAGCCCTTGGAAGTACCCAAATGGAAGTGGGACTCTATTTCTATGGATTTCGTAGTCGGACTACCGCCAGCGAAGGGTGGAGTCAACCAGATATGGGTGATCGTGGATCGACTCACCAAGTCCGCTCGATTCATACCTATGAAGAGCACTTGGTCTATGAGTCAGTTGGTGGATGCATACATTAAGAATGTGGTCAGATACCATGGCGTGCCTCAGACGATAGTATCTGATCGGGACTCGAGATTCTTAGCACATTTCTGGCAGCAGTTTCAGAAAGCTATGGGTACTAAATTGAAGTTGAGCACTGCTTTTCACCCGGCGACAGATGGTCAGACGGAGAGGACTATCCAGACCTTGGAGGACATGCTTCGGGCATGTGTCATGGATTTTCAGGGGACTTGGGATGATAGACTTCACCTGGTAGAGTTCTCATACAATAATAGTTACCACTCTAGTATTAAGATGGCTCCCTATGAAGCCTTGTATGGGAGGAAATGCAGAACCCCTTTATGCTGGAGCGACATCAGTGAGACAGTGATATTGGGACCCCAGCTGATAGAGGAGACGATGGAGCAGGTCCGAATCATCCAGAGCCGAATGAAAGCAGCCTAGGACAGGCAGAAGTCCTATGCCGACTTAAAGAGGAGACCGTTTGAATTCGAAGTTGGTGATAGAGTCTTCCTGAAGGTGTCTCCTGTGAGAGGAGTAACCAGATTTGGGAAGAAGGGGAAATTAAGCCCCAAATTCGTGGGTCCTTACGAGGTCCTGGGAGAGAGTTGGAGAGGTGGCCTACAGGTTGGCACTACCTGGTGAGCTGGAGAGGGTCCATAATGTTTTCCATGTCTCTCAGCTGAAGCGTTACGTTCCCGACCCATCCCACGTTCTACAGCCTGAGGTGCTGGAGTTGGAGCAGAACCTATCATATGAGGAGTACCCTATTAAAGTATTGGACACCAAGACTAGAGAAACCCGATCGAAGTCCCCCGGATGGTTAAGGTGTTGTGGTCAAATCATGGGACTGAGGAGGCAACGTGGGAGGTCGAAGAGGAAATGAAGAAGAAATACCCTCAGCTTTTCGAGCAGGTAACCATTTAAGACTTATGTCAAGTTCAGTCGGATTCAGCTTTCAGAGTCAGTCTTTTGGTTGGGATATCACCTAGGCTTAGCTTCGAGGGCGAAGCTTTCTTTTAAGGGGGATGAGATGAAATACCCGGAATTCTGGCTTAGGATTAAATTAGTATATAGTCGAGAATGTTATTGGTAAGAGTAATAAAGGCCCAGAGAAGCAATATATATATATATTACGTTCATTTCAGATAACTTTATTATGTTCAAGAATACAAATTTGATTTTACTTCTCTCTAAAATAATTTCCTCTTCCTAATTTATTCAGCTACTATGTATTTATTCTTTTATCTGATTGTTGAGATAATTCTTCTCATCCTTCCCCAGCGATAAATCAGCCTTCTTTTATTCTATTTTAACTAAATAATATTTAATTATCTCTTTAATCTCGAATCTAGATCCTTCCAAGATTTTGACGTTATTCAATGGCTTTTAAATTGGGAACTTATTTGAAAACTCATTTCAAGTTATTTTACAACATTTACTTATAAATTTTCCTCTCACTAATCTAAATACATTTATTAGTTAAAGACTAACCCTTTAATTATTTCTATATTGTTTCTATTTAATACCACGATCGCTATCACGATGCTTCCATCTTCAACCTACTGCCTCCACTCTTCTCTCTTTCTTCAAGCTCTCAACATCTTTTGAATTCACGCTCTTATTCTCCATCGTCGTTAGGCCGCTTCTCTGGTGCCGGTTCGTGTAGAAGGGTAAGGGAATCCATTGGTAAGGTTAGGTTATTAATTCTTTGGTTGGGTAGATCCTGATTGTATTTCTGTTTGCGATTCTAGACACCGAGTTCCCTGACGAACGCTACTGCTGACCTTGCTGAGTAATTCGGTGGCTGTGAGCGTATCCAGGTAAATGTTGTGCTCAACATCCTTACCTCTGTGTTTTGTGAATATCATGATTTGGATTTACCGTGGTTTTGAGATTGTGGAAGTTTGGGATTTATTTCCCCCGTGTGCTTTCTGGTGTGATGTTTTGCGAAAGGTTTGATTAACGTTTTGGGAGACTTTCTTTGAATTGGTTACTGGATTGATTGGTACCTTCTGGTGCTCCGTGTAAATTATTGGTGCCTTGTGGGGCTCCGTGTAATTATTGGTACTATGTACCCCGTGGATTTTCTTATTACTTTTGCCTGCAGACATAACTTGCAGTTAAGCTCTAATGATCTACTCCTTTGGGTCATAAGTTACCTTCTGGGGGTGTGCACACTTAAGGACGTAGAGTGAGGTGGGATTCTTATTATTGCGACCCGGATTGGGGTCGTCCGTGTAAACCATTGATTTGATTCTTGGAAAGTTCTCCCCCGAAACATTTTTCTAATGGTGATTTGGTGTTGGTAAAGCTGGTTAATATTATGGTGTGAGTTAATGTTTTACAAATGTAAATTGGGTTTCAAAATGTATTTTACAGGTTGAGACAATGTTTACTCAGTTTACTGATTTGCGTGATCCCTTCGCGTTTTCCATTGTTGTTTTATGATCGCAGGTACTCATGGCTGAATTGGGGATTGGGGACACGCTGCCACATAGCTTAGGATGACTGAATAATAGCTACGTTTGGAACAAGTTGAGTTATGTTTTGGAATTGTTATGTTTTACAAGTTTTGGAAACGTTTTGGTTTTGGTTAGTGGTTTAAGCCTGAGCACTCTTTGTTAGAGTGTGGCGGTAACGCCCTTAAGGATTTTGCTATTCCGCTGCTATCTAGTTGATGTGTTTTACTCGAATAATTCTTTAAGAAGTCTTGGATTTGATGAAGAGATACTTATTATGTATGAGATCTTGCGATGGTATTTTGCTATCATTTGAGGTACTAAGTTATTGGAATGATTCTCCTTTGATTGCTGAGTTTTATGGATGATCTTGATGTTAATCTGGTTCTGTTTGCGCTGGAAAGGATGCCCATCAGGACTTGTCCGAACGTCCGTCCGGACATCCATGTTCGGACAGTTCCCGAATGTTTAAGAGGCTCTCTGTTTTGGTGTGTCCAAACTTCGGTCCAAACGTCGATGTTCGGACACGCCACGTTAAATTTCTCGGACTTTTCAAACTTACTTGTGTCCGAACTTCCAAGTCCGGACACAAGTTCGGACACCTTTGGTTTTCAGACCTTTTAACTTTCGACTTGTGTCCGAACATCAATGTCCGGACACAAGTTCGGACAAATGGATTTCTGTGGTTTAACTTTCTCGACTTGTGTCTGAACTTCCCATGTCCGGACACAAGTTCGGACCAAGCTTGTTTTGCACCTTTAGGGCTCATTTGGAGTCTGTTTTCGAAGCCGTTTTCACCGTTAGCTTTGTTATTTTATTTCCTATGTTTTAAGGAAAAATCCAGGTGTTACACTCTAGTGTACTTGTATATTGTATTGTATTGCGTATGGATGTGCATATGAACAATGTAATGTGTATGTGGCTAGGATGTTGACTTCTACTAAATTCCTAACTACCTAACTCCTAACTTAAGTGTGAGTAAATTGGAATGAGTAAAGTCCGATATAGCTTCGGCCACGCGTGAGGATGAGGAGACACAAGAGGTTGGATCCGATTCCTGGTTCTTAAACATGTCCATGGCCCAAATCCCTTAAATGGGTAGCATCCTGGATTGGTGAACCAAGTAAATCCCGGTGGTGGGACGGAGTAGTTCCCGGCCGGAGGTCCCGACGACTTAACATGAGTAAGAGTAAGTAAGTAAGTATGTATGAGTATGAGTAAGTATGCGTAAGTACTGTGGAACGAGTAAAAGAGTAATCTCCACCCGATTAACCCGGGTGGACAAATGGAGCTAACAAGTATGGTGTATTATGTAAGTATTGTGCATGTATTGTGTATGCGTATTCCGGTGAAGGTAAGTATGGATGGTTGACTTGTATTGTCTTCCGTGTATGTATTGAATTGTATGAATGTATCCTTGTGAAGGATTGTATTGGTATGACTGAAAGCATGTATGTATGTATGTATTGTAAAATGAACTGCATGTATTCGACCAAGTGGTCGGCGTACCCTCACTAGTACGCGGGGTATGCGGTTATCATATGCAGCGAAAGCTGACCCCCTAGGGGGAACGTTTTTAGTGTGTAGGTACCGAAGCGGATGTGGTCAAGGTAAGAGACTGGTGGCTACACTTGGATAACTAGAAGTAGAATGTAGAGGTGTACTAAATGGCACACCCTTGTACTTAGGAAGTAAGTAGTTGTGAGGAATGGGTAGATGTAGACTCTTAATGAGTATGTATGAAATCGAAGGAGGTATTGTATCTGTATAAGGATCTTAGTAAACTCGGTGTATTATAATGTATTGAACTTATGGAGTATTGTAATGAGTGGGAAGTTCTAGTATTTGATTTGGTAATTGGAGTATGTACTATAAGTGTGTAGTACTCGGATATTCCGGTCCATCAGACCGATGCTGTATGTAGTAGTAGTAGCTTTGTTAATCACGTGGGTGACTAACGACATTGTATCACCCACCGTATGTAAGTATGTACCGCTGCGTGAATCTGGAAGTATGAGGAGATTGGATGGTAATGACAGTATTAACAGTAGGGGTGTTACAGTTTCGGTTAACGAACTTATAACGTCCGTAGACGGTAAAGACGATCCACACTTATTAGTGGTCTCCTGACTCTACTCACACTAACAGCTCACACCCTTAACCCATCACTTATTTCTTAACTCATATCCTAGCTTGGTGGTTTCTTATGTCCGGTATTTCTTGATCAGAGCGTTACTACGCTCTGATACCACTTTTTGTAACACCCCGTCCTAAGCCAGTGTGGTTATCGCAACTTAACAAATAATACTTAAACGTCGAAGCGGTAAAAACTATCACCAGGACCTTGCCACGGTCTAATCAACAAGAAATACCGTTACTTAAACATTTACAACCATACATCCAAAATACATACACCATCCGAGTTTTAAGTATCTTCAAAACCACATAATATAACTCAAGTTCAACCACAAACAGACGGGTGCACAGGTGCTACCCGTACTCAAAATAAAGTCCCACCTAGGGCTACCCGCTCCTACTCTCGTGGTGTGACTTCATCGGCCGCTTACCTGTAAGTGTAAAAACAGCCCCCAAAGGGGGTCATCACGAATGCTGGTACGACCCTCTCGTGGCCCCCAAGCTAACGGGGCTACGACGACTAATTGTCGATAGTATGGAAGTTGATTAGCATCACAATCATAATATGAAATGCAATAAAACAACAAACCACAGTGAACATAAATAGCTTAAATGCAAATGAACGACTCAGGCGTTCCCTTAATAAGTGAGTTAGATCTTAACTCCTTAAATCCACAATCTCCTTAACCTTATAATTACCAACAGTTCCACTATTAGATTGGTTAGCCCTTAATTGGTTGCTTATCTTTGTAGGGCTTGTTAACCCTAGCCGGTAGCAGTGCACTATCCAGCAATAAGCTACCTTTCTTAATTTGTTGGGGATGTAGGCTTGATCCCCCCACGCCATCCTTAATGTGCCTCCCACCTCAAACAGTAGTCCGGGTGGTCGGGTCGGTTTGTTGACCCTAGGCGATGAGTCTAATGCAAGTCTCATTTGGAAGTCGGATCTGATTCAGATACTGACCTCCCCCAATACATATGTGTCGGTACCATTCCGGATTCCTCACTCCCACCCCAAGTTACGGTTAGTGAAAGTCTTAAATACCAAGTGTCAGTTAAACCTTGACGGGTATTAACCAACAATCACCAATGTACAAATCCTTTCCTCAACTTAATAAGTATCAAGCTTAATTAGTAGTTATCCTTAAGCCTCGTGGGTTAGTGTAGAGAAAACACAAACACAACGAGAACATTAATATCCGGTTGCATGCTTTATCTTGTCTTAGTCATAGCAAATAAACAGATAGCACACAAGCCGAGGGACACCTCGTTAGCAAGCAGGTCACAAGAAAGACTGTACCGTTCACCGTCGACTGTTGTTTGTTTAACCTTATTCGGGGTCCCAATTCACAAACCTAAAACATTCATTCATTTTTAGGTCATTAGTTATTTGCACTTTACTTAAGACACTTAATCCCTAAAGATTCCCATTCGATACCCTCTTAAGTCTTTACCACTTAACCATATTAACTTAACTTTAAACTTAAGGTTTATACTTAACTTAACCTAATTCCTTAGGTTCTTAGGTCCCTAATCATTATTACCCTACCAATGGCATACCTTATTACCAATTAACATCCTTAGAATTTAAAATTTCTTTTTTTTTTGTTTTGGCTCGACCGATGAAATACCCCGGGATTAAAAATAGTGATTAATATGTAGGAACGATTCCCGAATAAAAAGGATTTGTAAAACGAGTTCCAAACGTAAACGAGCTTTAAAACGCGTTTTTCGAGAAACTGGGAAAAACATGATTTTAAACGGGTTTAATTAACTCGTAAAAATTATAGTTAGTTAAATATCCATAATTAGACCATAGTGTGGGTCTAGAGCTATTAAAAATTAATTAAACGAGAAAATTCCGGAAAACAGACCCGGTAAATGAATAGTATCGAAGCCGGGAGACGAAACGCGTTTAATTTGAAAAGACGAAAAATGACCCGGGCTATTAATTAATGTGGGCCGGTTTTAATTAATAAGCATACACCCATTAATAGCTTGCTAGCTATTAAGTAATAAGAGGACAAGTAAATAAATAAATAAATAAATAAAGCAAATAGTATAAAGTTAAAAGTAAAGTACTTACCTCTCACCTTCTTCTTCTTATTCTCACGATTTGCTCCAGCACTTTGCAAACTTCTTCTTCCTCCTCTGTCACTCGCGACTTCAACAGCACAAAGCCCTCACCTTGTCTCACCTCTATCTTGTTCAATTCTCCACCAAATCACACAAAATTGTACCGTTAGATTCCTCTCGGTGAGAGCTTCGATTTCCACCCAACAAAGTCTCGATTCCTCCATCTTCACTTCCATGGATGTTGGAGCTTTTGAAGATTTAAGGGCTGATTCTAACCCTCCTTCACCTCCTTGATGCCTTAAGGTAATATTAAGTGGAAGTTTAGGCCTTTGCAAGCTTGTTTTTACAATTTGTGAGATTTTTCCCTCACGTTGAAAATCCTTCTCATTTCAGCCGAACCCTCATGTTTTTGTGGGGTGTTGGAAAATCTTCCAATTGATTGCCAAGCTATCTATTTGGTTATTCTAAGGTAATATCTAAACTAAACTTTGAAAACTACCTCTTTAAAATATTAGATTGTGCGGAGAAAATTGAAATTGACTTGTGGTTATATGTGTGATGGGATATGGTTGTAGCTAGAAATCCATAATCCTTGTGTGGTGTGGAAAGCAAGAAGAGAAAGAGGGAACAAGAGAAGAGGAAGAAGAGGAGTGAAAACTGAAAATAAACAAGGTAAAGAGCTTACCTTGTGTTGGTGTTATTACCTTTGTGAAACTTATGTTGGTGTTGTATAAATGACTTTGAGCTTTTGTAGTCATGCTACTACAATATTGATAGTGAAAGAGAATGTTTTAATGTGTGTGAGTGGGTAAATAAACCTAGAAGTTAAGTTAGGTTACATGTGAGAACAAATGGGATTTTGATGTGTTGTTGATGCATAAACCAAACAGGTGGGAGAAGAGTGTTGTGAGCTTTTGTAGTGTGGTGAAAATGAACAGGGAAGTAAGGAGGTGCTGTCAAAATTCACCTAGGAATTGATAGTCTTGAGTGTTCTGTTTTAAAGGAAGAAACTAGGTTGTTTAAGAGGTTTAAGGTGGGTGGTTAATGGTTTGGAAACCTACCTAAGAAGAAGAGTGTGTTAGAAGTAAAATAATGTCATTTGAGTGTTATTTATGGCATTAGTAAGTGAGGTTTGAAGGGTACATGAAGAAACCAAAATCTGTTACAAGACTTAGACAAAACAAGAAAAACTAGTTATGAAAGTGTGAGAGAATTTTAAGTGAAACAAACTAGAATGGTGAGTGTGCTTAGTGCTTAGTTTAAGGTGGTTTAGGTGGGTAATTAGGTGCTAAACATGTGGATTATAGGTGAGGAAGATTGGGTAATCAATGGGCTAAGAGAGGACCTTGAACAGAGTTAGAAAATGTTGAATTTGCAAAATCTGTAGCAGGGTCCGGAACTTAGTCCAGGACCAAGTTCCGGACCACCCCCTAAAACACCCCCGAGAATTTTCAGATTGTTAGGTCCAGGACTTAAGTCCTTGCCCAAGTCCCGGACCACCCTCTGTTTATCACCCGAGACTCTGCCTGCATTATGGTCCGGGACCTGACTCCTACATGAAGTCCCGGACCAAGTGAAAATAAAGGCGAGAGTTTAAATCATGATAGGTCCGGGACTTAAGTCCCGTATGAAGTCCCGGACCAACCCGAAAACTTCAAAATAAATTCTTTAAGTGGGGTTTAAGCTAGGGAGTAGATTGGTAATGATGTTATAAGTCAAGTAGGACTTAAATAATGACATGTGAGGGTCATTAAGGGCTTTAATGGGGCTAAGAGAAAATGAGGAGTAAGAAACTTATATGATTAAGTTTGTACTTTATTAACTAAGCAAGTAAATTATGAGAAAATGTTAGAGAAGCATCGGGTAAAGATAGTTATGGATAATTAACCTTCCGACCTAATGTATGCAATAGGATTCGATTAATCGGACTCTGAGAGATAGTTGGCAAACGAACGACGACGGTGAACGGTATGATTTTCTCATGCTCTGTATCCTAACTTGGTTACCCTGATTTGTGTGTTTATGTGCAATCTCCTAATCAAGATAAAGTGTGTGAATATGTTTAAAGGTATTTCCCTATATGTTGTGTGCTTGTCTTTGCACCTAATGAACTATGTCTTGAAAGGATAGTTTGTATAATTCATGAAATGTTTGAATGGGAAGAATTCTTGTGTTTGAGATGTCCTCATTAACACACTAACCTTCTGACTTACCTAACTTGATTAATGGGTAACTGAAGTTGAGAGGAGACCGATATAGTTTCGGCCACGCGTGAGAATGAGGACGCAAGAGAGATTGCTTACCGAGTTCTGGCCTAACCTTCCCACCATGGTTCCGAACTTTAAGGTCGCAGCCCGGGGAAGTAAGCCAAATCCAAAGCCCGGTGGGGAGAAGTGGTGAGTATGTCACATCTCTGCCCGGTGGTCACCCGACTTAATTGAGTAATTATTACAAGAGTTAAATAATGGTTAAGTGTGGATCATGCTTGTGCAAGACATATGATCTAGAGTTTAGAGATATGAACATCCGAGCAACCCGGATGAGAATTTGGCTAACACGAGAAGAGGTGTGAAACTTGAGGGAGAATCTCAAGGCCTCAGCGAGCAACGTGTGAATAACTTGTAATGTTTCCATTTTGTGTTATGCTCCGTGTGCGGGTATTGTTTTTACTTGAATATATCGTTGTTATTAATAGCATGCTTGTTTGAACAATAATGAACCACATGTTGGCGACCAAATAGTTAGCATACCCTCGCTAGTACGCGGGGTATGCGATTATCATATTCAGCTTTAGCTGAGCCCCTTCGGGCACCATTTTTATTCTTCTAGGTACACGAGACGGTTGATTGACGAGACGACCGGGATGTCATGCTTTTGGTTGTTTGTATTAGATGGTGGTGTACCGAGTTGTACACGGGCTTGTGGCCTAGGATAGTCAGTGTACTATGTGGAATGTTTGGTTTCTCATTGATTTAGGCTTCCTAATGAGATACTAATTAGTGCACATGTTGGTTAAGGTGTAATCATGGGCATTTAGCCACTCAAAACTCATTTCTAAGACAATTTCTCAAAAAGGTGCTTTAAGAAGTCTTAAAGCACATTTTGTGTTTAAGCTTGTTTTTGAGCTTGGTTTTCTTTGGTAATTGATTTAACATGTCCATTATCATGTTAATAAGGTCTTATAATGATATTTGGGTGCTGATCAAAGTCACTCCAAGCTTAGAGCACATTTTTGCTTAAATTGCCTTTATAACGTTTTCTTGTGTTTTCCTTGGTTTTAATTGTCTACCAATGTTTCTAAGGCATGTTTTAGCCTTATTACATAATAACTTGATGTTTACCTAGCATACTTAGGTTTGGAGTATTTCAATCTACCCCCCTTAAATGAACTTTGTCCCCAAAGTTCCCATGCATCTTATTTTATTAGTATACATGGATTACCTCATTCCATAGATCATATAGATCATGCTTATATGTACTTAATCTTATTGACTCATTAGGTCAGTCATATACTTATTCTCAATATCACACAACATGCTTAAGCATTTATAGCACTCAAAATTCCCTTTGTTCCTTTTGATGATTAAAACAATCACATAATTTTCATCGTATTCTTCCGTGTCAACGGTCCGTAGAGAAAGGCAAATTCGTCCTCGCCTTCATGGGCTAGAATACAATACAACTTGTTCTCCCCATGTCACCGGTCTGAAGACAAAGGCTCATGCATCCTCGACTTCATGGGCGAGACTCAGTAAAAAGGAAATCCTTTTTACGAGGTCATGTGAGGTATAATTCCTCTGATTGAAAATACAATCTACTCCAATTTAATTTTATCCTAATGCCTCTATCCTTAGCGTGATTTAATTGTGACCACTAGGAGGGAGTTTCAGGAATCATCTAACCCTGATGTGAGCAGCATCAGTGTTGAACTATCCCTCCTGCCCAATTTGTGTTCAGTTTCCCTTGATCCCTAGAAAATCAAGTTCCACCTCCCACGTCATTTTCAAACATCAAATAATTCACTCATTTCCAATTTTCTATCTTTTTAGTGTTTCTAATCGTAATCAATACATCTCCAAGGTGTGGACTCAGTCCATCAACATTCCCAATTCATCCTTTAGTAATTACCTCAGGACTCTCATTCCTACTAAGTTCTATATCAGTCTCATGTCAATTCTCACCATCTTATACTTCATAGCGTTACTATTTCCCTACCTCATACTCAATCGAATAATGTCTCATAGTGTTATCTTATTCTTATCTCACACATACTTTCATATTGACTCATATCCCGTTTATCAAACATTGATATGATCGATTAAGGCATTCATCTTATTGCTTACACTGGTATCCATTCCAGTTATTAGGTATTTCCTCCTTGATTCCTGAGACATATCCCATGTCTGTGTTTAATACTCTGTGCTTCTCGCACTTATTAACGCTATATCCCTAGGTCCGTCACCTTACTGGATTCTAGACTCCTTTATCTTGGTAAGCTTCCTTATGTTCTTCGGTCATTCGAGGTGTCCAACTGTCTTTGTTTGAATTGGCTCTTTCGTCCGTAGTATGGAGTGGGCTACTTCCCGTGTTCCGTACTCTACTTGTATACATACATGGAGTATCTTATTGATACGTTGCCACTTACCCGACTAACTCATAATTGGTCTGTCAGGCCCGCAAGCTCCTTCGGAGTGCGGTCGTTCCATGTCTCGTTTAGTACACCGTAGTGTCGGTCACACGCCTAAGTGAAGTATTCTGTTGCCAACTCCTCTTATATCGTCCTATGATAACTTACCGTGATTCTCTAGTTTGTTTTTTTAAAAAAAAAATTGGGAGTTTTTGGAAAATTCTCTGTTTGAAAGAAAATTTGAGTTGAAAATAAAATCTCCACGGCATTTCAATGCCGGTTGCTTCTTACTAAGTCTGTCTTCTTGCAGACTGGTATGTTCTTTATACTGTGGTCAGGCCTTTAGGCCTTTCCAAGGTTTCGTTTCAGAATTCTTAGGGTTTGTGGTGCTATATTGGCTTCTCTTGCCGTCTTAGTACTTGCTAAGTACTGGTGGCTTGTCAAAGCTCTTCTTATTAGTCCCGCTATTACTGCACTTGTCGTGGCAAGTGCGCGGTACTGGCGGTTTTTGGGTTAACTCATACCGGTCACGGTATTATTCACATTGTATTTGGTAGCCTTGTCGGCTCTTCCTTGATCCTTTATTGGATAACTGCTCCTTGGAGCTGCTTCTCATTCCTCTTGACATGACTGTCATTCATTTAGGTGCTCCTCCACTCTCGGAGTTCCTTAATTACTTTAATTCTATGCTTTACCTCGTTGCTCGTTCCCACGTCTTTACTGTGGTTACCGAGGTTTAACTTATTTAGGTACTACTTCTGTAGTCCTATTCGGGTATATCCCGTAGTTATGCTCGTAGTTGTCTAAGCTGTATCAGTTAAGTATTGCAATCTCTTTGGTGTGGCAGGGTGGGTGCATCTACCTTTGACTAGATTCTCAGTCAATACGTATACCATTGGTGGTATTAGTTAACTATGGCGGTCCGTAGACATGTGTCCCGGTTCTCGTTAGTTCTCATAAGTCCGTCTTGTCGCACGATTGGTGCATCCTTCTCACTGCTGCTCGACCAGCTGGGTTCTCGCGACTGCTAAGCATGTCGCCCCAGGCTGCCACAAATTCTGGTCTCCTTGGATTAGGATGTCTCGACCTTCCGTCATTGCATGCAGTTATTGTCATTTCAGCGGGATCCGTCTCCGGGATTTCCGGTTCTCGGGATCCACCGCATGACAGATTCTGGTTCATATTGATACATTAATAAGTAACTGCCAGGTCGGGTTTCCCGTCTCTCTGGCGTTCTTTCCGAGCTTTTAATGCGGGGGTTGTGGAGGGCGGGTCTGGTATTGTAGGTATCCAGATCACACTGGAAGTTCCTATCTAGCGCATCTCTCACGCTACCACTCAACCCTTAGCCCTAAGTCCCTAATTCCTAACTCGGTATTCCTAAGCTCGGTATTTCCAGTCATCAGAGCGATACTTCGCTCTGATACCATTTTGTAACACCCCAACCGTTAATCTCGTCATTACCTCTTAAACCGATTCTAATTACTCTTACTCACGCAGCGGAACTCTAATCACAACGAGGGGTGAAACAACGCCGTTAGCCACCCATGTGGCTAACCTGGCCTAACTCTCATACAGTAACGGTCTGATGGACTGGAACAACCGAATTCACAACACAAATACAATACTCAATTAATTTCTTTACTATACCGAGTCTACAACAAATGGATGCCGACAACATATTCGGTCTTACACCTCCTTCAATACATAAGTAATTAAAACTACTACCCATGTAACCCATCGACCCCGTCCTACTCTCGAACGGTAACATCTTCGGTGTACCTGTAAAATAAAAACATCGCCCCTAGGGGCTCAGCTTAACGCTGCATATGAAATTCGCATACCCCGAGCGCAAACCGGGGTACGCCGACTACTTAGTCGGATATACATGGAGTTCATTAGTCAAACAACATGCATCATAGCAATACAATAAGTACATGTAATGCTCAAGGAATTACATCCATCACGGAACACAATTCCAAACTAACATAACAAGGTTGCTAGTTGTATCTGCTTACTCTTAGGCCTTGAGGGTTATACCTCACTATGCCTTGTTTACTCATTCAATACCTCACCCGCTCTCTCGGGTTACTTATTCATGTACACACCCATTCTCTTGGGCTACTCATTTTACACTCACCCATTTTCTCGGGTTACTTATACACATTACCCTCACCCACACTCTTGGGTTATTTATACTTGTTATCTCACCCACACTCTTGGGTTCATTATACTCAAGCTCTTGTAGATTCTCGAGACACTACAGGTCTCCTACGTCACGCTCGTTACTCTTAGTACATACTCAGGCCAAACTCATGGCTCTCTAGCATAGTCTTACTTCCCCGGTTTCGACCCTACTCTGGGTCTAGCATGGTGGGAAGGTTCAACTAGCTCACGGAACTCTCTCTTAGTTCCTATCTCTTTTACTCAGGTCCGACTACTCTCGGACTACTCTCGTTCCCATACACTCCTCTCTCGGAGTTATAATAATGTCATGTATATATGTTTCTAATGACTTGGGAACATTACTTTAGTTCGGTTAATCTTAGGTTTTAAGAGTTACCCATACATTTACTTTACTCATACTTTCAGTTACTTGCATATACCAGGTAAAATCCTCATATAGGAGGTCGACCATGTCTCAAGGGAGTTACTAATCCCTCAGGTCTCTTTTACCTTCTTCACTGGTTCACATCTTCGAACTATCTTAAATCCTCTTGAAGGAGGTTCACTTATCTTTCCACTCTCATTTGTTTCGTGATTGTTTCAATGTGGTTTTCTAACCATTATCGGGTATTTACTCAACCCGTACTTCTCCTCACATTCTAGGGAGTTCATATGTTTGCGTTATCGTTATACTTTAACGGATAGTTTGTGTGTTTGCACGTTTTCGTTATCATAAGCGTCGACCCGATCTATGGGTCTCTAGCCAAACGCTACTCACTACGAGTCGGTCTCCTTCCATCACTGTTAGACCACCCGGCATACAAGTATGTTAGCTCATTCAACATACAACAAGGCATACATAATCACACAAGGGATTATTTTCATGCTTTAATCTTGATTAAGCCGGCACCCAAACACACAAATCAACGTAACTCGGTTAGCACGCGGAGTATGAGAAAATCATACCTTTCACCGGGGTTTTTACTTTACCGTGTCATCTCACCATGCTCGGTCACGCACGACTCTCTGATAATGTTTCAAACATTATTGTTAATACTAAACTCATACGGTACATAATAAATGCTATTCCCGTATTTACCCTGTTATCCCATTAACTCGGTTTTACTCTTGTCAATTTGAGTTCTCACTTCTCAATCACTTCTAACACTTTCTTACTCTTCTTAGGGCCTTTACATGTTACCTAACAAGGCCTAAACATCATCTAACATCATTAACATTCAAACCCCCATCATTTACAACCTTTAAAACACTCACGGCATGATTCTGGGGGTGGTCCGGGACTTGGTCCTCACCCTAAGTCCCGGACCAATTCATTAACTAACTCTCGGGTGAAAAACAATACCTGGTCCGGGACCTTGTCCTGGAGTATAGTCCCGGACCAAAGCAGGATGTGTACTCTCGGCATACAAACAGGGGGTGGTCCGGGTCCTTGTCCATGGACTAGGTCCCGGACCCTGCTAAAACCTGCAACTCACATTATTTTTCAACCCCATTTCAATCCTTAATCCACCCTTAATCTTTCCATAAACTTTCCACAAGTTTTCCACATGTTTAATCACCTTAAAACATGCTCTAAAACTCTTCAAATCATAGGCTCAAACCTTACTCAAACTCTTGCTCAAATTCACACATTTTTCATTCTCATTTTACACTAATGCACACTTGTGCATTTCTAACTTCTCCTCAACCCTTTGCATTATGCTCTCTTTCATTTTGACCATTCCACATCTTCCAGGATAATGCACAACTCATACCAAGGTTCATATCTCTCTCTTAAAACCATAAATCTTCTTTGTTTTTCTACAACTCTTCAAGCATTTAAACAACCGCTTTTGCTACAGATTTTAGCACAAATCTCTCATCCTTGAACAAGCATTCCTATGGTGGTTTACTAACTCAAATAAGTCTCCATCCACACCTAGCTTCTCTAGGTCATTCCCCACTCACAACAATGCTCAAACCACTCAAATTTCTACCCAAATTTTGCCATAACTTGGCTACTTTTCTAACATTGCCCAAAGTTCATCTCATCACATTATTCAACCTAAAACTAACCAAACCCATCATTGGTTCTACCAGCACACACAAGTTCACCAATACTCATCAATTCTCAAAATACAACACAATGCTTAGTACATGAAATGCATAGCTCTAAAATCAAACACTAAATTCACAAATGTTTTCTCACTTGCATTCTTTCTTTACAAGCACATTATTACCACAACTCAAGTGGGATTCTTTCATTTTATTAACCTGAAATACCCGGGAATTTTAAGTTAGGAATATGATAATATATAGTCAGAATAATAGTCCGAGTTTATAATATAGTGGCCCAGGGAAACCAACGATATTCCTATATTAACTTATTTCCTCTTCCTAGAACTTTCCTCCTCACTTTTATTCATTTAAAATGCATGGAGTTCTAATTCAAAGTGATTTGCTCTTGGTACTTAATTAATTTCTAGGCCTCAATTCTGATTTTACTTCCTATTAGTAATTTATCTCTAATTATAGAGTTCAAATCCCTTTTGACTTCTTCAAGTTAATTTATATATATATTTTATTATTAGTATTTCTAGAACTCTCTCTAACGCAATTATAATTCCCTTACTAGTATTATTGTTTTACTTTAATTAATTTATTTCAATCTCCTTCCTACTTCCAAGTAAATGTTATTTAGTTATCTTCCTAGATTTTCTACTCCTTCCTCATCTTGTTTCAACGATCTACTTTCTCAGCAATATTCAAACCAGGAAACTATTTCTGAATTTCAAAAGGAATGTTGTTAGAGATTTTATTTTTTATTTTTTTTTTCCTTCCCGATATTCTCAACGTTAAGTTGTTGCATAGGTTTCCTAAAAACATTTTGCAATGTGAAGTATTTGTTTTTGATTTCCTTTTCTGAGTTATTTGTATTTCGTAATTATTTACCCCTTTTGTTAAAATAGAAATCATTACCTTGTTTGACAATTTCAATTTCCTTTATTCCTATAATTTACTTATTTATACAACCTTCCCCCTACGGTCTACCATCATCACGACGCTTCTACCTTCTGTTCTACTAAAAACTTATTCACGTATCTTCTTCCTTGAGTTCTTTATCTCGCGTTCTCAATTCTACCTTCGGCGTTATTCATTCCACCCTTGCTGGATCGTTTTCCTTGGTGCCAATTAGGAGCTTTGTTGGGTAATGTATTCTACTTAGCTACTTAGTTATTTATTCGTTGTTCGGTGGATCCTGATTGTTAATTCTGATTACCTAGACGCCGATTACATCGACGAGTGCTATCAATAGTCCGGAGCAGTTGGTTCTTGAGGGAATTGGTTGTTCCAGGTAAATTCTATGCTCAATGGTTTTGATTGTGGTTTTGCGAATCTTGGAAAAGGGTTTTGTTGTGTTTTATCTCGGTTGTGGTTGAGGATTTGGAATTGAGAAATTGAATTGAGGTTGTGGTATTTCAATAATGGCTTTGGGAGTCTTTCACAGGATGTTGTTATTGTTTGGGAGCCCATAGATGCTCCCCATTATTAATATTATTTGCGCTGCACACATTGTTGCAGTTAAGCTCTATGATCTACTCTATGTTACTGCTGTTTCATAGGGGTGTGCACACTTAAGGACTTAGGGTGAGGTGGTTGTTTGACGGTCCCATAGGTGACTGTCCTGGAATTGTGTTTGGGGTCCCATAGGTGACCCCGTGTTTGGAATTATGGTTATTACTTCCTGTTGAGAGCTCCCTACTGTGTTTTCGGTATTGAAATACTTTTCTGGAGATTCATTAACTATTCGGTAACCTACCTTCTCATCTGATTGTTAAAGGCAAATGTGTTCTAAAATGTATTTTACAGTTTGAGGTGGAATTTACTCAGTTTTTCTGATTTGTGCGATCCTTTCTGTGTTTCTGTCTATGTTTTTATGATCGCATGTATGAATGACTAGCTGAGGGAAACGGGACCGCGAATCACATAGTTTAGGACCACGTAATGATTAAGCAATATCTTGAATTTTAATGTTTTAGAGATGTTGTTATGTTCTCAAGGTTTTCATACATTAACGTTATTTGCTTCCGCATAATTGAAGTTGAATTTGGTTTAATGTTTGTTTAGTTCATCAGCCTGAGCACCCATGGGTATTGGGTGTGGCGGTAATGCCCTGGATATTTTGAGATCCGCTGCTATATTTAGTTATGTTCATTTGGTTTTGGTTAACTGATTTTCGCTATTGTTTTATGAATCAGTTTTGTTGAGGTTGAGTTTGAGTTAAGTATTTGCCAATGGGTCTTTAACTGTTCCGTCTTAACTGTTCAAAAGTTCCTTATATTGTCATGGTGTTTTATGTAAGAGTTATGATGGTTTTTGGCTCTTGGTTACGTTTTGGGAACTGTACTGAAGGACCTGTCCGAACGTCCGTCCGGACATCGATGTTCGGACAGGCCCCGAATGTCTTAAAAGCTTTCTGTCTAGGCGTGTCCGAACTTCGGTCCGAACATCAATGTTCGGACACGCCACGTTAAATTTCTCGGGTTTTTCCAAACTAGCTTGTGTCCGAACTTCAAAGTCCGGACACAAGTTCGGACGCCATTGGTTTTCAGCCTTTTAACTCTCGACTTGTGTCCGAACATCAATGTCCGGACACAAGTTCGGACTTTCGGATTTCTGCAGTCTATTTCTCTTCGGCTTGTGTCCGAACTTACCATGTCCGGACACAAGTTCGGACCAGCACCGTTTTGCTCTTTTGGGACTCGTTTGAAGTCCGTTTTTGTTGCCGTTTGCGCCATTAGATTTGTATTTTCATAAGCTATGTTTTGAGGTAAAAATCCAGGGTGTTACAAGGTGGTATCAGAGCTTTGTTTTTGAATAAGATAAAACTTGAGTAAACCGGATTAATAATGTGGGGATAAGCCGTTTGGGGAAGTCATGATGGATTATGTGTTATTTGTAAGCTGTTGAGTTACATTGGGCATTTGAGTGTGATGTTTGGAGATTATACAGGGACTGCTGCTTATTATCCAATTGTGGTATTGTATTATACTTGTTATTTGCGATATGGTACTATCTGAGTTATCTAACCATGGATTGGGGTAGTGAGATTGTAGTGTAATTAGAAGGGGATTGTTATGGGGAATTTAAGATCCTTTGAAATTCTTGACTCATAACCAGGAGTCCACCTTGAGTAGGGTAGACTGGCAGACCGACTGAATTTCCCCTACAACACCAGAAGTAGAAGCGGAAGGACTACTATGGCAGGCAACGATCCAATGAGACAGCTCCAGGAGCTCGCTTTGAATCTGGGGCAGATTGTGCAACGCCAAGCCCAGCGAGACCATGTGCCAGAAGACTACACAAAGAGAATTGCCCACCTGAAGCCAACTGCCTTCAAGGGGGAGGAGGACCCAGTACTGCTAGAGGATTGGCTGCGTGAATTTGACAAGATCTTTGAGGCGGTCAACTGCCCTGCCAACAGGAGAGTCAACGCCGCCGTGTATTACTTCAAGAGCGAGGCTGACATCTGGTGGTCTGCCAACAGGGATGCTCTTCTGGCGGGACCTGACTTTGGATGGGAGGCACTGAAGGAGGCCATGCGAAGGCGATTCTACCCTGAGCATGTTCGGATGCAGAAATACCTGGAGTTCTCTGAGCTCAAACAGCAGGCCCGGAGCGTGAAGGAGTACCACTCCAAGTTCTTAGAGTTGGCGAGGTTCGCACCGACGATGGTCCCTGATGAGGCATCAAAGGTGCAGAGATTTGTGGGGGGACTCAACTGGAGTCTCCAGGAGGCCTTGAGCGTGCTGACGATACCCACCCTCCAGGATGCATATGGAAAGGCTGCTAACCTGTATAGGGTGCAGCAGAAGAGGAGGGAGGTACAGGCGGGCCAGAAGAGGAAGATGGAGGACGGGGAAGAGTCCCGGAGTCGGGATGACCGACATCAGAGGCCCCATCAGGACAAGAGGTGGAGGCCTAACACAGGGGATGGGAGGAGATTCGATGGGAACCAGAGGAATGACCAGAGGCGGAATGATAGGCCCCAGGGGCAGGCTCAGAGGGCAGAATTCATGCATAACAGGCACTTCCATTGCAGAAGGTGCCACAAGGACCACCCGGGGAAGGACTGTGAGGGGAACCTGGTGGCGTGCTTCCGGTGTGGCAGGAAGGGCCACAGAGCTTTTGAGTGCTTCCAGGATCCCCAGGGAGGCTTTCAGCAGAGAGGAAATGGCGGAGACCGGACCTACAGACCAGCAGACCCCCAGTCTCGAGGTAGAGACCAGCATCAGGCCCAGAATCAGCGAGGGAATGCTCCCCAGCATGGCAATGGCGGGGGTGGAAATGGAGGTAATCGAGGCCCAGGGGAGAACCGAGACAATGGTAGAGCTCCTGGGAGGATCAATGTTATGAGCCGGGCCGAGGCAGAGGCTGAAGCAGAGGTGTTAGCAGGTACCTTTTCTGTTCATGGTACTTCAGCTCATGTTTTGTTCGATACTGGAGCTTCATATTCTTTCATTTCTGAGGAATTTGCTAAGAAATTGGGTCTAGAAACTTGTAAGACTTCTACCATAGCAGTATCTATACCCTCGGGGCGGGTTATTTCTTGTAATGCTGTATTGAAAGATGTGGGGATAGACATAAAGGGGGAAATATTTGTAATTGACCTGATCCAGTTCGTCCTCCCCGACTTCGATATTATTCTGGGGATGGACTGGCTAAGCAAGTATAAGGGGAAGATCGATTGTGGAGAGCAGAAGATCGTCCTGAGAGGACCAACGGGCCGAAGAGTCTCCTACAGTAGCGTGGAGAAGACACCGGGAGTAAAGATAGTTTCAGCCATGTCAATTCTCTCCCAAGTGAAGAAGGGACAGCAGGCATATCTCTGCCATGTCCAGGATTTGAGACAAGCGCCGAGTCCATTAGAAGAGATTCGGGTGGTGAAGGAGTTCCCTGACGTCTTTCCAGATGAGATTCCGGGTATGCCGCCAGACAGGGAGGTAGAGTTCAGCGTAGACCTTGTGCCAGGAGCAGCGCCTATCTCTAAGGCCCCATACCGTATGGCGCCATCAGAATTGAAGGAACTGAAAGTTCAGTTGGGAGTTATTGGAGAAGGGGTACATTCGCCCGAGTGTATCACCATGGGGAGCTCCTGTCTTGTTCGTAAAGAAGAAGAAGGATGGGAGCATGAGGCTGTGCATAGACTACCGAGAGCTGAACCAGATTACAGTGAAGAACCGGTATCCCTTGCCCAGAATCGATGACCTTTTCGACCAGCTTCAGGGTGCAGGAGTCTTCTCCAAGATAGACCTGAGGTCGGGGTACCACCAGTTACGTGTTGCAGAGAAGGATATCCCGAAGACGGCCTTCAGGACCAGATATGGGCATTTTGAGTTTCTGGTGATGCCCTTCGGATTGACGAACGCGCCGGCAGTCTTCATGGACCTCATGAACCGGATCTTTAATCCCTTTCTAGACCGGTTCGTGGTGGTTTTTATAGACGACATCCTCATCTACTCTAAGGATGAGGAAGAGCACGAGGAGCACCTGAGATCAGTATTGCAGATTTTGAGAGAGCAGCAGCTTTACGCCAAACTGACCAAGTGTGATTTCTGGTTGGACCGAGTGGCATTCCTAGGCCACATCGTCACCAAAGAAGGAATTTCAGTGGATCCGGCCAAGATCCAAGCAGTGAAAGAGTGGCCAACACCGAGTAATCTGACGGAGGTTCGTAGCTTCTTGGGTCTAGCGGGGTACTACAGACGTTTCGTGAAGGATTTCTCGAAGATAGCTAGACCGCTCACGAATCTCATGAAGAAAGTAACCAAGTTTCAGTGGGATGACGACTGTGAGAAAGCATTTCAGACATTGAAGGAAAGGTTAACCACAGCCCCAGTGTTGACCTTGCCTTCGGGGACAGACGGGTTTGAGGTTTTCAGCGACGCATCCAAGTATGGCTTGGGATGTGTCTTGATGCAGCACGGGAAAGTCATAGCCTACGCATCGAGACAACTGAAGGAGTACGAGACCAGATACCCGACGCACGACCTAGAGCTTGCAGCAGTAGTCTTCGCCCTGAAGATTTGGAGACACTACTTGTATGGAGTTTCCTGCAAGATCTACACCGACCACAAGAGCCTCAAGTACATTTTCACTCAGAAGGAACTAAATATGAGGCAAAGGAGATGGTTGGAGCTGATCAAGGATTATGACCTAGAGATTTTATACCATGAAGGGAAGTCTAACCTAGTGGCCGATGCACTGAGTAGGAAGAAAAGTCATTCTGTGAATTCGATGTGGGTTCTTCCAGACGAGTTAGTCCGCGAATTTGAGAAGCTGAACTTGGAGGTGATGGAGGCGGGAGGAGTAGAGCGTGAGGTGAGGTTGTGCCACATGAGTGTCTCCTTCGACATCTATGGAGAGATACTCAAAGGACAGCCTGGTGATGCGAAGTTAGAGCGCATCAAGGAGAGGATGAAGGAAGGGAAAGCTGAGGGGTTTGAGACGCACAGTGACGGCGGTCTGAGATTTAGAGGCCGATGGTGTGTACCTCAGGGGTGCGTGGAGGTAAAGGAGAGACTGATGAGGGAGGCTCATAATACTCCCTATTCAGTTCACCCTGGCGGTGATAAGTTGTATAAGGATCTAAAGAAGATGTTTTGGTGGCCGAATATGAAGAGAGAAGTTGCAGAGTTTGTGTCGAAGTGCCTTACCTGCCAGAAGGTCAAATTCGAACACAAGAGGATGGGAGGTTTACTGCAGCCGTTGGAGGTTCCAAAGTGGAAGTGGGACTCCATCTCTATGGACTTTGTGATGGGTTTACCACCAGCGAAAGGAGGAGTCAACCAGATTTGGGTAATTGTGGACCGACTCACTAAGTCTGCACGGTTCATACCTATGAAGAAGACGTGGTCCATGAGCCAGTTGGTGGATGCTTACATCAGAAATGTGGTGAGATATCACGGGGTACCTGAAACCATTATTTCAGACAGAGACTCGAGGTTTTTAGCCCATTTCTGGCAGCAATTCCAGAAGGCGATGGGTACCAAGTTGAAGTTGAGTACTGCGTTTCATCCAGCCACTGATGGTCAGACCGAGAGAACCATCCAGACCTTGGAGGACATGCTTCGTGCATGTGTGATGGATTTTCAGGGTTCGTGGGTTGATATGCTACACCTGATAGAGTTTTCTTATAACAACAGTTACCACTCCAGCATCAAGATGGCTCCTTATGAGGCTTTGTATGGGAGAAAGTGTAGAACACCGTTATGTTGGAGCGACATTAGTGAGACTGTTGTTTTGGGGCCCCAGTTGATTGAAGAGACTATGGAACAAGTCCGGGTGATTCAGAGACGAATGAAAGCAGCCCAGGACAGGCAGAAGTCCTATGCCGATCTCAAGCGCAGACCAGAGGAATTCGAGGTGGGAGATAAAGTTTTCTTGAAAGTATCTCCTATGAGAGGAGTAACCAGGTTCGGGAAGAAAGGGAAGCTCAGCCCCAAGTTCGTTGGACCCTATGAGATCTTGGAGAGGGTTGGAGAAGTGGCATACCGGCTAGCACTTCCTTGTGAACTGGAGAAAGTTCACAACGTCTTCCATGTTTCCCAGCTGAAGCGGTATGTTCCCGATCCTTTGCATGTGTTGCAGCCAGAGGTTTTGGAGCTTGAGCAGAATCTATCCTATGAGGAGTACCCCATCAGGGTTATGGACACTAAGACCAGGGAGACACGATCGAAGTCCATCCGTATGGTCAAGGTCTTATGGTCTAATCATGGAACCGAAGAGGCTACATGGGAGGTAGAGGAGGAAATGAGAAAGAAATACCCACAGCTCTTCGATCAGGTAACCACTCGAGACAGTAACTCAGTTAGCAGTTTTCGCATTATGGATGAGTTTTAGCTTCGAGGGCGAAGCTTTCTTTTAAGGGGGATGAGATGAAATACCCGGGAATTTTAAGTTAGGAATATGATAATATATAGTCAGAATAATAAGTCCGAGTTTATAATATAGTGGCCCAGGGAAACCAACGATATTCCTATATTAACTTATTTCCTCTTCCTAGAACTTTCCTCCTCACTTTTATTCATTTAAAATACATGGAGTTCTAATTCAAAGTGATTTGCTCTTGGTACTTAATTAATTTCTAGACCTCAATTCTGATTTTACTTCCTATTAGTAATTTATCTCTAATTACAGAGTTCAAATCCCTTTTGACTTCTTCAAGTTAATTTATATATATATTTTGTTATTAGTATTCTAGAACTCTCTCTAACGCAATTATAATTCCCTTACTAGTATTATTGTTTTACTTTAATTAATTTATTTCAATCTCCTTCCTACTTCCAAGTAAATGTTATTTAATTATCTTCCTAGATTTTCTACTCCTTCCTCATCTTGTTAACAATCTACTTTCTCAGCAATATTCAAACTAGGAAACTATTTCTGAATTTCAAAAGAATGTTGTTAGAGATTTTATTTTTTTTTTCCTTCCCGATATTCTCAACGTTAAGTTGTTGCATAGGTTTCCTAAAAACATTTTGCAATGTGAAGTATTTGTTTTTGATTTCCTTTTCTGAGTTATTTGTATTTCGTAATTATTTACCCCTTTTTTAAAATAGAAATCATTACCTTGTTTGACAATTTCAATTTCCTTTATTCCTATAATTTACTTATTTATATAACAACCTTCCCCTCTACGGTCTACCATCATCACGACGCTTCTACCTTCTGTTCTACTAAAAACTTATTCACGTATCTTCTTCCTTGAGTTCTTTTATTCGCGTTCTCAATTCTACCTTCGGCGTTATTCATTCCACCCTTGCTGGATCGTTTTCCTTGGTGCCAATTAGGAGCTTTGTTGGGTAATGTATTCTACTTAGCTACTTAGTTATTTATTCGTTGTTCGGTGGATCCTGATTGTTAATTCTGATTACCTAGACGCCGATTACATCGACGAGTGCTATCAATAGTCCGGAGCAGTTGGGTTCTTGAGGGAATTGGTTGTTCCAGGTAAATTCTATGCTCAATGGTTTTGATTGTGGTTTTGCGAAATCTTGGAAAAGGGTTTGTTGTGTTTTATCTCGGTTGTGGTTTGAGGATTTGGAATTGAGAAATTGAATTGAGGTTGTGGTATTTCAATAATGGCTTTGGGGAGTCTTTCACAGGATGTTGTTATTGTTTGGGAGCCCATAGGTGCTCCCCATTATTGATATTATTTGCGCTGCACACATTGTTGCAGTTAAGCTCTATGATCTACTCTATGTTACTGCTGTTTCATAGGGGGTGTGCACACTTAAGGACTTAGGGTGAGGTGGTTGTTTGACGGTCCCATAGGTGACTGTCCTGGAATTGTGGTTTGGGGTCCCATAGGTGACCCCGTGTTTGGAATTATGGTTATTACTTCCTGTTGAGAGCTCCCTACTGTGGTTTCGGTATTGAAATACTTTTCTGGAGATTCATTAACTATTCAGTAACCTACCTTCTCATCTGATTGTTAAAGGCAAATGTGTTCTAAAATGTATTTTACAGTTGAGGTGGAATTTACTCAGTTTTTCTGATTTGTGCGATCCTTTCTGTGTTTCTGTCTATGTTTTATGATCGCAGGTATGAATGACTAGCTGAGGGAAACGGGACCGCGAATCACATAGTTTAGGACCACGTAATGATTAAGCAATATCTTGAATTTTAATGTTTTAGAGATGTTGTTATGTTCTCAAGGTTTTCATACATTAACGTTATTTTGCTTCCGCATAAATTGAAGTTGACTTTGGTTTTAATGTTGTTTAGTTCATCAGCCTGAGCACCCATGGGTATTGGGTGTGGCGGTAATGCCCTGGATATTTTGAGATCCGCTGCTATATTGAAGGTTATGTTCATTTTGGTTTTGGTTAACTGAATTTCCGCTATTGTTTATGAATCAGTTTTGTTGAGGTTGAGCTTTGAGTTAAGTATTTGCCAATGGTCTTAACTGTTCAAAAGTTCCTTATATTGTCATGGTGTTTTATGTAAGAGTTTATGATGGTTTTTGGCTCTTGGTTACGTTTTGGGAACTGTACTGAAGGACCTGTCCGAACGTCCGTCCGGACATCGATGTTCGGACAGGCCCCGAATGTCTTAAAAGCTTTCTGTCT
This sequence comes from Limonium bicolor, assembly GCA_023374045.1. Taxonomy (NCBI): domain Eukaryota; kingdom Viridiplantae; phylum Streptophyta; class Magnoliopsida; order Caryophyllales; family Plumbaginaceae; genus Limonium; species Limonium bicolor. Next base: position 195,498,211 of record CM041776.1, on the reverse strand, counting down.
AGGCGTGTCCGAACTTCGGTCCGAACATCAATGTTCGGACACGCCACGTTAAATTTCTCGGTTTTTCCAAACTAGCTTGTGTCCGAACTTCAAAGTCCGGACACAAGTTCGGACGCCATTGGTTTTCAGCCCTTTTAACTCTCGACTTGTGTCCGAACATCAATGTCCGGACACAAGTTCGGACTTTCGGATTTCTGCAGTCTATTTCTCTTCGGCTTGTGTCCGAACTTACCATGTCCGGACACAAGTTCGGACCAGCACCGTTTTGCTCTTTTGGGACTCGTTTGAAGTCCGTTTTTTTTGCCGTTTGCGCCATTAGATTTGTATTTTCATAAGCTATGTTTTGAGGTAAAAATCCAGGGTGTTACAATTTTTTCCCTGGCAGTACCCTTAACCAAGCCCATTGTTTGTCAGTCAAGACCCGACCGTAGACCACCACCTCAGGTGAATGTTTGACAAAGTGGGGTGGCCTCAAGAGAATAGCGTGCAGCCTATTCCCCTGTGGTAACCTGGGCCCGCGCCCCACACCTCTCCGGATCGATCTATAACCCTGTTGGACTGAGTCATCTTTGAGGACATTTGCATTACCACCTTACGTAAGACTTCTGTGCATATGTTCTCTTTCTCCTGGCTTCAGGCCCAATGTCTGCACTCGATAACATCACCTCTTTTAGCCCAAATAAAACATTTAAGGGGTTTTCATGGTCCAAATACTTCGTACACCCCAAAACGGAAAAAATCCTCTAAAGTTGATTCTGTTACAAGCCTGATCTTGCAAAGCCCACTCGTAGGAACAACGAATCTTGTAACCCAAAAGTGTGGTCTAGAGCGGACTCTCCCAAAATTTCGGATCCGGCATTCATTGCAGCGCGCTAGTCTTCAGCCTGAGTTCCTAAGTTTAGTCCCGGTCTCACTCCCGCAATGCTGACTTATCTTTCTGCTTGAAACAGGCAGCACCCCTTACAGCTAGGATGTCGTCTGAAGTTAACGATCGAAGCGCCCTGCTCGCGGATTTGATAGGGAAACTAGCTGAGTTAGAATTTGTCCACAGAAGTGCTTTGGAGGAGCTAAGCTCAGGTTCGTGTCGGCTGCAAGGGAAGCGAGAGCCCTCATTCATGCTCTCGGGAAAATCATCCCATTAGATCTGGCCCCCGGTGAGGACGGGATCGAGCCACCGGAGAATCAGGGGCTGCAATAAGGGCAGGCCGCACAGATGCCCATTGTGGATCTACAGCAGCCGCAGAGTCAGATTCTGAGAATACTTCTAGGGCGGGTTTTAGTTCAACTTAAAGCCCCGCGGTTTCGTGGGCGGTGTCTGGGGGCATATCCCGAACGGTTCTGCTGCCGTTTCCACCTACTCACAGGCCACTCCACAGATGATTGTCGTAATCTGAGGTCTAAAATTTTGTTATTGGCCCAAGAAGGAAAAATCCAGACTGTAACCCCGGAACCGGAGCTTCCCCACAAACTGAAAGGGAATTCACACCCATTGGTTGTCCCTTAAGCCAGGCCTTTGAGGAGCTGCAGGATGAAGGGCTAATACAACCGCTCATTCCTCGCCATGGAGAGACACGAAAGGGGAATAGGCTCAGTCAATTTTGCAGGTACCATCAGCTAGCGGGACATGATACTAATGATTGCAAAGCACTGGAACATCGGATCCAGGACCTCATCGATCAGGGGTATCAGCGTTTGGATGACCTCGAGACCCCAGAGTCCGAAGTTCAGTGCGCGGCCTTTACTGTTTTCTGGGATGACAAAACCAGCACGAGGGGCAGGACGGAAGCCCACGTCCACGGTCAGCTTTGTCCCAGCAAATGCTCACATTACTCGGTCAGGCAAGCATTACGGGTCGCCTGAAAAGCCATCAGAGGGGGAAGAGCGAATGCCGTCTTCCCCGGTGGCTGAAGAAATTCCAGGTGAACGAGAACTGCATCAGAAGCTGAAGGCAACAACTATCCCATGGCCATCTGGTCTTTACTTACGATCTCGCCAGAACACCGACGGGCCATTGCCAGACATTTGGGTGGGCCAGAGGAGAGTTTGGCCCCGGAAAGAATGGTCGCAGCACTTTGGCAGAAGCAGGAAGAGGAGATCAGTTTTCACGATAACGAGATCTCCGAGCACTCGGGAAAAGCATTGTATATTACTGTTTGGTGCGGGGCCTTCAAGGTCCCAAAAGTTCTCATTGACACAGGAGCAGATGTTAGCATCTGCCCTCTGAAAGTGGCAGAGGGTATGGGTTATGACAAATTTGAGTCCTGCCAAATAGTGTTACGGGGGTATGATGATAACCCGAGGCATGTATTCGGCCTATTGGATCTTCCACTTAAGTTTGGGACGGTTGTTCATCAGTGAAGTTCTTGGTTCTGCAAATTCCCCATTCTTTCAACCTGATTCTGGGACGGGATTTCCTTCAAGATTTGAAGGCCGTCCCTTCTACGGTGCATCAATGTTTGAAGTTCAAAAGGGACGGGAAGGTTCATATCGTTAGGGGTGAACCACATCAGAAGGAGGTGCCTGTTTGCATGGTTGAAGAGGAGGGCTCGTCCCATCTGAGCAGGTTCAGTGTTGTTCCGGAGCAGTCCGACCCAACTTCTCTTCGGAACTCAAGGTTGGGCCAGGGAAGGTTATCATGGAGAAGTATGGTTATCAAGAGGGTAAGGGCCTTGGCAAGGATCTCCAAGGAATCCCAGACGTTCTATCTCTGGCAGCGAATCCTGGTCGTCAAGGACTTGGGTACGGTAAAAGCAACGGAGGAGAAAGCGATGCCTGATTGGATGTTCCTTGAAGAATAGGTCATTGGATTAGGGGTAGTTAGTCATTTACTACTTCCGCTTTGAGGTCATTCGGGGTCTTTATTATTTTTCCTTTAGTTGTTTTGCGTAGCATTTGTTTCGTCGTTTTTCTTTTAGTTCTTTAGCTAGTTTAGTTGTTTTCTCCCTTTTAGATGGTACTCATTGTCGTTGTTACTTCTTTTTGATCAATAAAAATTTCTTCTGTGATTCGTGTTCTAATGAGTATACTTCCGTTCATATAAAAAAAAAAACAAAATATAAATCACTCAGCAATCACCCCCATCACTACTCACCTCCATTGTTTTACCACCACACGTGCAGTCACCCTCCACAAATAACTTGGGCATTCTAAGGTCTGTCAAGAAACCCCGCAACAATACTGGGGGCAATCTGAGTTAAGGAACGATAATGTTTATTTCCTTTGTTTAAATGCGCAAACAAGTCTCTGAATGAACGTTTCGCGAGAGTGCCTTGAGCGGTAAAACAAGAACGAAAGAGCGTGTCACTTTTACACGGCTCCAGAGAGGTCACATTCAAAGTGAGGCAAATGGCATGACTCCGATCGAAGGAGATAATTTGTAAACTTACGCTTAAACCTGTGAAAAGTAACAAAGAACGGATACACAACTATTAGGAATGACGAAGCACCTAGGTACAACACCACACAACCAAAAGCTTGTGAACCCCACATTAAACCATAGGCACCCCCGTTGAGCTTTTCATATATGACCTCTTTTACAACACTACGAACTCCACAAAATAAGCCAGCCAGTGATGAATAACCAATCCGGTGACCAAAGGAAGCAAGGAGCCCGACTCTTGAACAACAACTTCACAAGTCCAAAGAAGCAAAACCGCTACCAGCATGACAAAGCGATCCGCAAATGGTCCCAAAAGTGACACAGGATCCAAATGAGCCAACATCAAAAAAGCTCTCAAAAGTTCAAAACCGGAAACACAAGAAGAACCCCGAGAGAAAAGAAATCCAAAGAAAGGCAAACCTGAAAAGCCTTGAAGAAACCCAAAATTGGAAGAAGGAGAAAGGATGCAAGGAACAATTCAAAAATCCAGAGTTCCAAGCGAAGTCATCACGAAGTAGCCAGAACGACTTCAGGACAAAGAAAGCAAGTCCGAGAGAAGGTGCAAGTTGCAGCTTTGGTCACCCTTATAGCTCCACATATCCTAACATTCCTCCATCGTCCCATTGTCTTTCATTACACCCTATAGCCATGTTATAAGCTCAAAAGACTTCCGACTTAGTAGTTGTGTATCCAATCACGTGAAAGTAACAGGTTGAACGCGTAAATTGAACAAATGTCAAATTCAATGGTTGAGATGTCTTGACCCAAAAGGAGAGTACGAGCGCAAGCATCAAATACTTTGAGTGTAGATAGAAAGCACCACATCAAGATAAACCCTGACCTTGTGAGAGTGACACTTGTTTTTGTGCAGTTAATCAAAGAAAATGCTGGGGGCAATCGATCGTTCCGATCAATTGCCATAAAATCCTAAAAAACTCGGATTGCCTTAAGGAAAATTACTGGGGGCAATTGTTGGTCCCAACAATTGCAACAAAGACACCGATTGAGTCCCAAAAATCCAAAACCCAAAGGGTCAAACCCTCTTCATATCACCCAGGCCCGTCCTAAGCCCTACCTCCACATCAAATTCCTCAGGCCCGTCCTAAGCCCTACCTCCACATCAAATTTCCGCAGGCCCGTCTTGAGCCTTACCTTCACACTCAAACATCCGCAGGCCTGTCCTAAGCCCTACCTTCACACTCAAACACCCGCAGGCCCGTCTGGAGCCTTACCTTCATACTCAAACATCCACAGGCCCATCTTGAGCCCTACCTTCTCTAGGTTCGACATAAACCCTAATCCTTCTACATCCTTTTGGACCCACCATACACTTGGCTCACTTTCACTTAGATCCAACCTTTAGGCTCGTCATAAGACCTAGAACCATCCTTTAGGCTTGTCATAAGACCTAGAACCATCCTTTAGGCTCGTCATAAGACCTAGAACCATCCTTTAGGCTCGTCATAAGACCTAGATCCCACTTTTTGGCTCGTCATAAGACCTAGAACCTCCCTTTAGGCTCGTCATAAGACCTAGTTGCATTCCCTTAGGCTCGTAGTAAGACCTAGCATTACCTTTAGCTTACCCACTCTCATCAAATACATTGCATTCATCTCATTCATATAGGCTCGTCATAAGACCTAGTTGCATTATCCAGGCGCGTCACAAGACCTGGCGACAGAAAGTTGGCGAGGTGATGGCAATAAATCCTCCTTTTGCAATGTCAACTTATTTTTGGGATCAACGAATGGTGGGCAAAGGCAATAAGTCCCCAGGGTTTTTACCAGGAGTTATCCCTGCACACCGGCTTGGGGGGCGATGGCAATAAGTCCACATTGGGTCCAGCCAGGAGCATTAGCACGGGTTTCGGTCCCCCTGAAGCATCCGAGCATCATCATCAGCATCAACAACATCGGCATTATCATCAGCATCAGCATCATTTGCATCATTAGCATTTCAGCATTCTTGCATTTGCATCCAGTTTTCACATTCTAGGTAGTCAACGCCTTAGAATAGCTTGACATCATTTTCATCACTTTAGGTGGTCAGCGCCTTAGAATAGCTCGACAACATATCATCATTTCAGGTAGTCAACGCCTTAGAATAGCTTGACATCATTATTACCTTTAGGTAGTCAGCGCCTTAGAATAGCTCGACAGCATATCATCATTTTAGGTAGTCAACGCCTTAGAATAGCTTGACATCGTATCATCTTATAGGTAGTCGGCACCTTAGAATAGTCTGACATTACATCATTATTACCTTTAGGTAGTCAGCGCCTTAGAATAGCTCGACAGCATATCATCATTTTAGGTAGTCAACGCCTTAGAATAGCTTGACATCGTATCATCCTTATAGGTAGTCGGCACCTTAGAATAGTCTGACATTACCTCATTATTACCTTTAGGTAGTCAGCGCCTGAAAAAGCTCAACAATGCTTTGTAGCTTAGGTAGTCAGCGCCTCCGAATTGCTGGGCATCGTTAAGCCGTTTTCACACAACGTGGAGGATTCTGTGGAGTCCAAAATTTTGGGGCACCACTCAAGCATCAACCAGACTTTTCACATTCGTTACAAAGTCCAGTTGACGGGGGGCAATCTGTTATACCCAAATTTTGACCCCCTGGTTAAGGTCTACGAGGTTGTGAGAGCCATCTCCATCAAACAGTAAGAGACTCGGCCCGATCGGCGTGTTCCAGGGCCAGAGGAGTAGTTTCGTCATTGTCAGGGGCGTTTTCGTAATTTTTAGGGCTTCTGAGTTCTCCTATAGGCTTTCTCTCTCCTCCAAGGGTGCCCAAATCAGCTCGAAATGCTTTGATATTTTAACCCATGATAGAGGATGACACTTTAAGCATAATGGCGTTGGAATTTTGATTTTTCGAATTTCCAATAATTTTCTAGCAATTTCTGACTGAATCTGACGAGAAATTCAATTTAAAAATGCTCCAGCATTTAAAAAATTCGTTTCCACCTCAGAAAATTCATAATATCCATTCTTGACATGTGGTTAAAATTTCATAGCAAAATTCCTTTGGAAGTTACTTAGTTAAAATATCGAAAAATCTTACTTTTACTAGATTTTCTTTATCTTTAAGAAAGTCTATATAAAGGGATAGGTTTTTGGATAAAATCAGAACCTCACATACTCAAGAACCCTAGAGAGTCAGAAAAGGCAGCTTCCTCTCTCTCTCTCACGTTTTCCAACACCCGGCCACCCAAATCATACCGAAAATCCCCCGAAACCACTATCTAAACACGTTTTCCGATCCCCAAAGCACAAATAATCATCAAAACCCCACAAAAACACCACCAAAACGTGAAGAACAGCAAGAACACCAACAACCAGAAGCTTGGTTCGAAGTCCTTTCGGGTCTACCATCAACGAGCACTCGACGAATCCGGTGTGAAGAAACGTTGTGAATCCGAAGGTAAAACAGGTAGAAACTCAGCTTCCCTAATTCTCCACGGTCTTATCTGTCTTGCCTCGAAATTTGAGCTCAAACTAACCTTCGTGGGCTTCTGTATTGCTGTTTGTTTAAGCCTCTGTCAGATAACTTGTTTGCTAAGTTTCGTGCTTAATTCGAATTCAAATTGAAAACTTTCAATCACTAACGTCTTGTACATCTTTCAGGCTACACACCCATAAAATTTGAGCTCAAAACACCCTCGGGAACCTTCTGAAAACCCCTGTCCGTGGGTGGTCCGTGACCTCGGACATATGGTCCGGGACCTCGGACGCGTTGTCCGAGACCACGGACACCCACGGATGGCGGCGGGATTTTAAAAATTCAAAATTTAGGTTTTTCTAATGATGTCCGGGCCCACGGACAGCCTGTCCGTGGCCCCGGACTTTGCAAATTTTTGTTTTCCTTAAATTTCGACTTTTCTGTGTATTTAGGTTAACTGTGGTCCGTGTTTTCGGACATTAGGTCCGTGGCTACGGACGGAAATGAAATTTGACCCAATTCTACCTCCGAAACCCTAGTTTAGGTAATTTCACTTTTCACTTTAATTTTCTGTCAAAAAATGCTAAAAACACAAAAAACAGAAGCACCGCACTTAGGTTAAAAAGCAACTTTGTAAAAAGCCGTAATTAAACCAAGTAGATGAAAAACGACCTAGGAGGGGTAATGAAAGTAATTGAACCCTAATTAAGTCGATATCAAGCCCCCGAACCCGAACTCTCCTTTCCTAATTTGATCTAGGTTAAAATTAGGTGGCGACTCGTAATAGGTTCCAGTGAGCTAGCTTAGGTTTTAATAATTTTGTTATATGACATAGTTATTAATCTCAGGCTATAAGTGGACCTAAACCCGATTAGATCCTAATCAACTTTAATCAACATAGGATAGGGGTTTCAAATCGAGGCTCACAGATGTCTAAGCAGTGTCTCATAGAAAGATGACGCCAATAAGGTAGTTCCCAAAAGATAGAACACTTTTTCCAAATGTTTTTCGGGCGGTTTTGATGTGTTTTCCAAATACATTGCAATGTCCTTAACCTTTTCGTACACTTCCTCAGAGCTCAGAGGTAGACGGGCCACACGAGTTTCGGCTTGACCATTGAACAACTTTCTCTTCGTTACTCGATAAGGGTGATCTTCGGGGAGAAGACGTCGATGACACATATAAACATTCTTCCCACAATGTTTTAAACAGTCCGAACAAGTGTCTTCCTCGCAATGGGACATGCAAATGTTCCTTTATCCGTGTAACCGTACAAGTTCTCATACGCAGGGAAGTCATTGACGGTACAGAACAACAAAGCCTTGAGCGTGAAATTCTCTCTTGCATAAGCATCATATACCACGGTCCCCTCATTCCACAATAGCTTCAGATCGTCGATCAGAGGGGCAAGGTACACTCAATGCTATTACCTGGCTGCTTGGGACCAGATATCAGGAGAGATAACATGATGTACTTTCGTTTCATACACAACCATGAGGGCAAATTGTAGATCACTAGCAGAACAGGCCATGTACTGTGTTGACTACTCATGTGCCGTATGGGTTCATTCCATCAGTACATAACCCAAGCCTCAGATTCCTATCTTCATGTCCGAAAGTTCTTTGTACCGTCTATTGATGTTTCTCCACTGAGGCCCATCTGCTGGATGTCTTAGTTTCTCATCACTCTTTCAACCCTCTGCATGCCATCGTAAGTTCTTTGCATCTTTCGGATTCGCAAACAACCGTTTGAATCTGGGTATAATCGGCAAATACCAAACAAGTTTTGCTGGAGGGCTTTTTTCTGAACGGAGGAGTACTTACCATCTTTATGCTTATACCGGGACAACGAACATTTCGGGCAATTGTCCAGATGTTCGTATTCACCCCTGTACAACAAACAGTTGTTTGGACACGCGTGAATTTTTTTGTACTCTACTCCTGTAACACCCCAACTCAATCCAAATGTGGTCTCGCAACTTAACAGCATATATATATATATACATGTCACAGCGGAATTCTTTTACACTCCAGGACCTTGCCACTGTCTGACTATAGAATATACCGAACATTAGTACATAACAACCTTAACCAATACATATTCTTCTTACAATCCTCTCACATCCTATACATCTTACTAACTCGATTGCCATACGAGTGTACAAGCACAACTTGTAGGCCACACTTAATCCTTAACACTGTATCCTCTTCTTACTCCCGCGACGGCCGCCACCTGATCTACACCTATGTAGTAAAAACAGCCCCCAAAGGGGTCAGCACGAATACTGGTACGATCCTCTCATGGCCCCCAAGCTAACGTGGCTATGACGACTAATTGTCGATAGCATGGAGGTTGATTAGATGCAACAACAATAGTAGTGCAGTAAACAACAAACCAACAATGAACAATCAAAGTTCACACACATGAGCGACTTAAATGCGTTCCCTTAATTAGAGAGTTAATCATTTAACTCCTTAAGTTATGTTTCCTCTTAATCTTAGTCCACCTTATCTTACCTCAATCTTAATCTTATCTTAATCTTAGACAACCACCATTTAATAAGGAGTGGATGTAGCTTATCTTAGTCTTAATAATACAAACCATCCTTTAAAGAGGAATGGTTGCAACTTATCTTAACCTTACCTTATGTATGCCAACCGTTCTCTCATTGGGAACAGGTTAGCCCTTAGTTTGTTGTTTACTTTTGTAGGGCCTGGTTAACCCTAGCCAGCAGCAGGACACTTACCGGCAATAAACAACATTCTTAAATTGTTGGGATGTAGGCTTGATCCCCCCACGCCATCTTAAAGCCACCCTACCTTGGACTGGATGTCCAATGTAGCCGAGCCAGCCAACCGACCCAAGGCTACTAGTCCGAGGACTAGTCCTTAATCGGAAGTCGAATCTGCTATAGATCCGACCCCCTTTCCTTAGCATGCATGACCGGAGATCGTTCCCGGGGTTCCTCACTCAAGTTCCAGTTAGTAGTAGTCTCAAGACCATGTTTGTTGGTTAACCTCTTTCGGTTTATATCGTCCTATATTAGGGAGCGTTCCTTAGTCTCACTCATTTCCTTACTAAACGTTGGTTAGTAAGTTCTCACGGTATGTGTTGTTAGTTTTCAAACATCACACAACAATACAATAAATATAATATTCCGGTTGCGTGCTTTATCTTGTTTAGTGAGCACAGAAAAACAATAGCACAAGCCGAGGGACACCTCGTTAGCAAGCAGTCACAAGAAGAACTGTACCGTTCACCGTTGGTCGTTCGTTGTTTACTCTCTTCCGGAGTCCAAATTCCCAAGTCCAAAACATTCATTCAGTTTTAGGTTGTTATCACTAACTTAATCCAACTTACTTAACTTACTTAACCCTTAATGATTCCCACCTAACACCTCTTAAGTCTTACAACTTAATCTTACAACTTAACCTTAAACTTTTAAGTTTATACATAACTTAACTTAATCCCTTAAGTTCTTAGGGTCCTAATCTTACCACCCTACCAAACGTACACCTTATTACCTATTACCATCCTTAGAATTCAATTTTTTTTTTTTTAGCTCGACCGAACTTCCGACCGACCTTACCTAAGGTCGGTCCATTCCAGAACATATTACCGCTTGAAAAATCTACCCCCGATCGACCTTGCAAGTCCGGTCCCAAGGTCGGTCCATTCCCGAGAGTTCCCCGTGGGATATTTAAGCCCGACCGAACTTGCCAAGTTCGGTCCCATGTTCGGTCGATTCCAGAGACTCAATTCCTTCACAAATTACAAGCCCGACTAAACTTGCAGTCTGGTCCCCAAGTTCGGTCGGTTCCAGAAACTTTCTCCGGCAGTGTAAACTGAGCTCGACCGACCTTGCAGGTCCGGTCCCAAGGTCGGTCGGCTCCAGAACCTTATTTCTAAATTCCCATTTGACTCCAAACTTCTCCACAAGTTCCCCCATGTGTCCTAATACCATTTAGGCACTTAAACTCACCTTAGAACTTCCACCAAACTCTCCAAAACAACTTCCAAAGATCTTTCTCGAACATTTACTAAATTCTTACAACAACACTCCTAACACTTGTCATATGATGTAACACCCACCTACAACGCCCCCTATCGTCTACCGAAATCGCAGCGGAAATAACCAACCAAACAATAACTATTCGCTTTGGTGTTACAACGCCGTTAACCACCCACGTGGTTAACTAGGCAGAATAATATACATTGTACCGGTCTGATGATCAGACTCCCGAGCATAGTAGCTAACATCCATATATAAACATAACCAACCATACCGAGTATTTAATTTACAATACATCTCCAAGCCATAAATCACCCATCAACGTTTAACAACAGTACCAAAATGTAATGCCTCGGGTGCACAGGCGCATCCCGGGCCTAACAACCACATATCCCAAAATTATATAACTTAGGACCTAGAGCCACTCTGCCTCTTCGATCCTCATCCTGCAATAAAATATGGAGCCCCCAAGGGGGTCAGCACCTTTGCTGGTATGGCTAACGCGCAGCCCATCGACTACCCGGGATACGCGCAAACCATTGTCATAATAACATGGCATTCATTTTAGAACATCCAACATATATTATACCATAGCATAGCAAGGGAAATTGCATAGCATCACAACTCAATACATAACACCATAAGCTCGGTCCTCACAAGGACCTTCCACCATAGTTAGTATACCATGAGAGCCTAGGGATTTTTACCCAATCCCATGTAAGCTCGTTACCATCCTCGCTACCGTCCGGTTATGTAGAACGGTTAACTTATACCAAAGGTGTGTCGGATATAGTAATCCCAAGCACACCGAAATAACATACGTATGCCCCTATGGCCCGACGTGAGTCAGTAACTAGCTTTGGATAAGCTAAGGGAAGGTAGAAACCAAATTGGAATACCACCTATACACATACACCAAGAGCCGAACCGGATATGATATCGACCCCCATCCATCACACACGCGGCCGTGGCCGGAACAACCGGACTCTCACCTCCCCGGGTTAGCACTTGTTAGTGATCACACAATGTTTTGTTAAGTCACATACAAGCAACATTTAGGTCTTGTTAGACACACCAAGGGGAAGGAGTCATAATAACACAACATCATAGTATATAACGACTGTAAGCTCTTTTCATGCCTTAATCTTATAAGGTCGTAAACACGCAGAAAACAATCAACACCCAAGCCGGTGTAAACCGTTAGGCAACAGACTGCAAGAAAACCATACCTTGGTCCTTGCCTTGTTTCGTTCCCACCTTGAGAGAATCCTATACACATTAGTAATGTCGGTTAATTATTTATTCAACAGATTGTATGACATGTTTTAATGTCTACCTCACCCTAGGTTACCTTCATTATACACCCTAGGGTTAACTACATAAGTCACATTCCTTCCTGTTTTTTTTTTTACAAGTTTAGGTCCGACCGACCTTGTCGACCGAACTTGTCCAAGTTCGGTCGATTCCAGAACACATTTCCGTCAAAATTTTCTACTCCGACCGAACTTACCAAGTCCGGTCCTATGTTCGGCCTTTTCCCCGAGAGTTTCTCCCCTTTGTAAATTTAGCCCGACCCGAACTTACCAAGTCCGGTCCTATGTTCGGTCTTTTCCCGAGAGTTTCTCCCCTTTGTAAATTTAGCCCGACCGAACTTACCAAGTCCGGTCCTGTGTTCGGTCTTTTCCAGTAACTCAATCCGTACTCAAAATACAGGCCCGACCGCCTTGCAAGTCCGGTCCCCAAGGTCGGCCTTTTCCAGAAGCCAATTCTCGCAGGGTAAACTGGGCTCGACCGAACTTGCAAGTTCGGTCGCAAGTTCGGTCTGCCCCAGACCTTTGTTTTCCTTTTTACATTCAACTCCAAACTTCACCCTTCACCCCATACCTAGTACCCCCCTAATCTCATTTGGGCACTTCAAACACACCTTAAGACGTCCTTAAACACTCATAAAACTCATTATCTAATTCCTTAAGCCTTTACTTATTCCTTCACAAAATTCCTAACACTTACAATGTTTTCTCCTAGTTTCCAAGTGGTGCTTCATACCTATGATAACTACTATCCCAAAATGCTTCTCCTTAACTTAACATCATCTCCCAAGCACCCTCTTTCACAACTAATTCCTTATCTCCTTCTTGAAACTCTTTTCCTAGTTACACTTCTCCTTGTTTTACCAAAGTTTGCCTAGGTATTTACCTAAGTCCCAAAGTGACTTTGGTACTCACTAAATCTTAAGATCATGTCTAAGTCCTTATTACACCCTAGAGTACATTCCTAGTACAATCAAAATTCCTTAAGAACATCATGAACTTCTTATTCATCTCCTACACTTTCTAACTCACCAAACCTTATGTAACCACTTAGAACTTCTTACTTCCTACCTAAATTTTGACATGGGTTCCCCTAGAACATTACTAAGCCTAAACACTTTACCTTCTCCTTTAAACACACAAGAACACCTAAATTCACCACGAACACTCTCATACACAATTTCACCAAATTTACACCACATTACATATAGTGCATAATTTAAATTGCATGGCACCTAGGCCCTTAAAATGCATGGCTCTTAGGCCCTTAAAGTGCTTAATCATAAACACTAAATTTCCACAATATATATGCCTTTAACCTGCGAATACACTCAACACACTATATGCCCTTTACTAGTCTCTTGAGAACACTTACTAAGTCATTCACCATTTGCTCTTTAGGTATTTTTAATAAGCATTTATAAGCTCATTTCTCCTAAGGCATTAAACAACATTTAAGTTAGTAGAGATTTACCTTTTTTTTCCCAAAACACTTCCTCCTTGATTCCTTACAAAACCGTATGATAATTTGATTCCTTGTCAAGTTCTAGACAATATACAAACACCATAATGAGTATTCAAGCTTTGAGCTTCATCTCATTGTAAACCCTAATTTGACATTGTTTCAAAAACATTAATGTAGTTTTTTTACCTTGATCTTTGAAGGGAGTTTGAATATATAACAAGAGAGGACTCCACCTAGTCCATGAAGAGTTGAAATGAAGCTAGAACAAAGTCACACAAAGAGCTATATCAATGTGTATTTTCGGTCAAGGTAAAAACATGGAGGAAACATGATTTTTCTTTGAGATTCCTTACCTAGAAGCAAAGGAGATCCACAATATTCAAAATACAAGCTCAAGCTCCTTCAATGGTGGAACACCTTGGCACCGAAATGGAGCTCTTGGAGTTTTGAGAAGATAGGAATGAAGAGCTTGATGAGAGGAAGAGATTGGTGGTGTTTGTTTTTGATTTGGACAAGTGAGCTTGATTTAGCAAGTGGTCAAAGGTGGAGCTCTAATGGTGGTGATGGTATTATCGTGAGAGAACAAAGAAGAAAGGAAGAAGAGAGTGGGAAACCGTGTGAGCAAGGAAAAAATGAGAGAATGAAGATTGGTTTAACTTTAGAAGATATTTGTAGTTTAAAAGCAAATAGTACATTCTTAGTCATCATTATTTACTTAACAAATTAACAACAGGGTGGCGAGTCACCAAACCTTAGAAAACCGGCCCCCTAAATATAATGAGGGTAATATAGTCTTTGTTTGTCAATTTAATTACTTATACAACATATGTTACAAAATAGCTTATAAAAGTACTATTCACCTAAACAAGGCTAAGAAGTGAAATTTTTGATTTCCCACTAATATAGCCACCCAAATGTGATACTATATAGTACACATATATATTTAAGAGTAATGATGGACATTTAGCCATTCAAAACTCATTTACAAGACAATTTTTTCAAAAATGTGCTTTAAGACTTCTTAAAGCACATTTTGTGTTTTAACTCGTTTTCAAGCTTGGTTTTCTTTGGTAATTGGTTAATATGTTCATTAGTATATAAATGAGGTCTTGGTAAGCTCATTAGGTCTTACTCAAGTTTATCCCAAGCTTAGAGCACATTTTGGCTCTTATTGACTTTAAAGCATATTGTGTTTCCTTTTGTTTAATTTGTTTACCAATGTTTCTAAGACTCTTTTTAGTCTTAATAAATCATGTTTTAATGTTTAACCAACATACCAAGGTTTGGGGTATTTCATATGATTCCTTACATTTCCAACTTGTAACCTTACCAAAACTTCAACCAACCCAAGTGTTCCCTCCTTAACAGTTTGAGCACTTCAAAAACATCATCTTCCATCTTCAATCATTTACCAAGACTTCCTCAAGTCACCTTGCATATCCATGCACAAATTCCCTCTCCTTTGACTTTTCCCACTTCTTTTATGCAGCTTACTCACTATTCTCATGATCATACCCTCCTTTACGTTCTTAGTCAATCTACAACCTTCTCCTTCAATCTTCACTCCCATAACCTAAGTCCACTCATGACCATCTAAACTAAAACCTTATTGTTCCACTACTAGCATCATCACTACTTAGACAAGCTTCCCAAGACTTTCAGTGATATATATTCCCAATTCAAACCTAAATCACCTTAAGCATTATACACCTTCTCCTTAAAACTTATGCACAAGTCTTACATTCCTCATATCATGATTTTGGTGTGTTTTTAGTACCCCGCCAATCCTCTAATTCCTCCTAGACATCTCTAGGTCATTCTAAACCTCAAGAACTCCTTAGTTAACTCATTTCATTCCACCCAATTTTCTTTTCATGCTCCCTAGTAAACCCTAGGGCATATTAACTAACTCACCACTACCACTTAAACACTTTGTTTTCTACTCAAATTTCGCCATAGCTTCTCTAGCATCTTATCATGCCCAAATGCATTGTTTTTCATTCACATCTCAACACACACATCAAGTTCTTTCTCATCATATCTCATCACCCAAACCAACTCATCACAACAAACTCAATATATTGCAATAATCTTAAATTGCATAGCACTAAAGGTTCTTAAATGACATGGCTCTTAGGCCCTTAAATAACTTAAACTTAAACACTGAATTTCCCACATAAAAAGCTTTCAAACCTGCAAATACACCCATCAATCTCATAGTAGTTTTAATGCTCTTAAATCCCTCTTAAACTTATATTTCTAACTCATTCCCATTGGCTCCTTAGTCACAAGTTCATAAGCTTGTTTAAATTCTTTTCTTAGGTTACATAACCCATTACCTAATGTAAGCCTTAGGCTACATGGTACTCATCTAAAACTCATTCCTTAAAACTTAAACCACCATTAGGTAATAATTTACCTTGTTTCTCAAGCTTATCTTATCTTCCTCCTTAGACCTTCTTCTTTGAATGAATATCGGCCACCACTTAAACTTCCTTTGCCAATGTTCTAACCAATATTCAATGACTCAAATGAGTTACTAAACAATACACTAACCTCAAGGAACGAAACCCTAGGTTAGAAACATGTTCTAAGGCATAAAAGTGGATGATTACCTTTGAAGTCTCAAGATAGACCTTGGCTTGAATGAAAGAGGACCTCCACTATCCTTGGTGAATAAACAAGCTAGAACAAGGCATAAAACATAGCCCCATGAGTAGTAAATTTTCGGCCATGTAAGGAAGTGATGGAAACTTGGTTTTTCTTACATTTTCTTTACCTTAAGAGAATGGAGAAGCTAATGAGCTCTTCAAACTTGATTTTCCTCCATCAATGGAGTTTTCTCATGGCACCAAACTTGAGCTTTGAAAGATTTGAAAAGATAGAAAGGAGGGCCTTGACGTAACTAAGACAAATATGCAATTGTTTTTGGATTTTGAGCTTGGAGTTGCACTTGGCAAGTGAATGAAGGTGAGGAGCCATGAATGTAGCTCTCTCTCGTTTGAGCAGAGAGGAGAAAGAGAAATCGTGGAAGGAAGAGAAATGAAGAGAGAGAGGAGAAAGGTAACTTAAGTGAAGATATTTGTTATAAAAAGGTGAATAGTCTTTGCTTTTACTTGGATATTTTGTTATAAAAAGGTGAATAGTCTTTGCTTTTACTTTCCTTCCCTTTTTCTTTCTTAATTTGATGAAGTCCTTAATGACTCATCCCTTAAAACCGGCCCCCATCATAAATAAGGCTAGTCCATGGTCTTTGTTGACCAACTAATTAGCTTATATTAAAAAAACTTAAACTATTTACTATTTGGCACTATTCACTAATTAGTGCACATATTTCTGAAATTTTTGATTTCCCATTTATTTAGACTTCCTAATGTGATACTAATTAGTACACATGTTTATTAAAGAGTAATGATGGACATCTAGCCACTCAAAACTCAATTCTAAGACAATTTCTCAAAATGTGCTTTAAGAAGACTTCTTAAAGCACATTTTGTATTTTTAACTTGTTTTCAAGCTTGGTTTTCTTTGGTAATTGGTTTAAAATGACCATTAGAATATTACTAGGTCTTTGTCATGATATTTGGGTACTCACCCAAGTCTCTCCAAGCTTAGAGCACATTTTTGCCCTATTGCCCTTAAGGCACTTTTTGTGTTTTCCTTGTTTTTAATTGTCTACCAATCTTTCTAAGCATATTCTAGCCTTACTACATCATAATTTGATGTTTACTTAGCATACTTAGGTTTGGGGTATTTCAATCTATCCCCCTTAAAAAGAACTTTGTCCCCAAAGTTCCCATGCACCTTATCTTATTAGGATACATACCTTACCTCATTCCTCAGATCATATAGATCATACTTCTGTATACTTAATCTCATTGGATCATTAGATCCACCATATTCTTATACTTAAATATCACACAACATGCTTAAGCATGTATAGCACTCAAAATTCTCCTTGTTTCTTTTGATGATTAAAACATTCACATAATTTCCAACGTATTCTCCCATGTCACCGGTCCGTAGACAATGGCTCATTCGTCCTCGTCACCATGGGCCAGAATACAAACACGCTGCTCTCCCCATGTCACCGGTCCGAAGACAAAGGCTCGTGCGTCCTCGACTTCATGGGCGAGACTCAGTAAAAAGGTAATCCTTTTTACGAGGTCCATTGAGGAATAATTCCTCTAATTAAAATACAGTCAACTCCAATTTCGTTTTAATCCTATGGCCTCTATCCATATTGTGATTTAATTGTGACCACTGGTAGGGAGTTTCAGGTATCATCCAACCCTGGTGTGATCAGCATCATGTCGAACTATCCTTCCACTCCAATTTGTGTTCGGTTTCCCTTGATCCCTAGAAAATCAAGTTCCACCTCCCACATCATTTTCAAACATCCACATAATTCACTCATGTCCAATTTCTATCTTTTTAGTTCTTCTAATCATAATCATACATCTCCAAAGTGTGGACTCAGTCCATCAAACATTCCCGATTCATCTCTTAGTAATTACCTCAGACTTAAATTCCTACTAAGTTCTATATCAGTCTCTTACCAACTTCCACCGTCTCATACCACATAGCATTACTATTCCTTCCACATACTCAATATCAATATATCTCATAGTGTTATCTTATTCTTATCTCACACATAGTCTCATATCGACTCATACCTCATATATATTCCTTATTTCTTAAATCTCCTTATATCCTCTTCCTTAATTCTCTTAACTTGTACTCACACCGGAGTTAACAAGATAGGTACTTAATATGTATGGTATTCACATCTTCTGTGTGCAATAACCATGATTTATCTCAAAATGTTTATGTAAACATATTCTCAAATTATTTTGTGCTATGCACACCGTAGTTTATGTACTCAGTACACAAACATACGCTAAGCGGTTTTTCGCTCTACCCCTCTTAAAATGGATTACGCCCACGTAATCAACATTATATCATCCTTGAACATAAGTTCAAGATGTCTAATTCTTACCAAGCATTCTAGCTTCCGTGTTCATCTATCTTACTTATAATTCGATCATAAATAACTTAGTCTCTGTATCGATGATTCTTAACGGTACTTATACCGTTTCCTTACTTAGTTTGTTCTAATCTCAAAGGTAGTGATCTGCTAGCTTCCGCTGCACCACTCTAATGTTCTTAGGCTTAACTGCCTCACTTATCTTTTTATAGTATTGTATATCCTTCTGCGTCCTTACATTTAGGAATATTGGACTCTCAATGGACACGTGTTATCTTTATATATACATGGCCTTGATGATTGTAGCTCGTCTATCCAGTCTCCCTGGAGATCTAATGTTCATACTCTTAGTGTTTTCTCGAATGTCTAAATCGTTCTCTCAACAACTAACCTTTGGTCTGAGGATGATTCCTAATCTGAAACTACTGTTTATGTGCTTATTGCACTTTACAGTTTAATCTTATTCATCTTAAGACATGTCCTATGTCTATACTTAATAATCTTGCTTCTCGCACTTCATAGTCCCTTAATTATTTGTTCTCTGATTTCCTTGCGTTGCTGGTTCAACTGAATTCTACTCTTCGACTGTTTGTGGTAATGGCTGCTCTTGTCTGATCTTGTGTCGTTTTCCGTGGTATGGAGTCGACTACCTCCTCCCGTGTTCCTTACACCATTCGTCCACATGCATGGGTACCTTACTGGTACATTACTACTTACCCAACTAACTCATAAATGAGCGCGTCGGGCCTGCAAGCCCCTGTGGGGTGCAGTCGTCCCACATCTCGTTTAGTAAACTCATAGTGTCGTCACACGTTTAGCTATGTGTATGCACTATATTGTAATGTGGTGTAAATTTGGTGAAATTGTGTATGAGAGTGTTCTTGGTGATTTAGGTGTTCTTGTGTGTTTAAAGGAGAAGGTAAAGTGTTTTTAGCTTAGTAATGTTCTAGGGGAACCCATGTCAAAAATTTAGGTAGGAAGTAAGAAGTTCTAAGTGTTTACATAAGGTTTGGTGAGTTAGAAAGTGTAGGAGATGAATAAGAAGTTCATGATGTTCTTAAGGAATTTTGATGTACTAGGAATGTACTCTAGGGTGTAATAAGGACTTAGACATGATCTTAAGATTTAGTGAGTACCAAAGTCACTTTGGGACTTAGGTAAATACCTAGGCAAACTTTGGTAAAACAAGGAGAAGTGTACACTAGGAAAAGAGTTTCAAGAAGGAGATAAGGAATTAGTTGTGAAAGAGGGTGCTTGGGAGATGATGTTAAGTTAAGGAGAAAGCATTTTGGGATAGTAGTTATCATAGGTATGAAGCACCACTTGGAAACTAGGAGAAAACATTGTAAGTATTAGGAATTTTGTGAAGGAATAAGTAAAGGCTTAAGGAATTAGATAATGAGTTTTATGAGTGTTTAAGGACGTCTTAAGGTGTGTTTGAAGTGCCCAAATGAGATTAGGGGAGTACTAGGTTGTATGGGGTGAAGTTTGGAGTTGAATGTAAAAAGGAAAACAAGGTCTGGGGCCAGACCGAACTTGCGACCGAACTTGCAAGTTCGGTCGAGCCCAGTTTACCCTGCGAGAATTGGCTTCTGGAAAAGGCCGACCTTGGGACCGGACTTGCAAGGTCGGTCGGGCCTGTATTTTGAGTACGGATTGAGTTACTGGAAAAGACCGAACATAGGACCGGACTTGGTAAGTTCGGTCGGGCTAAATTTACAAAGGGGAGAAACTCTCGGGAAAAGACCGAACATAGGACCGGACTTGGTAAGTTCGGTCGGGCTAATTTACAAAGGGGAGAAACTCTCGGGAAAAGGCCGAACATAGGACCGGACTTGGTAAGTCGGTCGGAGTAGAAAATTTGACGGAAATGTGTTCTGGAATCGACCGAACTTGGACAAGTTCGGTCGGCAAGGTCGGTCGGACCTAAACTTGTAAAAAAAAAAAAAAACAGGAAAGAATGTGACTTATGTAGTTAACCCTAGGGTGTATAATGAAGGTAACCTAGGGTGAGGTAGACATTAAAACATGTCATACAATCATGTTGAATACTTAGTAAGTGTGAAGTTGAATAAATAATTAACCGACATTACTAATGTGTATAGGATTCTCTCAAGGTGGGAACGAAACAAGGCAAGGACCAAGGTATGGTTTTCTTGCAGTCTGTTGCCTAACGGTTTACACCGGCTTGGGTGTTGATTGTTTTCTGCGTGTTTACGACCTTATAAGATTAGGCATGAAAAGAGCTTACAGTTGTTATATACTATGATGTTGTGTTCTTATGACTCCTTCCCCTTGGTGTGTCTAACAAGACCTAAATGTTGCTTGTATGTGACTTAACAAAACATTGTGTGATCACTAACAAGTGCTAACCCGGGGAGTGAGGAGTCCGGTTGTTCCGGCCACGCGTGTGATGATGGGGGTCGATATCATATCCGGTTCGGCTCTCTTGGTGTATGTATAGGTGGTATTCCAATTTGGTTTCTACCTTCCCTTAGCTTATCCAAAGCTAGTTACTGACTCACGTCGGGCCATAGGGGCATACTGTATGTTATTTCGGTGTGCTTGGGATTACTATATCCGACACACCTTTGGTATAAGTTAACCGTTCTACATAACCGGACGGTAACGAGGAGGGTAACGAGCTTAACATGGGATTGGTAAAAATCCCTAGGCTCTCATGGTATACTAACTATGGTGGAAGGTTCCTTGTGAGGACCGAGCTTATGGTGTTATGTATTGATGTTGTGATGCTATGCAATTTCCCTTGCTATGCTATGGTATATATATATGTTGGATGTCTAAAATGAATGCCATGTTATTATGACAATTGGTTGCGCGTATCCCGGTAGTCGATGGGCTGCGCGTTAGCCATACCAGCAAAGGTGCTGACCCCCTCGGGGGCTCCATATTTTTATTGCAGGATGAGGATCGAAGAGGCAGAGTGGCTCTAGGTCCTAGGTTATATATACTTTGGGATATGTGGTTGTTAGGCCCGGGATGCGCCTGTGCCCCGAGGCATTACATTTTGGTACTGTTGTTAAACGGTGATGGGTGATTTATGGCTTGGAGATGTATTGTAATTTAAATACTCGGTATGGTGGTTATGTTTATATATGATGTTAGCTACTATGCTCGGGGTCTGATCATCAGACCGGTACAATTGTATTTATTCTGCCTAGTTAACCACGTGGGTGGTTAACGGCGTTGACAACCAAAAGCGAATAGTATTGTTTGGTTGGTTATTTCCGCTGCGATTTCGGTAGACGATAGGGGCGTTGTAGGGGTGTTACATCCCAAATGTATTTTGACTTGAAATTTTAACCATAGATTCCTTATTTAATCTAGTTTATTTTGATGTAAATTAATATGGTTTTGGAGTTTTTAAACGTAAGTTATGATTTTTGCAAGTTACGGGTTTTCTGGAATTATTTGGCTAAATTAAAAGATATTTTTATGAAATAAAAATTTTATAATATGCCTAAAATGTTATAGTTACTGTATATTTAATTTGGGAATTTTTGGGCAATGGTAAAAGGTTTTAAAAATTGTGTTTGTGAGTTTTTCATAAGAATAACTTATAATATATAGTTTTTAATGTAACCAAAAATTAAAGTATGGTTTGTTAATGAACTTTTTATGCTGGGGAAAATAGGGGAAACTAAATTAACATTTTAAACAGTAAGTTTATAAATATTTTGGTATTAGCTTTTAAGAGAAGTGAAATTATTTACATATATGTATATATACTTATTTAAGTGGGAACTTATGTAAATCAAGGAAAGGAATTTAATATTTTTACGTTTGTTTATTATACTATATGGGAGTTAATATTTTTAATTAAACTAAGGAAAATATATATATATATATATTCTACACATATAAAAGGGAATAAGTAGTAACTTGGAGTTAAGCAAGGAACTAATAATTAATACTTATAATAACTAAATATTATAAGAGCTAGAATCCTAAGACATAGTAAAAGAAATACTTTATGAAACATACTTGGAATGCAGTTAAAGGTTGTAGTATAAGATACTTTAAATATTTACATAGGGGATGTCTTAGTTAAACTCTACTACAGGTATACTTATATATATTAAATAAATAAAAGGAACACTTTATTTTATAAACCATATGTCAGTTGTGTTATGCCTAAAAGTTATTAAACATAATTAAATACAATAAAACTACATAAATAATGTTTTGAACAAATCCTAGTATATATAAATATATACATTTAACATAATAAAATTAGATACCTTATAGGAAATATAATACGAAGGAATAATAGGTTAAACTAAACCTCTACATAATATAATAGAAGAATATTATATGGGGTGGTATTAAATTATAGTTATGTATTAGGCTTAAGAGTACCTTTGAATTTCCAAGGTTTATATATAACCATATTAAAATACGTGTATAGTATTATTTGTCAATGACCAGGATGTAAATCTTAAATTGGGATTAAGTAATTAATAAGTTAAAACTTAGGAAAAATTGTGATTTCATAAAATGTTGTACAAATAGATCTTATTCTATAATTAATGATAAACAAATGTACTACGTTTACATCTAGATGTTCTTAATATATAAACCATAATAAAATAAGTAAAATACTTTTACATCTAAATGTGAGGTGGATTAGTAAGTCTAGATTTAATCATTTCTTAACATTTATGGTATTGAAATATAACTTAATGTTTTAAGATAGAATCATTAAAAGGATTATGATATAATCTATATTAAACGATGATTTGGAAATATATCTAAATAATTATCCTTAAGTTTCTTAGAATTAGTTAAGCCATATAAAATACAATTATTACCAATATTCAGGATGTGAGTTTACAATTGAGTGAGGTATTTAGTGGTGAGAATTTATAGGAAGATTTATAAATAGGAATTTGATACTTAAAACCTTTGAACCTTTTATTAGATGAAACTAAGTTACATAAGATATATATTGATATACCTTACGGTAATGGGAAATAATTATATGTGATTTCGAATATAAAATATGAGAATTTTCATAATATATTATCTTATTAAATAGTTAACAATTTCACTTACGAAACAGAATTAATTCTTTGATAAATTCTACTCTATGTAGATATATGGTCCATCCTAAATACAATAAAGGAAATTAATTTATTAAGTTATTCCTTTGAAACCTTAGGTTTTGTAAAACAGTTTAAAACGTATTTAAGGCTTAAGTTTGATGAAGTTTAGTACAAAGGATTATGCATAGTCTATAAAGAGAATGTGTGTAAAAATAAAACATTTAGGAAATTAAATGTAAGTAAGGATACATAAAAGGTTATACTAAACACCTTATTGTATAGGTAATAATAAAACATATAATATACCTTGTGAATACTAAGTGTAGGATTAGTTCGTTAAAACTAAGTTAACTATAGTATAGTTATTCAGGATGAGAAGCTATTTAACATCTAATGTCAAGTTTATTAGATGGTTGTAATTAAAAGTCATTCTGAACTAAAGACGAGATAATTGAGTTTAGCAGTTCAATTAAGTTTTACTAAAACGCGTCTACAACACTACGATTCCAATATACAAGATGTAGATCTTAATTAAGTTAAGGGAAAGACTTAATCATAATGGGTTATCTAGTAGATATTGTTTAAGTACATTCCTTGATCCTACAACCTTGGGCTATACAACCTTCTAAAATAAGTCAAAGGTTATATATAACATTTAAGCGAGGGCTTATAAGATAATTGAGATTTGGAAATAAGAGAGAGGGATTTATTTAAGTTTAACTTAGGGTACATGTTATTGATAGTAAGTTATCTTTAATGTTCCTCAGAGAATTGTTGAATGTTTGCACGAGTTTACTAGAACTGCTACAACGTTACCCAGGTACGATTTCTCGTACTCCGTTACTTTTGCTGATTGACTTATGGGACGTTTTCAAAAAACGCTAACTGACTTTAAGAGGAATTTCTAAAAGGAATTGGTTGTGTGACTAACTCAGCTTGTGTGACTAACTGAGCCTTGAATGTGAAACACACTTGGGTATTGGTTCCTTCTTTTGGTTGTTCCATTAGTCATTGACTGCTTAGGGTTTACGCTTCTGCACTCTGTAGGACTGAGTGTTTTGGTATTGCTCTGGGTAGTTAGTGATCTGGTGGGAATTTGGAAAAGGTCAATTTTGGTAATTCTTCTTTTGACTCTGGATATCATTTCATCCATGAGCTGGTTCTTGATGTTTCGACGTGCGCGCGTCTTCAATGGTAACAGCAGAGGGCTGTATATCCCTCGCCCATAGGGGCATTTATATTTGACAGCAGGGGGCTGTATATCCCTCATCCATACGGACATTAATATTTGACAGCAGGGGGCTGTATATTCCTCGTCAATACGGACATTAATATTTGACAGCAGGGGGCTGTATATCCCTCGTCCATACGGACATTTATATTAACAGTAAAGGGTTGTATATCCCTTGTCCTAAGAGGATGTTGTAGACAGTGAGGGGCTGTATATCCCCTGTCCTAAAAGGACGTACTTGGCGGTGGGGGCCATCTCTCCCAGTTGAATTATTCCACTCTTGAGTTATTGGTTCTTGGATCTATCTTATCATTCCTAGTCCTTTGTGACTATCTGAGTCTTTCTTCTCCTAACGGGAATTGGGTTTAACTAAGGCAATGGATGTTCACTAACACATGATGTGGTTTTGTTTCACTAACTTTACTTTTCTGTTATTTATCTCTCTTTTTAATTTGTTATCTTGGTGTAAAGATTTGTGAAATGCTTTGTTCCTCTGAGTGGTTCAAGTGATTGCTTTCAAGCTAATATTTATTTAAGAGTTGTTTTATAAGTTTGTTTTGGAGATTAGTACCAGTTCCATTCCAGGGAACTGACTCACCCCTCCCGGCGTGGGCTGCTTGGTTTCATCTTGCAGGTACAATTGATTTACAAGTGGCCACGAAGAGTATGAATGATTGGGATGGGACTTGGTTTATGGAGAGTGAATGTATTTTATTATTGTTATGTTTATGTTAAGTTTTCTCGAAGTTCAGACCGTAACTTAGATAATTGTAATGGTTGTAATTGG
This sequence comes from Limonium bicolor, assembly GCA_023374045.1. Taxonomy (NCBI): domain Eukaryota; kingdom Viridiplantae; phylum Streptophyta; class Magnoliopsida; order Caryophyllales; family Plumbaginaceae; genus Limonium; species Limonium bicolor. The sequence continues at coordinate 195,472,530 of CM041776.1, read as the reverse complement.
TGAGGTTGGTACCGGGTGTTTGGAACCCAGTGATCTGTAATCGCCATTAGCGTTTTTATTCCGCTGTATTTATTTTAAATAGGGGTGTTACATAGGGACTATGGTTTCAAGTGGAGGAAGCTACTGTAGAAACCTCACCAAAAGAATAAAGATAAGAAGTCCATGGACAATATTGGGGAAAACTTGTCTCCGACTTGTAAACCACCTAGCTAGCTTAGTTAAGGCTTTGTTTGGCATGGCTTTTTGTGGTTGTTTTGTAGCTGTTTTGGTCTGGTTATTTTGGCTGACTATTTGCAGCGGTTTGCTGGTTGTTTTGAGCTGGCATATCTGTGGCTGTTTTGAAAACTGTTGTTTGGCAGTGTGGTGGTTTCGTCTGCATATTTGAATAAGTTAGTTATGTGCAGTGTGTTTACCAATTTCTGTGCTACAATTACAAAATTTATATTACATTTTAAAACAATTTTTTTAAGATGTAAATAAAGAAACTACTAACAAATATATAGATTAATATATACATAATTTATTAATTAGGAAAAACAACAAGTTTTATTATAATAAATATTTGTTAACATTTATATTAAGGTCTATACAAATAACTTCACTATTATCAACCACAATACTATCAATGGATAATAACAGTTTTAACTAAACATGGTTTTAACACACCAGGCTACTTGTTCACATTAGAATAAAAGGAAAATATAATAATTAATTAATGAACTTTTTTATTGTTTACATCATACAAAAAAAATAAACAATTCAGTTGTTAAAAAATGGCCAATATATTACTGTATGTACATATAATAAAATATTCAGATTTTATACCTTATTTTTAATAAAATGTATCCTTTTACCATTACTGTTGGTAAATAATTTGTAAAAAAAACTACTACTTAATGACACTTTTACAAAAACAAATAATAAGTGAATTTTTTTAAAATTAGTTAATTTATTCACATCAATCGTTACAATTTTGCAACCCTAAATTGTCAAGAATAATATGCTCAGTATTCATTATCTTCATTACGCAAAATTACCGTATGCATTCTCTTTGCAGCATAAACCGCTGGCTGTTTTATGCTGGTATAGCTGTGGCTGTTTTGAAAACTGTTGTTTTGTAGTGTAGTTGTTTTGCATTTATACCAAAACTGCCACATATATACCACAAAACCGTTGCCTCCGAACGAAGCCTAACTCTAACCCAAGAAATGTGAAAGTTGGTGTTTATATGGAA